>CM051258.1:37232273-37427073 GCA_027921565.1 Artemia sinica
TGTGTGTGTGTGTAAGTTTTCGTGTGTGTGTGTGTGTGTGTGTGTGTGTAAGTTTTTGTGTGAAGAAAACTAGCTCAGAAAAGACAAAAATAGCAAACCACTCATCTCAATCATAGGTTTCAGTCAACACACACCTATGAAAGGCTAATAAATCCAGCCCAGAAAAGTCAAAAATAGCTAACTACATAACCCAAATCATAGGTTTCTGAAAGGACACACCTATGAAAGGCTAAGAAATCTAGCTCAGAAAAGTCAAAAATAGCAAACTAGTCATCCCAAACTATAGGTTTCAGACAACAAACACCTATGAAAGGCTAAGAAATCCAGCTCAGAAAAGTCAAAAGTAGCAATCCATCCATCCCAAATCATAGGTTTCAGACAACACACACCAACGAAAGACTAAGAAATCTAGCTTAGAAAAGCCCGAAATAGTAATTTACATATCCCAAATCATAGGTTTCAGACAACACTCACCTATGAACGGCTAAGAAACCTAGCTCAGAAAAGTCAAAAATAGCAAACTAGTCATCCCAAACTATAGGTTTCAGACAACAAACACCTATGAAAGGCTAAGAAATTCAGCTCAGAAAAGTCAAAAGTAGCAATCCACCCATCCCAAATCATAGGTTTCAGACAACACACACCTATGAAAGACTAAGAAATCCCACTCAGAAAAGCCCGAAATAGTAATTTACATATCCCAAATCATAGGTTTCAGACATCATTCACCTATGAAAGACTAAGAAACCTTAGCTCAGAAAAGCCTGAAATAGCGAAACTACTCATCCCAAAGTAGAAGTTTCAGACAACAAACGCCTATGACGGACTAAGAATCATAGCTCTGAAAAGTTCAAATATCAAACTACACATCCCAAATCATAAGTTTCAGACAACACACACCTATGAACGGCTAAGAAAACTAGCTCAGAAAAGACAAAAATAGCAAACCACTCATCTCAATCATAGGTTTCAGTCAACACACACCTATGAAAGGCTAATAAATCCAGCCCAGAAAAGTCAAAAATAGCAAACTACATATCCCAAATCATAGGTTTCAGTCAACACACACCAACGAAAGACTAAGAAACCTAGCTCAGAAAAGTCAAAAATAGCAAATACTCATCCCAAACTATTGGTTTCAGACAACATCCACCTACGAAATACTAGAAAACCTTAGCTCAGAAAAGCCTGAAATAGCAAACTACACATCCCAAATCATAATTTTCTGACAACACATACCTATGAAAGGCTAAGAAACCTAGCTCAGAAAAGTTGAAAATAGCAAACTACACATTCCCAATCATATGTTTCAGACATCACACACCTATGAAAGACTAAGAAATCCAACTCAGAAAAGCCCGAAATAGTAATTTACATATGTCAAATCATAAGTTTCAGACAACATTCACCTACGAAATACTAAGAAACCTTAGCTCAGAAAAGTCTGAAATAGCCAACTACTCATCCCAAACTCGAAGTTTCAGAGAACAAACCTATGAGTGACTAAGAATCCTAGCTCTGAAAAGTCCAAAAAGCAAACTATACCTCCCAAATCATAATTTTCTGAAAGGCCACACCTATGAAAGGCTAAGAAATCTAGCTCAGAAAAGTCAAAAATAGCAAATTAACCATCCCAAATCATAGGTTTCAGTCAACACACGCCTACGAATGGCTAAGAAATCCTGCTCAGAAAAGTCAAAAATAGCAAACCCACACACCCCAAATCATAGGTTTCAGACACCACACACCTACGAAAGACTAAGAAATCCGGTTATGAAAAGTCAGAAATAGCAAATTACATATCCCAAATCATAGGTTTCAGACAACACTCACATATGAACGGCTAAGAAACCTAGCTCAGAAAAGTCAAAAATAGCAAACTAGTCATCCCAAACTATAGGTTTCAGACAACAAACACCTATGAAAGGCTAAGAAATCCAGCTCAGAAAAGTCAAAAGTAGCAATCCATCCATCCCAAATCATAGGTTTCAGACAACACACACCTATGAAAGACTAAGAAATCCAGCTCAGAAAAGTCAAAAATAGCAAACTACATATCCCAAATCATAGGTTTCAGTCAACACACACCAACGAAAGACTAGGAAACCTAGCTCAGAAAAGTCAAAAATAGCAAACTACTCATCCCAAACTATTGGTTTCAGACAACATTCACCTACGAAATACTAGAAAACCTTAGCTCAGAAAAGCCTGAAATAGCAAACTACACATCCCAAATCATAATGTTCTGACAACACATACCTATGAAAGGCTAAGAAATCCAGCTCAGAAAAGACGAAAATAGCAAACTACACATCCCAAATCATAGGTTTCAGACACCACACACCTATGAAAGACTAAGAAATCCAACTCAGAAAAGCCCGAAATAGTAATTTACATATCCCAAATCATAAGTTTCAGACAGCATTCACCTACGAAATACTAAGAAACCTTAGCTCAGAAAAGTCTGAAATAGCCAACTACTCATCCCAAACTCGAAGTTTCAGACAACAAACACCTATGAGTGACTAAGAATCCTAGCTCTGAAAAGTCCAAAAGCAAACTACACCTCCCAAATCATAATTTTCTGAAAGGACACACATATGATAGGCTAAGAAATCTAGCTCAGAAAAGTCAAAAATAGCAAATTTAACCATCCCAAATCATAGGTTTCAGTCAACACACACCTATGAATGGCTAAGAAATCCAGCTCAGAAAAGTCAAAAAATAGCAACCCACACATCCCAAATCATAGGTTTCAGACACCACACACCTACGAAAGACTAAGAAATCCGGTTATGAAAAGTCGGAAATAGCAAATTACGTATCCCAAATCATAGGTTTCAGACAACACTCACCTATGAACGGCTAAGAAACCTAGCTCAGAAAAGTCAAAAATAGCAAACTAGTCATCTCAAACTATAGGTTTCAGACAACAAAACACCTATGAACGGCTAAGAAATCCAGCTCAGAAAAGTCAAAAGTAGCAATCCACCCATCCCAAATCATAGGTTTCAGACAACACACACCTATGAAAGACTAAGAAATCCAGCTCAGAAAAGTCAAAAATAGCAAACTACATATCCCAAATCATCAGTTTCAGTCAACACACACCAACGAAAGACTAAGAAACCTAGCTCAGAAAAGTCAAAAATAGCAAACTACTCATCCCAAACTATTGGTTTCAGACAGCATTCACCTACGAAATACTAGAAAACCTTAGCTCAGAAAAGCCTGAAATAGCAAACTTTACATCCCAAATCATAATTTCCTGACAACACATACCTATGAAAGGCTAAGAAATCCAGCTCAGAAAAGTCGAAAATAGCAAACTACACATCCCAAATCATAGGTTTCAGACACCACACACCTATGAAAGACTAAGAAATCCAACTCAGAAAAGTCAAAAATAGCAACCCACACATCCCAAATCATAGTTTTCAGACACCACACACCTACGAAAGACTAAGAAATCCGGTTATGAAAAGTCGGAAATAGCAAATTACATATCCCAAATCATAGGTTTCAGACAACACTCACCTATGAACGGCTAAGAAACCTAGCTCAGAAAAGTCAAAAATAGCAAACTAGTCATCCCAAACTATAGGTTTCAGACAACAAAAACCTATGATAGGCTAAGAAATCCAGCTCAGAAAAGTCAAAAGTAGCAATCCACCCATCCCAAATCATAGGTACCTAACCTAACCTCCCTGCAGCGCATCCCCTGTGGCGCTTTCCTGACCCGCGGCGCATCCCTGCGGCACATCCTGCGGCGCTTTCCTGGCCCACGGCGCATCCCGGCGGCGCTTCTCTGGCCCGGGGATCTTTGGGGACCGGGGGAGGGCCTTTGGGGCACAGGGAGGGCCTTTGGGGGTCTGGGGGGCGCTTGAGGACCGATTGGTCCTTCGGGAGCCGGTGGACCTTTGGGGGGCCGGGGGAGGGTCTTTGGGGCACAGGGAGGGCCTTTGGGGGTCCGGGGGGGCAGTTGGGGGCCTGGGGGACATTTGGGGACCGGTGGAGGGCCTTTGGGACCCCGTTGGTCCTTTGGGAGCTCGATGGGCCTTTGGGGGGCCCGGGGTGGGCCTTTGAGGGTCTGGGGGGGCCGGTGGGAGCCCTGGGAACCTTTGGGGACCGGGGGGTTCCTTCTGGATTGGGGTATGGGGATTGGAACCCTTTGGATCGGGGTAGGGCGATCGGGGCCCTTTGGGGTTGGGTAGAGGACCTCACGACACTGTTCAAATAGAACTTGTTTACTATAACGACCACACTCAAAACCTCTTCTAAAACCCTTTCTAAAATCATCTTTTAAAACGTCTCTAACGGTTTCGCCGAAATAATTCCATAACCTGTCTAAAACCGTTTCGCCCAAATAATCCCCTAAAAGTAATTTCTGTGTGTTCCTTTTGTTTTTTGGCATCTCTGTGCTTTCACATTTCAAATTTCTAGGAAACCCGGGGGGTCCTTCTGGATTGGGGTATGAAGATTGGAACCCTTTGGATCGGGGTAGGGCGATCGGGGCTCTTTGGGGTTGTGGTAGGGGACCTCACAACACTGTTCAATGGAACTTGTGTATTATAACGACCACACTCAAAAATCATCTTTTAAATCATCTTTTAAATCAACGTCTCTAACGGTTTCGCCGAAATAATTCTATAAGCTGTCTAAAACCGTTTCGCCCAAATAATCCCTTAAAAGTAATTTCATCGTGTTCCTTTTGTTTGGCATCTCAGTGCTTTCACATTTCAAATTTCTAGGAAACCCTTTCCTACGTTAATCTCTTCATCTCATAAATTTTCCTAGCTAAACTATTATGGTTTCGTTAGAATATCAATTTATCTCTCCGACTTAAAGCTCCGTGAAGCCGTATTTAAAAATAGAATTTCTATCTCTTTAGACTCCCACATAATTCCAAGATAACAAGTGATGTCATTTATAATTCATGACACTATAGATCAATGAAGCCCTATTTAAAAATAGAATATTAATTTTTCTCTCTGACCTAAAGAACGTTTATCCCTCAGACCTAAGATTAAAGAAGCCTTAATGTTTCTTAATTCCCCCTTCGTGAAGCCCTATTTAAAAATAGAATATTAATTTTTCTCTCTGACCTAAAGAACGTTTATCCCTCAGACCTAAGATTAAAGAAGCCTTAATGTTTCTTAATTCCCCCTTCGTAAATCAATAATTTCCCCTAGCGATTATGTAAATCAAGTTCTCGGAAATTCACTTCCCCCTCGAGTCCTAGATCAATAACATTGTTCCCGTTAGAATTCAATGCGCATGTGCAACCTTCGTCTCGGTTAGGTTATTACACATAGAAACATCAAATAAATCGACCTTGGAAAAAGAGGTCATTGACCGATTACGCAATCATTCTCCCTAGGGAGGCTATGACCATATTTGGTGTACTCGTGGGAGATACGTTCTTTTGATAACCGAATTTTGTACTCGTGGGAGTCGGACCCCCATCTCTACTCATATACAAGCTCATGACGTTGCTGGTCCGTCCACCCCACATATACAAGCGTTGCCGGACCCTTCAAGACCAATACAAGGTGAGAATGATGTGGCCCCTACAGCCCTCAACATGCAAGCTGCAAATCTAAATGTAAGTCTAAATTTTATTTCTCGCTAATGATTCTTTTTCCCCCAACTCGATTTGAAGGACTGAGAATTGTACCGTTAGACATAATTCCAGATTCTAATTTGCGTAATAAAGGCTTCGATAAGAGATGCCAGACTTAACGGTCTTCATTTTGTCATTTGCTCTGGAAAATCTTGAAAATAACAGACCACACATTGAAAATAGGCTATTTTTAGGAGATGGCATGAATGAATTAGACCCCGTTTTTTTTCCAAGCAGATCAAGAGTATTATTATGATTTTTTTTTTTGGGGGGGGGGTTGTTTGAACAACATCAAAACCTACTATGTCTCGTTTAGATTGTAAATATGTTATATCACTATTAAGTTGGAAATTGGAACTTTCAGGATATATAGAGTGGCGAACAGTGAATTAACAAAATGGTACTAAGTGCATACTGCTTCTGCTACTACTACTACTACTACTACTACTCCTAAGCATGTTTTAGTGTTAAAGAAAACTTGTTACTTCTGACAGAAAACTTGTTATCATATCGAGAAAATTGTTACTTCGATGAGAAAATTTGTTAGTGCTAAGGAAAACTTGCTACTTATGACAGAAAAGATGTTATCACAAACGAAAAATTGTTACTTCTACGAAAAATTTGTTATCTTTGGTGGACGACTTAGTTGTTATCAAGTTGTTATCACAATCAAAAAATTGTTACTTCTATGAAAAAATTTTATATCTTTGGATGAAAACTTGCTAGTTCGAACAGAAAACGTGTTATCACTGACGAAAAATATTATTTCTAAGAGAAATTTGTGTGTGTTAAGTAAAAGTATGTTAGTTTTAATGTAAAATGTTGTTACTTTGATGAGACAATTTGATAGTGTTAAGCAAAGCTTGCTACTTCTAACAGAAAAGTTGTTATCACAATCAAAAAGTTGTTACTTCTAAGAAAAAAATTTGTTATCTTTGGCAGAAAACTTGCTAGTTCAAACAGAAAACGTGTTATCACTGACAAAAAGTGTTATTTCTAAGAGAAATTTGTGTGTGTAAAGTAAAAGTATGTTAGTTTTAATGTAAAATGTTGTTACTTTGATGAGACAATTTGTTAGTGTTAAGCAAAACTTGCTACTTCTGACAGAAAAATTGTTATCACAATCAAAAAATTGTTACTTCTAAGAAAAAAATTTGGTATCTTTGGCAGAAAACTTGCTAGTTCGAACAGAAAACGTGTTATCACTGACAAAAAGTGTTATTTCTAAGAGAAAATCTGTTAGTGTTAAGTAAACATTTTGGTAGTATTAAAGAAGAATTTTGTTACTTTGAAGAGAAGGTTTGTTAGTGTTAAGCAAAACTTGTTACTTCTGACAGAAAAGTTATTATCACAATCAAAAAATTTCTTCTAAGAAAAAATTTGTTATCTTTGGCAGAAAACTTGCTAGTTCAAACAGAAAACGTGTTATCACTGACGAAAAATATTATTTCTAAGTAAAATTAGTGGTTGGGGGATGTGGTGATGGCAGAGGGATGTCTTATAGTAGTTATAGTGCTACACTGTGGGCTGAATTGCTTGAGAAAGACCGAATTAATGACTTGAAAATAAAATTTTTAGTGATAAATGTTGGAAAAGAGTTTTTGGGGAGATGGGGTGATGAGAGGGGATGTCTTAGAGTATTTATAGTGTAACATTGTGAGGTGAAATGCTTAGAGTATCTAACAATAGTAAAGAAAAAAAATGGTGGTGTTCTCTGTTTTCAGAGGGAGAAGGGGTGATGTGTAGAGAGCTGGTGCTAGTGTGAAAACAGTGTCGTAGCGCCATTCCGCTCTAGACCATAAGTATACTTTTTTATCGGTTTGGACATCTACTCTTCTCACACAGGGATGCTCTGATGTTAGAGTGTTGCTGTAGAAACTCAAAGATAATTTCCTTATTATTAATACCTTTAAATTATCTCGATTGAGACCGTTTTTAGCCTCTTTTATCATCTAGCCAAAGCCTGGATTCCGTCTCCTCGGAACGATTCAACAGTGACCAAACTCCCTGAATCGCGTTGGGATGATCGGATTCCATCCCTGGAATGAGACAACATTGATCAAACTCCCCCACATCACGCGGGGTGGGTGTGAACAAGAATTTTTCCCTTTGCACGTTTTGATATTTTTGCTGAAAATGTCTCCTGGGTTGCGATAGGGTTGAGATAAATCGTACGGTGAATTGGATACTCCCCCGATGGTGGCCCCTCCCCCCTTTTTTAAGAAATTGGACATTAAATCACGTACGGGCTTTTACCAAGGACGTTAAAACTCACACAGGTTTTTACCAAGGACATTGAATCTCATAGAGGTTTTCACCAAAGACATTAAATCGCGTACAGGCTTTTATCAAGGACATTAAATCTCGTCCCGTATGTAAAAAAAAAAACATATCCAGCTAATTGTTGAATTTTAGACATGAAAATTATGGATATAATGAAAAATATTAAGTAATTCTGTTTATTACATTTATAGGACACCCCTGAGTATAAACAAAGAAGGTCAAACCATTCCAGTGAGCTTTTTTAATCATAGTGTGCTCGATGGAGATAATGTATGGGCCGAGTGGGAACTCACCGGAAGCGATGAGCTTCTTCTTTGTCATGCTAGCGCCGATTCTACAGATTGTATTATGGAAGTTCATTATACTGAGGATGGGCTACCATATACTTCAGATGGTTTGGTGAGGAGGGAGCCTTCGGGTCGACTCTGTGTCGAAGATGAAGAGCGGTTATATGATGACATGCCCCCTCTGAGTAATATAATGATAATAGAAAATGATGATATTCAAGTAATTGAACCTGAGATTGTATACTTTAAAACTGTTATAAATATTGATCTGTCAAATGAATAAAGATTAGAAGAATGATTTATTTATTTTTATCTTTGATAGAAAACTTGGCTGTGAACTGATAGCACTCTAAGAGGTGATCTAATCAATCTGAACTATTCATGTACAGAAGTCTCTGCTGGTATACTCTATGCATATCGAGTATGAGAAAACTAATATAGTACGAACAAATTTATTGTATGATTACGATATAAAACTCGTCAAGCATATCAGTAATGAGATTTATCGTAAAATGATACATGAGAGCTCTTCAAGCCCAATTTTCGATATTTAAAATCCATTCCATAGAATAACCTCTTATGTTGTCTCTTAAAGGGACACTTTTTCTCTTCTCTTAGATCGAATTCATTATGATATTCAGTGTTATATTTTGCACTATGCACATTTTTCTTTGAGTTTTCATCACTGTCTTTTATACTATATTTTGAGATATCTCTGTAGAGAAAGCCCTCTTTTCTCTGTCTCTTCTTTCGATCTTCCTTTTCTGTCGTATCAAACCTTGTTTTATGGGAGCTTGCTTACAATCTGTATAAATTTCTCTCCATATCATGTATGATTTTCTCCTCATTTCCTCCAGATTTTTCTCCTCTATCCCTGCGTCTACACTGTCTAAACATGTAGTAGGTTTATGAGAATGTTCAAAATCATGATAATGTCCTTTACATATAGAACAGTTGCAATAAAAGGATATTTCTAACTCAATTTGTTCATTCATGTTATCTCACTGCTAACTCTAGACTTAGTGAATCAATAACATTGTCCCGTTAGTATTCAGTGCGCATCTATCTGACCTTTGAATTATTTTAAAGAATGGCAATATCGAAATTTGCATTGGATGGATTTGCGGAAAAAGGGCGTGGGAGTGGGGCTAGTTGCCCTCCGATCTCCTTGAATCTTAAGAATTGAACTGGAACTTTCAATTTCCATCCAAATGAGCCCTCTCAAAAATTTATACGAGCATCCCTTCCATAAGAACCATATATGCCCCAGGGCATAACTTGAAACACCTACCCCCGGGCCCTGGGGGGTTGTGTCAACACCAGAGTTTTTGTTATCTGATCTTTGAACTTTTTTAACAAAATGGCAATCTCAGAATCTTTAGTTGCCCTCCGATCACTTTTGTCTCTTAAAAAGGGCACTAGATTTCTCGATTTCCAATCGAATGTGCCCCCGTTAAAGTTTATACGACGACTCCTTCCATATGAAGTGCCTCTGGAAAAAAATATAATAAAACTTCCCTGGCCTTCACTGTACGCAACGCTATAGCGTTACCTCTGATCCACCCTTTTGACAGCTTGCATGCAAATAGTGTGTTCTAATTTAGTTCAACACTACACGAAAGCTGCATCTTAATACCCTTAGCCTTTTTAGACATCAAAGGTCAAACTTGCCCCCCTTTCCCAATAAAAAATGTTATATGTAAATAATGGGCAAGTTGCATAGCTTACAGCCCTTGCCCCGCGGCAGCTGGGAGGGGTATCATCCCCAGAGGCATAGTTATTGAACCTTTGAATTATGGTGACCCAAATGACCATCTCAAGGTTTTATCGGATGTCTTTTGCAGGAGCTAGGGGCATGGGGAGGGGGGCTTTTGCCCTCCAACCACTTTTGACTCTCAAAACGGGCACTGAGATTTTTAATGTTCGGTAGAATGAGACCCCTCCGAAGTTTCGACTGGACCATTTTTGGCTTTGTTTGTCCTTTTGGAGGTGGGAGGTCCATTCCCCAAGAGCTAGAAATATGTTGCTTTTTTAGGACCACTTTGGCCTAGGGTGCTAAAAACTACAATGATGTAGTTTTTAAGCAGTTCAGATAAAAAGTTTTCTAGTCCTCTTTTTCGGCAAGCCAGTGTCATTAAATAGGACACTCACCGTGTTTTGATTTTAGGCTTCTACGTTTCATTTCTAGCCTTAGATGTGTAATTAACTCGTTCAAAAATCTGAAATTACTAACTTTAATGACAATTAAACATCATCTGTTAAATGTGTACTTGGTGTGTTTGGATTTCGGACCTCTAAAACTGCTATGCTAGCCGGTGATTTATTACGACTAAGTTTATATTACTGTTTTGCAATACTTGCTTACTGAGCTTTGACTTGAATCTCTATAAAGTGCTGTTAGCCTTAGATTTGTAATTTGCAACTTCAAAGTTCTGCACCACTAGCTTTGGTGAAGACCAAACATTATTTGTTAAATCTGCAATTTATATGTTCTGACTTTGGATTTTCTTGCTACAAAATAAGCCTCAGATTTGTATTCACCGAACTCAGAACCTCGTAAATATACCAACTATAGTGGAAATAAAATACAAATTTTAATTTACATTCCAATCAGCCTGTGAGTTCCTACGAGCTTCCGTTTTGAAACCTGAAAAAAAAATACATAGAAGACCACACTACTTAGTTATGTTAGCCCGTATATTCTTAAAATGCACTTATGAGAACCTGTTTGAAAAGCGAGCTATTTGAATTTTTGGTAACTTTTCCTCTTGTTCTTTTCATACCATGTCGTCCCTTAGGGCCTTGTTTTACTACTTTGGTTAAAATACTATTTTGAAAATTTGTTCCGATGTCATTTGAGGCTACAGGTGCACAAAGTGGACATAAAAAGGGGGTCACTTGATCCGTTTTGTTACTTTTAATAAGCGTTGTAACTCAAAATTTGCAATCGAATAAGTTCTCTCATAACTTGAGACGAATATCCGTTAAATGTGATAAGACCAGGAAAAAAAGTATGGGGACACGTCCCTCTTAACATAGTCTATGCTAGTGCACGGAACCTACGCTATCACTTAGAATTTGATTGGCCACCGTCTCCTTTAAAACTTCATCGTTATGAAAGGTGATGATTCTCACTGCGAATTTATTGGTAAATATTGCAAAACTGTTAAACATTTTCGATGATTTAAAAAAACAATTACAAACTAGAAAGTACAAAATAAAAACATTATTACAAAACGGCATCGCACTCAAATGCCTTATTTTCTTGAACTTCAACTTTTTTTATTGGTCGGAACATCATTTCAATTTCTTCCAAAGATTTACCTTTGGTCTCAGGTAGGAAAAAATAAACAAATATAATACTAATAAAGCAGCATATCGTATAGAGCCAGAATACACCATGCTCGCCAACTAGATCAACCATAATAGGATAAAAAAATACTGTTAAAAATAAACAAAACAAATTAAAAGATGCAATGATAGCACTGAATAAGTTTCGAAACTTTGAAGGTAGTATTTCACTCATTATTAGATACGGTAAAGTATTATAGCCGAGAGAAAATCCAACCATAAAAAATATTAAACTCACTAAGGGTATCCAATGTATATTTCCAATAAATTCATATCCAAAATTTTTCAGTTGAAAATATATGCTTATTGGAACTAATGATATTAGCATTATTGACGAAGACAGCAGGAGCAGTTTCCGTCGACCTGTCTTATCAACTATAATCATAGCTATACAAGTAAATACAAGCTGTACCAACCCAACTATTATGGTGGATAGATGCCGGTCAATGTTACTACCAGAGTTTTTGAAGATTGTCCCACTATGAAAAATAATGGTACTAATACCACAGAACTCTTCGAAAAACATAATTGTAAGGGATAAAAAAAACGGACGAAGATTTTGAAATTTGACTGCTTCTTTTAAATATTCAGTATAATTGGTCTTGTCACTGTTAGTATCTTGATCAGTGAGAATTTCCTTTACTTTATTGATATGTTCTGTTATGCAAGGGTTTGAGGGATCCTGAACATTTTTCAAAAGTTTTAATGATGTTCGAGCTTCACTTTCGCGCCCTTGTAGTATCAGCCAAGACGGAGATTCAGGTGCAAAATACATTCCCACTCCAAGAAGTAACGCTCCTGAAGCTAATGTCCATGATAGAGCGTCACACTCCAAAACTGATCCTGGAAGTAAAAGTCAGATGAAAACAAAAATGAAGTTTAGAATCCATTTTGGCTAGACATAAGGAAAAAATGAAGTTGCAACCCTCCACGCGAATTCCCTGGGAAATTTTGTAGCAGCCACAAAGTTGGCCACAATTGTGCAGCGGCAAATACCGCCACTTTGGATGCGAATCTCCTAAGTGAACAGCTAAGAAAACGCTAACAGCTAATCTCTATCAAATTTTATTGCGCTCCAAGAAGTCACTCTAATTGATGCAGAAGAAAAGAATATAATCATTTTCTTAAAGAACTCCAATCAAACATGGACACTCGAAACCATTACATTAGCTGTTGAGCAGGTTTAGTTAGTTGAATTCCAAAAGCTTTCCTTGTGATTATGCCAATACGAAATTTTGACATCCCTAAGTCCGCTTCTCCTCTCAGTGACGCCATGTCTGATAATAAAAAGGCACAGCTATTAGTCCAGCTCGCACTTTGCACCAAGTTTGGTTAGGAAGACTTTTCTTTCTCGTGGATGTGCTCACGAGAAATTTCATTTTCTTTTAATTCATCTCATTTATGCAGATTTATTTTTTGACAGTGTCTTTTTTCTCATGCTGTTCTTTCTATTTCCTTTACACATTCAATATATTAATCCGAAACTGATTACAAAGATGAAAATTTTTTTACTTCATTTTGTTTTACTTGATTAACGATCTACAAATTTAATTCAGAACGACTGGCTGAAAAAAAAAAAAAATCTTTTTTACTTTCTCCTAAGTTATCCTGATTTGTGCGAGTTTATTTTTAACGGGAATTTTGCATGATGTCATAAATGAGCCTCTCTCGATCTTACATGCCAATTAAATAAAAAAACGCAAGTTTTTTTTTAACTGAAAGTAAGGAGCGACATTAAAACTTAAAACGAACAGAAATTATTCCGTATATGAAAGGGGCTGTCCCCTCCTCAACGCCTCGCTCTTTACGCTAAAGTTTCTTATTGTTTTAAAAAGCAGAGCTGTGAGAAAGAGTCAAACTTTAGCGAAAAGAGCGAGGCGTTGAGGAGGGGACAGCCCCTTTCATATACGGAAAAATTTCTGTTGGTTTTAAGTTTTGAAGTCGCTCCTTATTTTCAGTTAAAAAAAACTTGTTTTTTATTTAATTTCTGATCGTTTTTGAATTAATGCAAGTTCTGATTTTGGCTCACCTTACATAAATAATGAAAACGAAATTTGCATATTAATTTTTTTTTTTGGCTAAATGTATCTCACGAAAGTTGTTTAATTTTATTTACGAACGTTTTTATTAGTAATAAATATATGTAACATTAGAAAAAACTTACGTAATGAACTCTTATAATCGTATATTTTTATTACGTACATTAGGGGGTCCGCCCGCTAGTCAATAACTCGCTCTTTACGCTAAAGTTCGAATTTTTTTCAAATTCTTTAAGAACGACCCCTTAATCATAAAGGCCGCTAATTAGAATAAATAGCTCTTATGAAAGTACAAAAAAAAATTGCGTAAAGAGCGAGGTCTTGACAAGGGGACGAACCCAATCATATACGTAAGAGTTTCTGTTCGTTTTAAGTTTTGATGTCGAATAGTTTTCAGTTGAAAAGTTTTTCAGTTGAAAACCTGCTTTTTTATTTAATTTCTCATGGTTTTTTTTTAAATAATGCTGGGAAATCCGACGCCCCCTTCGCACCAATGTCACTTCCCCCATTAAAAATTCCTCCATGGAAAGATCCTCCCACGTAACCCACGTAATCAGCATAAAAATCTGATTCTTTTAATGTATCTATTGGTATCAAAATTCCGTTTTTTAGAGTTTCGGTTACCATTGAGCCGGGTCACTCATTACTTACAGTTCGTTACCACGAACTCTTGAATAAGTTCGATGCGATTATGACGGGAAGAATTCACAATTGTTGATTCTCGTCGCCGCACGTCTTGTAACCACACATTTCGTTGTGCTAGTTTTCGCAGATTTTGTTGTGCTTCATTTTGTTTTTTAACCTCTTGATTTGACAGCGTCCTTGTTTTTCCGATAGTGCTCTTTTTTTCACACAATCCACACATTAATTCAAAACCGATTACAAAGATGATAATTTTTCTTTCTATTTCCCTTTGTTTTAGTTGATTGACGCTCTATAAGTTTAATTCAGAATGATCGACTGAAAAAATTGTTTTGTACTTTTTCCTAAGTTATCCTAATTTACGAAAATTTATTTTTCGACATCCTGCTTGTTTTTCTCATAGTGCCCTTTCGCACTTTTTTGAACTTTATCCTGATTTATGCAGATTTTTCATTGTAGATTTCATATGATGTCATGAATGAGCCCTCTCCCGATCTTATAGGAACATAAGTTCAAGACAATCAACACCGTGACGTCATATGAAAAAATATTTTTTTTTTTCAAAATTAAGGATCTAAACGAATTCTCCCTAAGTTGTGATCTATCTAGATTATCTTTTCAACCCAAAAAATGTTAGTAGGCGGATTTTCAGAAAAAAAATCGAATTGTTTTCAAGGAAAAATGTACAATTATTGCTCTTTTAAAGAGAGTAGAGAAGATAGATTTGATAAGCAAGTATAATTAATATACTTACCTAAGATAAAGGTTATGAGTATACCACAGGCTAATAAAGTAGCCGTAAGTGAGCCAAGAATCCCACGTATTTTAGGATTTACACATTCTGCAACATATATCTGAGCTGCTGGAGTTGCGACCCCAACCATGAATCCGGTACACATCCGAGCAAAATAAACTGCTCCCGTAGAAGGTGCGAACCCAAGCAAAGCAAATGCTGCAGACCACGGGATTACCACGATCAGTAAAGTTTTACGCCTACCTGAAAAGGGAGATCCAAAAAGAAAGTTAGTTGAACTTTTCGTACTTTAAAATATTGAAAATTAAAAATTTCAAGACGAACCCCTTCACCGCAGGTTTTACGGGCAGGTACCGAAAGAATAACAGAGAAAACAAAAAAAAACATCTCTGAGCAAACTCACAACTCAATTGCTGTGATAAAAATAATGTCAGTGTAACCCTTTATTACTTACTAAAAACCATTATGCCAGGACAAAATAAGTCCCGTTTTATTTACAGGATTTCGTACGCAGTGGCGTCATTTCATTCGGAACTAGGAGGGGGGGCTAAGAAACTTCTATGGACCCCCTTAATTTGTCGGCTCACAGTTGTTCAAGAACAATATTTCTTCATAGTGGTTAGTACAGGTCTCTCCCAAAATCGACTAATAATAGTAAGGAGCAATTTAAAAGTGTTTAATGAATACAGAGAGAACTTAAGTTGGAAAGTAATTCACAGTTTTATTGTAACACTTAGAACGGCAAAGGTCTCATTTTTCAATAAAATATTTTTCTAACCATATATTTTATATACTCTAATTTTATAGAATAATTTTATATATAGAAATATATTTTCTAACCATAGCATTGACGTCAAACAATTTCATAAGAGCCTTTTCACTAAATATCAATATCAGATCACTGAGGCTTTCGTTGCCTACTGTTGATCTTAAACAGGTTTTAATGAGGCTTAGTGCAGAATTAAATAAAAAAACATGTTTTTTAACTGAAAGTAAGGAGGTAAGTTTAACCCTGAATTCATGTGAGGTCTTTTTTGGAATGGATGGCTGTATAAACTTTGGATAAGACTAATTTAATTGGAAATTGGAAGATATAGTGCTCTTTTAAGAGTCAAAAGTGAATTGAGGGCAACCAGCCTCCTCCCTCCCGCAGCCATCAATTTACAAGACAATCATCCAATCAAAATTTTGAGACGTGTAATTTTTCGGCATTTTTTAAAGATCCTATAATTACGCCTTTGGGGACGTCAACCCCCCTCACAACCCCCAAAACAATGGCTGTAAGTTTGACAATTCGTTCCCTATTTATATATATTATATGTTATTAAGAAAGGTATGCATGTTTGACCTTTACTTTTCAAAAAGACAAAGGGCATTCAGGTGAGCCTTTCAAAGAAGGTTGAGAGAAGTTTTGAACTAAATAAAAACACGTTATGTGTATATGGGATGTCAAAGGGCTTAACTCAGGAACGACTAAGTATATTAATTTGGAACTTCCAGAAAATAATAAGAGAGATGATCAGTTGACAAAAAAGGTAATATTTGTACGCTACTGCTACCACCACTACTACTGCTTCCGCTACTGCTACTACTACAACTACAGTACTACATTTAAAATACTGAGGGGCAATTTGAACTAAATCAAAAGACACTATGTGTATACACTTTGTCAAAAGTATCTCTTGTGAGTTCAAAGTGTCAACATCAAAATTAGACATTATATGGACATTAATAATTCAGTAAGTTGTAGTGAAGAAAATAAAAATTTCGCAATAAGGATTAGTGACGTATAATCCTGACATATTTGTACCGACCTAATTTCTGAACATTTATATATATAGTGTTCCAGACTGTTTTTTATGTAACCCTAATTGACAAGCAGAAGAGGGGCAGTAAACCCGTGGCAAGATGCCATTGTACCTGCAGGGAGAGTCTCCGTTAAACTGCGGGGATCAGGCTGAACGGGGGCTGACACTTCCCTTGTTTATTAGGGTTAAATCGGTTTCAGCATTCATTCAGTACACACGTATTACCTTCCAATTGCATCTCTCCTGCTGTTTTGTGACATATATTCTTGGATCGCTTCTGGACTGTGATTCTTGGATTACGCTTAAGGGGATGTGGTACGATGAAGACTTGCCCTATCTCGTCCATTATAAGCAATTTTAGTTTGTGTGGTCGAACTATTTAGAATTATGTTGGTGGCCTTGATATAACTTGTAGAACTCACATAATAGATTTAAATAAACGAGAGAAAACTAAAAGCCGACACCAAATTTCCCAGATATCCATTTAATTTCTTTCAATTTGTGCTAGAAAAACCATTTAATTTCTTTCAATTTGTGCCTGATATAGAGATATTCAATATTGACGAGACTTCAATCATCAGGAAGTATGAATTCTGTTTTTTCTATTAATCGGACCAGAATTGTCTAATTTAAGTACAGGAAAGGTCAGTCCCTAAAAATATTCTAGTCTACCTGCTGGAAAAATGATGAAAATCCGTTCAAAGGAATTATCATTTGACCGATCTTGCCACTTTGGGAATTTATGCGCTGTCACCCGCCTTGATTGACAGACAAGCCGAGAAAAGGTAACTATATTGCAGCGTCTCATTGAAGCAATTAGGTCAAAGTTATGTCATAGTTAGGCATTGTATATATGTTTTCTTTTACATTTTTTATTTTTTACTTAGTATTAGGTAAACTTAGGCAAGTGAAAGACAAGTTACTGTGATAATGTTCACTTTGTATAGCCCCTGATCACCAAACCAGAGCTATGGAACACAGGCATGTACATGAGCCTATGGCTCTGGCTGCTTTTGAGCAAAATTAAATATAAAAAAACAAGTTTTTTAAACTGAAAGTAAGGAGCGACATTAAAACTTAAAACGAACAGAAATTATTCCGTATATGAAAGGGGCTGTCCCCTCCTCAATGCTTCGCTCTTTACGCTAAAATTTGACTCTGTCTCACAGCTTTCTTTTTTAAAACAATAAAAAACTTTAGCGTAAAGAGCGAGGCGCTGAGGAGGGGACGGCCCCTTTCATATACAGAATAATTTTTGTTCGTTTTAAGTTTTAATGTCGCTCCTTACTTTCAGTTTAAAAAACTTGTTTTTTTATTTAATTTCTGATCGTTTTTTAGTTAATGCAGCTTTTATTTTGGCTCACCGTCATTGAATAAGTAAACAAAATTTGCATACAAATTTTACTTTTCTTTTGCTAAATGGCTGTCTCTTAATTTGCGTACTGACGTAATTTACAAATTAACTTACGTAACGAACTTATATATTCGTATATTTTTCTTCTGGCAAAAAATACAAAGTTGCAGGTTTTTGCAGGTATGAGCTTGAAACCTATGTAATAGGATTTTTGGATACGCTGAATCTGAAGGTGTGATTTTCATTAAAATTCTTTCACTTGTAGGGGATGTTTCCCCCCTCTTTAAAAAATCAGGTAAGTGTTCTTAGGCTCGTAGCCTTTGATGAGTAATACTAAACTTAATAAAATTTATATATTTAGAATCAGCATTATAAGCCCATTCTTTTGATACATTTATTGACATCAAAATTCCGTTTTTAAAAGTTTCGATTACTCTTGAGCCGTATCGCTTGTTTTTTTTTATTGTTTTTTTATTACGTATATGAGGGGGTTCTCCCCTTAGTCAATACCAAGCTCTTTACGTTAAAAGTTAATTTTTTTTTAATTCACAAGCCCCTGAATCACAAAGGCCGTTTAATTAGAATACATAGCTCTTTTGAAAGCACTAAAAAAAATTGTAGCGTAAAGAGCGAGGTATTGACTTCGGGGAGAACCCTCTCATATACGTAATAATTTCTGTTCGTTTTAAGTTCTAATGTTGCTTCTTCCTTTCAGTTGAAAAAAAATAGTTTTTTTTTATTTAATTTCTGATCGTTTTTTAAATAATGCTTGGAAATCCGGCGCCCCCTTCATAGAAATGTCCCTTACCCCAAAGAAACCTCCTCCAAGGAAAGATTTTCCCGAGTAACCCCCTCCTCCAGCCCCCCCAACCAGAAACAAATCCTTCCTGAAAATGTCTGTATACTTCCCAATAACCAATACAATATGTAAGCAAAGGGCAAAGTTCATAACTTGCAGCCCTTCCCCTGGGAACTGTGGGGGATTAAGTCATCCTAAAAGACATATTTATTAGAATTTCGACTATGTTGAACAAAATGGCTATCTCAAAATTTTAATTGGGTGACTTTGAGAAAAAAAAGAGCGTGGGAGGGGGCCTAGTTGCCCTTCATTTTTTGGTCACTTAAAAAGGGCACTAGAACTTTTAATTTCCGTTCCAATGAGCCCTCCTACGATATTCTAGGACCACTGGGTCAATCCGATTACCCCAGGGGAAAAGCAAAAAAAACAAATAGCACACATCCGTGATCTTTCTTCTGGCAAAAAATGGAAAATTCCACATTTTTGTAGATAGGAGCATGAAATCTCTACAGTAGGGTTCTCTGATACGCTAAATATGATGGTGTGATTTTCATTGAGCTTCTATAACGTTTAGGGGGTCTTCCCCCCTTTTTTCGAAAATCAGCTAAATTCTCTCAGGCGCGTAACTTTTGATGGGTA
Organism: Artemia sinica; assembly: GCA_027921565.1. Taxonomy (NCBI): domain Eukaryota; kingdom Metazoa; phylum Arthropoda; class Branchiopoda; order Anostraca; family Artemiidae; genus Artemia; species Artemia sinica. The sequence goes on from CM051258.1 coordinate 37,251,853, forward strand.
AGATTAAACTTGATTAAACTTATATTTTTGAAATCAGAATTAAAATCTGATTCTTTTGATGTATCTATTGGTATCAAAATTCTGTTTTTTGAGTTTCGGTTACCATTGAGCCGGGTCGCTCCTTACTTACAGTTCGTTACCACGAACTGTTTGAAACAAACTACAAAGTCACTCCTGCTGGACTGTTTGTTCATAAAACTAAGTGGTTTCTTGCTGCCGGCCCAGATGGCACTGTCTCTCTTCCTGGAGGAGGAAGAGCGATTCTCAAAGTAAAATGTCCCCTCACTGCTAAAGACGTTTCAATGGCAGACTGGCTTAAGAGAAATAAATATGTTTTCCTTGAACATAAAAATAGCATCCATTTAAAGAGGAACCATAATTATTTTTATCTAGTTCAGATGCAGCTGGAATGTTGCGACCTCGACCTGGGATTTTTCGTTGTGTACTTTGACAAAGGAGATATCCAAGTTGAAAAGAACAATCGCGACAAAAATTTCTGGCAACACAAAATGTTTATAAAGCTCCATAAATTTTATATGGAAGCTTTGTTTTCCCAAACCAAGTGAAAATGAAAGTAAAAACTAAAAAATAAGCCGTTTGGTATCACAAAGGCACAATTTAGTAATTTAAAAGTACTATAAAGGTACTAGTACTATTTAAAGGTAACTTAAAGTACTGTAAAAGTAAATATGTACTAAAAACCTAATCTGTTTCTGTTGATGCTTGAATTATGCAGATTTATCTTAGTTTTGACAAGATTTTGGAAGAAACTAAAATTCAGATGGGGAGGGGCAAACTTCGGTCTGGGGGGAGGCAAACCAAGCTCTGGGAGGGGATGTTGTTCCCCAGCTGCCTCATAGCAAACTACGCTCTTGGTTTCCTTCAAACTTACCATCCATTTGACATTCTTATATATTTATATATATTTATGGTAATTAAAAATCTTAGAACGACTGTCACCGATAAACTCAGAGAAAAAACATGGTTTTTATTTGACTTTTAACGAAAATCTCTATGTTGTTTATGTATTTATAGTGTCCAAATAATTCTCCGCTCCCCCGCCCAAAGAAAACACTTTGAATTCAACTTTCAATAATTTTTCGTCGGTGCTTTTCCCTCCCTAGACGGTTACCCCTCGAAAAATTATCCCTACGTGTAAAATTTTGCTCATTTGATAAAAATACCAGTTCAATCAAAGTTCCTTGTCTTGTACTTTTTTTTCTTCCATCGAGATGTTATGCGTTCGTAAAAACAAGCGTGCTTTCACTGATTCATTAGCAAATGTCAAACTTTTGTCACTTGTCAACCCCCAAATTCTTGATTGATCTTGATAACTAAGCCCCCTGGAGAGGTCCTTTGTCATTTGGCAAATTTACCGACAAGAGAGTCTGAAAAATCTAGCAACAGACAATCGTATGGCCTTAATTACTGAAAGGCAAGCATGAGCGAAAAACTCGTTTTGAAAACAGTGTTGAATTTTCTTGCGCGATCACTTTCCGAGGGTGTGAAAATAGATTGCATTGTAAGCTCGGCTGTGAAATTCTTCTCGCATGATGCGATTATATCAGCAAAGAGACTTCTTTATTCTGAAATTAATGCACAAGGCCGAGTCGTCAGTCATGTCAAAGACGAAGAAAACGTTATTGACACGTGTAAGCTCCTCATCTCAGCCGCCAAAGAGAAGAAAAATATACTGCGTTTCGTTATTTTCAATCCCTGTGAAACTTCGGCTGTTGGCGATGCTTTTTCTGCAACAGTGGCTACAAAAGTAAACGAGATTTCCCGTAAGCTAGATGGATTTATTGACGTCACAACCCGCGCGCTCTTAAATGTGAACTTTTCGAATGTAGAACAAGTGTCAACCTCTGCTGCTTACAATCAGGGCTTCCATTATCCCTGAATTTTCGGGGATTCCCCCGAAAATCTATGTGTCTCTCCGAAAAGAAATTGGTCCCCCGAATCCCCGAAAATCACCCAACCACAGTGTCACCCTTAGTGACTATCCCTAGCAAACATTTTTTTACATACCATAATTTCTCACTACTCTCTTCTCCGTTAATTTCCGTCTCCTGTGTTGCTTTGCATAAAAACCAGACTGATACAATTTAAGTATAGACGGTTCTTCATATGTTTACAAAAGTATCATTTTCCAGCATTTAGATTAAACCATTTCGAATGGAGTATCCCAAATACTATCAGATTTATGCATTTACATCATTCGTGGTCCAGACAATCTTGACAAAATTAGCCAGGAATTATATTTGAAGTGGTTCAACGAAACGCTCAGTATGATTTTGGGTTTTGAAATTGAACGTCTAAAGAAGGGGAATTGTTTTGAAAGCCATATCATAAGTTTAAATTTAGTTTGCATCTGATATTTTTGCATGTCAAATAATTGGAGATTTTAACTGTAACCTAATGATAAAATAAAAGTTCAACATAGGGATAAAATCCTTTTTAATAGACAGTGTATAGAAATTCACAAAAAAATACCAGATATTTCGATCACGTAAACAGTAACCGAACGGTCACTGTATATGTGATCGAAATATCTGGTATTTTTTTGTGAATTTCTATGCACTGTCTATTAAAAAGGATTTTAGCCCTATTTTGAACTTCTATTTTATCGTCATGGAAAGGCAGTGTGGTCTCCGAAATTATCTACTGTAACCTAACTGCTTCATCTGCCCGTTCTTCTCTGGTTGGTGAAATATTTGATAATCATTTGAATGCTGTTGACAAAGACAAAAATTTCAAATACATTCACAATTCCTCGTCGACATCCAACATAGACCATGTTGTTGCTTCTCCACTTTTAGATGTCTCACAACCGAAGGTTCTTTGCGATTATTTAATATTTGATCACCTGCCCGTATCATTTTCTTTTTCACCAAACAAAACTTCTCATATACCTACCAAGCACCCCAAAACACCAAATCCGTCGTATGTACGTAATTGGGCGTCAATCAACACTGAATTGTATTGGGACAGTGTTTCTATAATCCTTACCAAGATTGAGGTACCCTTTGCTCTGCTGATCAAGCACTCACTGTTGCCCGCTGAGGAAAAACGTATCCTCCTTGATATTTATTGTGCAGAGATATGCAACGCTTCACAATATGCAGAATCTCGTGCTGTTCCATTGAAGCGTCGGCATCGAGGCATGATGAAGCGTCGGCATGATTCAGCCCATTTTAGGCTACATTTACGGTTTGAATGCGACCAACCACGGTCCGGTCTTGTTAGTTTTATCCGCATTGTAACAAAGAAGAAGTTTGCTAAGGATCTTCAGAATCACCGTAAGCAAATCACAGAACAGACAGCACAAAAAATCAAAGATAATCCTCATTTCCTTTGGTCGTCTATCCGTCCCAAGATCTCCAAAACTTCCCTTTCCGCTGCCAATATTCCTTTATCTGATTGGTATTCTTTTTACGAGGCTGAATTTTCTCCACCCCACCCCCAACTTGAACACAAATAAGTTGAAGATCTTGACCAATTTTTGCATGCTTTCCCTGATTCTGATTACATAATGTACTACGGTAATTACTTGGCTAAAAAAAAAAAAAAAAAAAAAAAAAAAAAAAAAAAAAAAAAAAAAAAAAAAAAAAAAAAAACTGTCTCCCTACTTTAGTAGCTGAAATAAATGAGCACTTGAACAAGGTCTAGACCCTACTCATCCATCCAGTTCCCCAGGACAAAACAGTATATCCAATCCGATAATCCGAAAATCAAGTCCAAAATATAGCAAAATCAGCATCAGTAGGTATACGTCAATATTCCGAAACCAAGCTATAACACCTTAAATCTACAAAAACATTATATTCCTATAGTATATGTGATGTCTGTTGCTGATGCTATTATGCTGCTTAAACCATAGCAGTCACGAGGCATAGATGGAATTCACGCTCTAAATATCAAGTGCGGTGGTCCTGCGCTTTTACAACGTCTCACTTTATTACTGCAAATGATTTTTACTCAAGGTTGGTTCCGTCAACATTCTGTGTGGAGATCTTTCTCCTATTCCAAAAAAAGGAAAAACCTCCAGTCAATGCGCATCTTTCAGACCCATAACTATATCAACCACCGTATGCAAGCTTTATGAGCTACTGTTTATAAAAGAGCTAGAAGAAAAATGTGACACTCCTCCCCATCAATTTGGCTTTCGACATGGTATTGGTTGTGCGGACGCCCTTGCGGTTGTTGCTAATGCACTGCTTGATGCTTCTCTCTCATGCAGTTCACTCGCCTTGGCTAGACACGATGTTCGCCGCGCCTTTGACTCCCTGATCCAACCCCTTATGCTCTTAAGGACTGCTAAAAGAAGAGTAAGTCTAGCTATCATCAGATCTCAAAGGGATATGTATACCAAGCTACGAGTCCGACTTAAAATCCCCCTTGAGAAAGATGAAAAGGCAAAGCCACAGGATAGAACTGTGCCAGTTAGGAAAGGAGCAAGGCAAGGTGCCATTGCCTCACTTTGTTATTTCAATAACTACATCCTTGAGGCTCAAGATCAGTGTCAGATGTCCTGCGTTCTTTCTGGTCATAATATCTCCTTAGTCACTTATGCTGATGACATTTTTAACCTTAGCCGAACTCTAGACACAATTCCTGAAATATATCAAAAACTGCAAAACGAGTATTTAAAATCTGGTCTTGAATTCAACGCTGAAAAAACTGACGTAGTCCTTTTTAATTGGAAAGGCAAACCAGCCTTTGAAAGGCAAACTTGGAAAGGCAAACTTCCTGATGAAATTGTACTTGGAAATTCAAAGATCCGCCAGTCCGACCACACTGTTTATCTTGGCATTCCCATTGGAAATACAATTTCTCAAACTCGTCATCTTTTAACAGAACACATCAAACGCCGCATATCAGCTTCATACGCTTCCATAGTCTCTGCTAAGCTTCGTTTTAATCGCCGTTATCTGTCAACCCTATACAACACTGTTGCTCTCCCCCATATCTTCTATGCTGCACCCTTCTGGAAGGTTCTTACACACGTTGATAAATTGAGAATCCGTTCAACCTTCTTCCGTTTCGGAATGTATTTACTGAGATTTCCAGTTTGGACACGCGATTCAAAGCTGATCAATAGAATTCACCTAGCAGATCCTACTATAGCGGTTGTTAAGCTCATAAAAAACACAACCAAAAGATTTCGAACCACGCTTAGAAACTCCTTTTACACTAACCACATCTGTATACATTGTCATAGCTCCTCTTCTTCATTTTCTTCATTTTTGTTACAAGCACCTGTGTTCTTCATTATTTCTGTGCTTTCTAATTGTCTTTCGTCCTAGAAAGTATAGTGCCCTTCTTTTTTTTTTAAGTTTTCGTTGTGCTCCGTCATTTTTGTTGTTAAAACATGCTTGGATACAACTCCTTCTACACTAGTTACATTGTATTAGTTGCATAGTGATCTTTTGCTTCTTTTTTTTTACAGTGCTCTGTCATTTCCTTTTTGTAATAAGACAGGCTTTCAATAAATAATAATAATAATAATAATAATAATAATGATAAAAGAGCGTACCTCAAAAATGGATTTGAGCAATGTGTTAAAACGTTCAGAAAATGCTTAAAAGGGAGGATCAATCGACCAAAAGGCAATATGTGCATGCTACTACTATTGCTACTAACCGCTGCTACATTTACTACTACTACTACTATTACTACTACTACTGCTGCTACTTCAACTACTAACTCTATTGCAACTACTTGTAAGGCTAAGAGCATTAGGATGAAAATCGCAAAAGTATATTGATATACAGGTTATCCCAAGGATATATCAACAATGTAATAGCAACGGCTAATAGTATTAAGTTGAAACTTCTAGGACTTAATGAGAATGATGTTCAAATCACCAAAAGGCAATACATATACTATTAATACTACCACTATAGTTCCTGCAACTAATGAAGCTAAAGGATTTAATGTTAAACTTTTAGGGAATGTTTAGGGACATTTTCAATTAAACGAACAAACTATATGCATGAGGTTTTCAAAAGGGCATATAAGCAATATCATCGGCAGCTCCGCTCTACCACAGCTAGAGATATCATTGAAACTTTTAAAGAACCTAATTCAATTCAAGATTAAAATTTCTAGTGCCGTTTCTTAAGAGTAAAAAGAGATTAGAGGGCAAGCAGCCCTCCTCCCAAGCCCATTCATTTTCCAAACGCATCCAATCGAAATTTTTAGACACCTATTTTGTTCAGCATTGTAGAAGAGTCCAGCAGCTATGTCTCTAGGGATATTGAGTATATCAATATATTGAGAACGACTGGGGGGTATTAATATGAAATTTTGAGGGCTACTACTATTACTGCTTCTGCTTTTACAATTTAAATAAATCAAAAGTGTAAGTTATGTCAAAGAGTGTAAGTTTATTCAGGTTGCCAAAGAACAAAGATATAATTTTTTGGGAATTATGTTAAGTTCTATTTTTCAGGTCAACTTTAGAAGTTATAAACTTATATTAAACAATACTATCTGTGTCAGGATTAAAAATTGTTGAAAAAGCTTCTAATAATAATAATAATTTATTTTTGCCCTCTATCGATACATTAAAAATGCACTAGAGGAGTACAAACAAAGAGAGAAAAAAAGAGAAAAGAAACACAAATAGTTAACGAATACAGTACCAACATGTCTAACGAGAAAAAAAAGACAAACAAGTGGAAACTTAAATCAACTGTGGGAACTTAAATAAACACGAAAATACTGGGCCTAACGATCTACCCATCCATATATCATAAAGGTTAAACTGAAAGTCTAATAAATTCCTACATCGGTCATCAAATGGCAAATAAATCGTATGCCTCACAGAATAAATCCTATGGCTTATAAAATATACATTACAACACAATGAGATGAGACATTAGAGGCTGTTTTTGCTATTGATCACTAGTAATGTCACGATGACGTTGACAACTCGGCAATCTTGGGGCACACTTCTCCTTACTATATACATACATATACATACATACATACACATACATACACACATATACATACATATACATACATACATACATACACATATACACATACATATACACACACATACACATATATACATACATACATATATACCCACACATACACATTTGTTACCCTTTTTTGCTGCATTAAAACAATAATGCACTAGAGGAGTAATAAAGAGAAAAGAACAAAACACGAAAAATCATCAGCTATACAACATAGTGACAACCACCACTGACGAGAAAAACAACCAAAACATACATAAAAGACTGCTCAGACCGGGGACTAAATTTCTATTCCACCGTATATAGAAGATGGTTAAGCGGAAAATCTGATATTTTCTTGTAACGGTTTTCAAATCGAGCCGATAATTCTTCCATTTTCTCAGATATATCAAAGACATGGTATTTTTTACAAATGTATGAGTTACGGAACCATAGAGGAATACCAATAAAGAATTTAGCAAACCGGTAAAACGGAACCCTAATTTGTTTGTTTTTTGTTGACGAAAAAAGTTTCCAAAATGGAGTTAGAAAAAACACGTGCGGTGCAAGCATAGAGTTGCTTTCCTAATGTATATTTGCTAGCAAACCATATGTTTTGCGACGTTTCTTTTTCAACTCATTAATAACCAGAGTGCGTGTCGCTCTTATCGATGACTCAAATGAACACCTAAAGACTTGAGTGAATCAGAATTGGGTTACTATCATAAACTCAATTTTCGACTGTTCAATAGCAAGGCTAATATTAGACAAACTAGCCTGAAGAGCCTCAAAAGCCCTTTCCATTGATGACAGGTTATCAGCAAGAAGAAGTATGTCATCTGCATACGACAGTTGACTAATATCGATATGACCATCAACAATATAGGATGGGATATTTCTCGTCGCAGTTCTAATTGCATTGTTGAATATTAATGGACTTAGAACTGAGCCCTGCTTTACCCCGCGCTTTACAGGAATGGGTCATGTCAAATCGTCACTAGAACGGACCCGGACTATTGAATTCTGGTACCGATTCCAAAGGCACGCACAAATAAAGCCGCTAGTTCCTCTATTCAACAGAGCAACTAAAGATTGTGAATGCAAAATTGAATCAAAAGCCTTAGCTACATCAACTGCGCACACATACAGACTCTTCTTCATCATCTTGTGATGTTCCATTATAGACAAGAACACAGAATGTGCATTTTGGACTCCTAAACCTTACCTGCAACCAAATTGATGATCCCCAAAATCACATTTTTCACGCAGAAACGGGCAAATTATTTTTTCAAGTAACTTGCTAAGCACAGAGAATATGGTTATAGGTCTATATGAATTGCATAGCGCGGGGTCCTTATTCATTTTAGACGCACATGTAACTAGCCCTTCACATAAAGTCTTAGGGACTTACTGTGGGGACAAAATTAATTGAAATAACAGAGCTAAGTGTTTGAACAGCACATGTGTATTGTACTTCAAATGCTGTACTTGCAGACCATCCTCACCAGGGGCTTTGCCTATTTAAAGAAGACGAATGTGAGTTAATAGCATTGAAGGTGTAATAGTGATGTGATTTTTTGGGGATTCAGCTTTGACAATTGTTTCTGCAATATTCCATGAAAATCTGTCAATTGGTGGTGGGTCGCAAGCATATATTGATGAGAAATGAGTGTGCCATTCAGTGTTGGTAATTTGATCTGTCAGGGTTGAAGTGGAACGTGTAAGTTTAGTAACCTCTTCCAATAGCTGTGGACTATCCTGTATTGACTGTGATAAATTATCAAATTGGCATTTTGAGTTCTTGAGTTTCTATTCTCTTCTGAATGAGATGACATATACTGCATTTGATTACTCAGATCCTGTATGAGGGATGGTGTCCTATTTCAGGCAAGTTGCATACTCCTGTAAGTATTGGTGTGTACCTGTATCAGTGATTGAATAAAAAAAGACAATTTTTTCAACTGAAAGTAAGGAGCAACATTAAAACTTAAAACGGACATTAATTATTTTGTATATATAGGGGGTTGCCCCCTCCTCAAACCCTTGCTCTTTACGCTTTAGTTTTTAGTACTTTTAAAAAAGCGTCTTATTGTTCTAATTAAACAGCCCTTGTGTTTCAGGAGTCATTCTTGAAGAATTGGGACAAAATTCAAACTTTAGCGTAAAGAGCGAGTGTTGAGGAGGGGGTAACTCCCCTTATATACATAACAATTTCTGTTTTTCTAAGTTTTGATGTTGCTCTTTACTTTCAGTTGAAAAAACTTGTTTTCTTATTAAATTTCTGATCGTTTTTAAATAATGCCAGGAAATCTGGCCCCACCTCCATGGAGAAACTCGCTCCTCACGGAAATATCCTGTAGAATGTTCGATCCCGGTGAAAATCTACCCCGGACAATTACTCCTAACCACTCCGCGCGTTAAATTCACGCTGCTTTACAGGGTTTCTTGATTTTAGCTCTTCAGGGAAATTTGTAAGCACCACCAGGACTGTGGTAGGCATAATTGGGGGACCGGAAGGCCACTGAACTGGGACAGGAAGGATGGTGCATGAGGTTTCATGCTTTTCCACAAGAAAGTTCAGCATTCTAACAGCATCGTTCAGACGAGATGCTATAATTGTATTTGGCTCGTTAGGTATTAACGGCACATCCGATGGATCAAGAATGACAAATTTGGGCAAGGTTTCATTGGCCCTCATTCGGTTATCAAGCAAATCAAAAATGTCATTGAAAAAGGCAATTGCTGGGTGAGTTCCTCTACGTTTCTCTGCGATATCTGTCCGAAAAACAATTTTGCACAATTTAATCGTTTCCCTGAGGGAATCTTTACTAAAAAACTTTAATACATGCTTTATAATCGTATCTTTATCAAATTTGTTCATTAATTGTCTTTGAAAAAAAATTCAATAAGGTGATATGAAAATATTATCCTCCATCACTATTCGGCTAAAGCGAGTTCGCAATCATAATCCAAAATTCAGTCCAAGGTCAATTAAGAATGTTTCTGTCAGGCAAAATAATATGTAAGTGAATAAGTATATTTAGGGATTATAGGTCACTATAATCCCTATTGCGAATTTTTTTTGTTTCTTCACCTAAAACTTACTGAATTAATAATGTTCATTCAATATCCAATTTAGATGTTGGCACTTTGAACTCTGAATTTGGCTTGCTTCTCCATAGCAAGCCAAGCTTATGGATTATTATAAAATAACCTAAAAGATATAAATTTTTCCATGAAAAAGACTATGTCAAATCTCAAAACGAACAAAAATTAACATGAGTAGGCTAGTGCTGACAACCCCATGCCTTTTCAAAACCAGAACATAGTTTGCACTTTACTGAAAACAAAAACATTTAAGATGTTTTCAGTTTTTTACTTTAATAAATAAAAAACATTTAAAGGTTTAAGGAATAAATATCAGTATATTTACATTAAAATGACGACAATCCTAGGCCTTTTTTTTATAGTAAAGCGTAAATTATGTTCTGGTCTTGAAGAGGCATGGGAGTTCTCTGGACTACTCATGCTAATTTTTGCTACTTTTGGGTTTGACTCGATTATTTATTGTAATTTGTGTTGGTTTTGAGTTTCATTTATTTATTGTGAATGATTTGTGGTAGTTTTACACTTGAAAGGTTATTTGCTTTTATTTCTGCAAATTTTTGGCTTAGTGAAGTTATTTACTTTCCTTTAAAAAACTTGTCTTGTGGAAAAAAATTAAATTAATTTTCAATAAAACGCAAATGACGCAGTAGGATTTAGGCTTTTAGGGTTGGGGAAGGGGGAATGGGCAGTAGCCAAACGCCTTTCTGTAGCGACTATTGTTTGTTGTAAGTTGTTCAATTTAACAATTTAATTTTACTCGTTTTAAGATTTATTTATTCATCTATATTAGTACCTGTCATTTATATGTTTGCTATTTATGGTCGCTTTAAGCTTAAATTGCTATAAGAACTTAATTCTGTTTGTCTTAAGTTTAACACGACTCTTTGAATTTTTTTAAAAGTTTTTTGATTATTTCAATAAAGAGCCCAGTTGCACACTGAAAAAAGAATTAAAATCCACATTCATCTGTTATTTGGATTAAAAAAAAATTATGAAAATGTATTTATTGCCAATACCTAGTATAAAAATATTATTTTTACTCCAAAGAAAAATTAAACAAATCCTATAGATCTTGGTTAATTGATGCTTGACAAATAAAAAAAGATGAAAGGAACAAACGATTAACGAAATAAAAAAAACATCAATATTTCAAATCGTCAACCCAATAAGTTAAACTAGCTCATCTTACCAAGAAACTGCATAAGAGGAGCAGAGACGAGTGCTCCAACTAATGCACCGACTGGAGGTAAACCACCAACATATGGCACATCAGAATTCTTTATGCTTCCCAGTTCTAGGAGTCGGGGTATGCAAGGTGAGCTCCAGCTTCTAACGCCACCACTTATCATAAAAGCCATAGATGCGGCTAGAGCAATAGCTATTTGAAGCTTCAGGGCATTTTTTCCCTCGACTGTCTCTTTTTCCACGACGAATTCTTCTGGCATCATATACTGTCACTGTTTTTGCTAGAAAGTGATGCAAAATTAGCTTCTTGTACATACAAAAAATAAAATTTGATAAAAATAAAGTCGAGTAGGGAGATAAACCCGATGAATTTCAGCAATATGACTCTCAGTTAACAATATAGCAAATTTGCTGGCTTATGAGCTTAATTCGCCTTATGTAATGTGGTAACTAACTTCCCTCAGAAGTTCAGGGCTTTGCCCATTGCATATAGCTACTAGGTTTGAAGAAAAAAAACATCTGATAAAATATGCTACAAAAAGTTTGTGGTTTTTGTATTTAAATTACAAATCTCAAATTGTTCATCACTTTGACACCCCAAAACCTTGACACACCACGACATGTTCGAAAATTAGGCGGTCTATCTTTGTATAGCCAATCGATACAAATAAATTTTTCCCCACTTTTTGCCTTCATTCGCCAGACTAAGGGGTTCTTCCTTAACCCAGTCTCCATACCTTGTAAATCTAAGCGGACCGGAATAAACCATATTTTTGGTCATGTTTTTGGTGTAAAAAATCAAGTTTTTTTTTGTTAATAAGTTTTATTCCCTGAGGTCTGCTTGGCCGGCTGGCCCTGTCAACTTGCACTTCAATTTTCATGCCTATCACAGACAAAACACATTTGACATGTTTCCCTTTTGTCAGCTTCAACGTTGTCCTCTTGGGCCCTCCTTCTCTGTTGACCATCATCACAAGAGAAGTAAAATGCACCCAGTTCTTATCCTGACTTGAACAATTGTTCATCCAGAATATTAATTCCTGAACATCTCTCTCTGGCCCCCTGCCCTCAAAGCTTCCTGTCACAGCACACAAAAAAGAACGGCCTTTTCCTACAGACGCTGCATCATACTGGTCAGCAAGGGTGAATGTTTAGTTGAAGACAACTGGACGACTAAGGAATATTGATTCTTTGTTCCCCGGCATGTTGGGTATCAGAATCACTTTTTGCAAGTCAACTACGAATACACATATTCCAGTTTCTCCACTTTTGGCCGCGTCACGTTGATAGGCATGTGTAGCCTTCCCTTCCTGTTCAATGTGTTCTTGCCAGTTTTGCCTGGAAACATCAGCGTCATGCAGTTTGTTCTGCAGCAGCAGTTGAAGGTTTAAATTCTCCATTAACACCTTCATCATTGCTGTTTTCTGTGCTTCTATCATCGTTCTCCATGATATTGTACTTTTCACACTCAGGACAAACATTGCATGCTGGCGTCATTAACGAAATCTTCATTTCTTTCAACTAACATCTGTAAGTGTCATGCAACACAACTGGTTCTGGATTCTTAGTAACAAAGTCCTGATGTATCAGATCAACCGTCAAAGAAGATGGCAGATATCTGATGCTTACTACATTTTTGCGACGATAATGTGGCGTAGAGGGTCCAAAAGAAATGATATGATTTTTCACATTCTCAACTACTTCTGGGGGTAGCTTGTTGTGAGGACTCTGCCTAACCCTAAAATCCATTATGCACTTACCAACTAGCCCAGTTTTCATCTTCTTGCTCAGTTCACTTAGGTAAGAATCCGATTTAAACCCAAAAGTATTCATGAACAGTTTCTGAACAGTAGCTTTCTTTCCAAAAGCTTTCCCAGATTTCTTTTCTGGTCCCAATGTCTTTTTTTGCCACTTCACTTCTGTTTCTTTTTCTTCTAGGGTGCTGTGTATTCATATTTTCTTGTTGTTCAGTATTATTTATCTCATGATTTGTGTTACCATTTGCTGACATATTCTTGCTTCCGTATTTCTTTGTTCTCGTATGTCTTGACTGTATTCTTGCAGCTGATCTCCACCAGTACAAAATCGGATCTGTTTTCCTCAGAACTACTGGCATTCCTCAAAACTTCACTATCACTGATCTGTTCATTGGCTACAAGAATTTCAGTCACTACTGCATGGCACGTCAAATGGCACAAATGGCTCTAGTTCAGAAACATCATCAGTGAATAATAGTTGCAATTCATGAAATACGGGAAGTTCAGATTTATTAACAGAAGAGTCTTTGCCAATCTGGGTATCTTCGTTAGCTATCATCGGCTCAGCTGAGCTTCTTACAGCAGTAGGTTGTCCGACGACTGCATCATTGCCTGCTGCTGCTTGGCCAAACTTGAAATAGGGAATACCTAATTTGTCTTTACATTGTCTAATGCAGATATTTTTTTGTATCGGATTCATAAATTTTTGCGAAAATTCCTACAGGCTGTAGTGATCCAGCACCTCCAATTGTAAAAACTCAACATCAGTGTTTTCTTGAGTTCTTAGCCTTTTCGAAAATGCCAAAAAATGTTACCGACAGGATTCAAACCTTTGCGATTTGGGATACAAATGTTGTGCAGGAGGGCAAATTTTGTGACATCTGGCGAGATTTCTCAGAAATTCTCGAACTAATGAAAAGAGTAAGACGTGACTGGAGCATTATATAGATGGAATATTCGATGATTTCAGCTTAACGCAACAGCAACCCCGAATTACTGAAACCAAAAAACGGAAGAAATCTTTGAGTAGCCCACAAAATGAAAACAATCGAATCTGGAGATGGAATGTGAACCAGTTGTTTCGTAGGATAAACTCAACAAAGTAGTTTTGACTGCTTAGGGATGTGATTGCAGTACCCAAGACTCCACAAAATACCCAAGACCAAAAGTCTTGGTAACACTCCTCTTCCTATATCTGAGCTGATGCAAGTTAGCACACTCTTTTTATTAAGGTCTGGTCTACTACAGGCGGGCTACGATTGTTCAATGTGCTTCAAAGGTTCAATATCTTGAAATATCTCAAGAAATACTGAATGGAAGAAAGCCATTTGGGTCTAGGGTTGTAGAGTAAATAATGATCTATAAGCCTGGTGCTCTACTTGAAGTAAGTATTTCATTCTAACAGAAAATACATAAATTGAACCTGTGCATATTGTAGCCCCCCTGTAAGTCAGGTTCAGACAGACACAAAAATACAAGTTCTACTTACTCGGCATTTCTATTTTCAGCTTTTCCTTTGCTATTTGCAGTGCCAGTCTTGGCAGCACTTCTTCTCTATTAACCCTTCTAAACCCTTCATTATTCTTCAGGCTTCATTATTCTTCTTGCAAAAAAGTAAACAGAAAAAATTGGTGATCGTGATGAAATGCTGCTGTTGTTTCGTGAAATCCGTAGATGCTAGGTTTCGCCTGCTCGGCTTTCGCCACAGATGCTAGGTTTTGCCACCCATTTTCCTGCTGGATGTAATTACTAGGTTTTACTATTCTAGTAAGTGCGTACTAGGTTTTGGCGGTGGAAAACTGGTAAAATACGTTTTTATCAATGTAGATACTAGGTGGTATTGAACAACTATAGCAGATTGAAAAAGTCGGACTTCACCACTGAATTCACCGTGTTAAGATTAGGGGAGGTCTATCCTTAACTCAAAATCGAATTTTTGTGTAGATACTCGGTTTTGGCAGAGGACAGCCATATACTGCTTATATGCCTTTTTAAAACCTGCATGTGTACAGTTTTTTCGTTTAGTTGGAACGCCACCTAAGCCCTTCCTAGAAGTTTCACCTTAATACTCTAAGCGTCATTAGTTACAGTAACTGTAGTTGTAGTACTAAAAGTGTACACATAGTGCTTTCTGGCTAGTTCAAAATCCCCTACAAATTACTCTTAAAGATCTAACTTAATAATATAAATTTTTCTTGGAATATTGCTTTGTCACCTTTTTGAAAGTTCACATGTTAATAGTTTGTTTTGATTTAGTTCAACGTCCGCCTAAATATGTCTTATATTTGATTACTGAAGATATTGTTATATTCTCTTTGGACTATTGGCTACAAAATGGCTGTCTCACAATTTCGATCGAACGTGTTTGGGGAAAAGAGGATATCAGGGAGAGCGGGGGGGGGTCTATTTTTGCTCCATTACGCTTGACTCTTAAATGATACTAGAAGTATGCATTTCCGATCAAATGAGCCTCCTCTAAAGTTCAAAAGACCACCTCATCATAAAAACCTTACACCCCCCGGGGCATAGCTTAAAACCCTTATCCCCATGCTTTGGGGGGTTAGTTCAGCCCCAAAGGCCGTGTTATGAGATCTTTGGACTATTTTTCAACAAATGGCTATCTTAGAATTTCCATCAGATGCATTGGGGAAAAATATGACGTGGGGGGGTATAGCTGCCCTCCGATAAATTTGACTCTTAAAAATAGCTCTTCAACTTTCAATTTCCAACCCAATGAGCCTCCTCCGAAGTGTATACGACCCCCGTTTCTATAAAAACCTTCAATACCCTCAGGGAATACCTTACAACCCTTGCCCTGAGGACCATGAGGGGGTTCTCATCCTCAGAGACATAATTTCTGGACTTTTAAACTACGTCAAACAAAATAACTATCTCGAGATTTTGACTGTAAGTGTTTGGGGAAATGATGGGCGTGGGGGGGGATGGTTGCTCTCCAATCACTTTTGACAATCAAAGAAGGTACTAGCCCTTTCAATTACTACCCGACTGAGCCCTTTTCAAAGTTTCTACGACAACAAATGACCATCTTAAAATTTCTATCTGATTTGTTTCCGGAAAATACGATGTGTGTGTGTGGGGGGGGGCTATTTGCCTTCTGATCACTTTAACTCTTGAAAAGAGCACTATAACTTCTGATTATCAATCCAATTGAAGTTTATACGACCACCATTTCCATAAAAACCTTATAAGCCCCCAGGGCGTAACTTACAACCCTTGACCTGAGGGCTATATGGGGGGGGGGAGTTATCCTCAAAGACATAATTTCTAGATCTTTCAACTATATTGAACTAAATGGTTATCTAAAAAATTATGATTAAATATATTTGGGGAAATGATTGGTGTATGGGAAGGGGGCTGGATAACCTCCAATCACTTTTGACTGTTAAAAAGGCCAGTAAAACTTCTGATTACCAATCAAATGAGCCCCCATCCTACAAAAAAAACCTCATATCCCCAAAGGGCATAACTTAGGGGAGAGTCTGGTACGTTGGGACGCGGGGCCGTTGAGACACGTGTACTTTTGACAGAAAACTTCAAGCTAAAAACCTGCCGCTAATCACACACCACACGCTATCTCTTGGACTATCTGTGGATGTAGTATAGTGGTCGCATGTGCAAGTTCCTGTCACAAAATTTAGGTAAGAATTTTTTATGTGGTTTTTGAAAAACATTTTTGCTTTGCGAAATTCTATGGTACTCTTAGGTAAGCAGCTTCTAGAAAATTGCTTATAGCCCATTAGATAGAGAAATTTATGAGGTTTTCGATAGTATAAATTTTGTTGGATTCTTCTGCCATCTAGTGGATGATCTAATTTTTTTTCTTAAGTTCCTACTGTTAGGGTACTCTGGGACGCGTTTTCCGGGGTACACTGGGACAGGTTCAGTTCATTGTGTCCCAGGGTACCCTTGATTGCTTTAGCCTAGAGAACTTTCAAGAGTATGCTTCTTGTCTTATGTTGACTTCTTTCTTTCGTTTTTCTACTCTCGATGGGCCTTGTATTATTAGTGTATTATTAGTCACGTTTCGTGACAGAACGGATGAAGAAAAAGAAGAGTTTAGTTACACTCCCGCCTATGACAACAGGCGAGTATTTACGATTGAGCAGGAGCTTCAACTTGAAGAGTACATCCTTCAAGCAGTCCGAATACACAATGGTCTCTCCAGGAAGAGAGCCAGAGAGCTTGCTTGGCTTATGGCGAAACGAAACGGACTTGCATATCCGTCAAGCTGGGACAAAGAAAAGTCTGCAGGCAAAACCTGGTTGCATGGCTTTCTTAGAAAACATCCTTCAATTTCGCTTCCAAGGCCGGAACCTACAAGTGTCCAGAGAAATCTTGGTTTCAGTCGTGTTGCTGTTGACACTTTTTACAGGAATCTCGGAGAGTTGTATTCAAAATACAAGTTCCCTGCTAGCCGGATCTTCAACCTCGATGAGACTGGGCTCAGGAATGTCCAGACCAAGCGTCAAAGAGTGCTGAGCCCGAAGGGAGTAAAGCAGCTTGGTGCTACGACTTTCCAAAAGAGAGGAAAGCTGGTGACCATGGTGGGCACTATAAATGCCATGTGAGGATTTATTCCAGCCTTTCTGATTTTCCCACGAGCACGTTTTGTAGAAACGCTTCTTGATGGAGCCCCCCCCCCCACAGACTGCTGGAATAGCAAGTGGCAAGCCTGGAAATGCTTGGATGACAAAGGATCTGTTTTTGCTGTATTTGGAGTACTTTGTATCGCATGTCCACCCATCTCCTGAGAATCCTGTCTTAATGCTGATGGACAATCATGAAAGTCACACCAGTTATGATGCAATGTTGTTGGCTAAAGAAAAGGGAATATATTTACTTACGTTCCCGCCGCACGCATCATCCAGCCTCTCGACGTTTCGATTTATGGACCTTTAAAGACTTACTGGTCACAGGCAATGGAGAACTGGTTGAGACTTCACCCTGGTCGAGCAGTGAAGAAATTTGAGATCGGTGAATTACTGGGGGTTGCTTTTCCTAAGGCCTTCTCTCAGACTAACATCACTGACGGGTTCTCAAAGCCTGGAATTTCCCGCTGAATACCGGAGTGTGGCAAGAGTCTGACTTTCTTCCTGCTTTGCGACGAGAAGATACTACTGAGCCGGGAAATCAATCTACCACTGTTGACGAAAATTTACTAGATCCGCAGGAGCTTTGGTTGAGCCAGAGTCCCAGTACTACGACCCATTCAACCTCGTTTGTTGTGCCAGAAGATATTATACCCCTGCCAAGAAGGGAAGCTGCAAACAGAAAGACAGGCAGGAAGCCTGGAGTATCCAAGATATTGACTTCTAAACCAGTGAAAGACTCGATCCAAGCTGCAGAAAACGAAAGGAAGGCAAAAAAAGAGAAGAAGGATCTCAAGAAAAGCAAGAAAGCGGCTCCTGCCAAAAAGCCGAAGATTCAGATGAAAACTACCAAGGGATTGCTGACGTTCAATGAAGAAAGCGGAGATGAAGCAGGACCAGGGGATTTTGAGTGTGACGACAATTCTGACGACTCGTTCGGCTCTGAAGATTTTCGATTGGCGATTGGCGGATTGGCCAGTATCTGTTCCCTGTGACTTTGTTCTAGTCGAGGACAAAGGGAAAAATGGATTGAAATTCTACACTGGTGAAGTGCTTCAGGCCGAGCCAGACGGCTACACTGTCAATTTTTTGAAACGAAACGTTCCAGCCTGGAGGTTTACGTTTCCAAAAGAGCGCGATGAAGTGTTTGTCGATAGCTCAGAAGTAGTGCTGAAATTGTCAGTTCTAATGGTCTAGGGCGGAACTAAAAGCATTGCCAAGATGATCAGCTTTGATGCAGACCTGACCAACTACTCTGTTGAATAATTTTTTTAATAAGTCTATTGTATTTTTACAGTTTTATACCACAAAATATACGAAGTTTTAATTGATTTATCATGGTGTTCCAAAGTACCCACCACCCTGACCCATAGTACCTGCACAAGTGGTGCTCTGGGACAAAACGGGACCCTCTGAAAAATAAGTCTCGCTAATTTTACTGCGAGCAATAAAAATCTGAGAAAAATTTCAGTAAAAGCCAAATGATTTTTGTCACAGTTTGATGTTTGATGCATGAAAATCGGACTGTAAATTTAGGAGATATTGAGCTTTAAGTTGAACTTGTCCCAGGGTTTCCCGACTCTCCCCTATAACCCTTGCTCTGAGGGTTGTGTGTGGGGGGGGGGGGTGTCATTCTCAAAGTCATAATTTCCAGACCTTAAAACTACACTGAACAAAATGGCTATCTCAAAATTTTGATTGAATGTGTTTGGGGAAGTGCTTGACGTGGGGGAAGGGGAGCTCGCTGCCCTCCATTAGCTCATTCCTATGACATTTATTTCTATAAGAAGTGCCCTGGTCTAAAAAAAATTATTATATTGTGCCCACATCGCTATTTACTTAGGCAGCGCTATCGCGCTGCCCATGATATTTGTCTTGAGATTTCAACTATACAGCATTGGAAGTGCTGGTTAGACCAGGTAAGCCCCCATAAAATTCAGTCTATGGGCGCCCATGGAGGGATCTCGTTGACATGAGGCCGGGGACTTTAAGATGTGGATATAAAGCCCTTCAGGAAAAAAGCTAATGGCCTTTTCAAAAAGTCTTATCAAATATTTTTTTTCAATTATTATTTTTTTTCGCATTGGAATGCCGTTGGCCAGACAACTTACTTATTTCAATTTTATACCAACCATAAAAAAAATTGTTCTGTTATTAGGGGCTCGAGCCCCCAACCTTATTTTTTTAATATTAAGATCGTCTTGGCTCAGTGACTTGCACCTGATCAAGAACAAAAAGTTTTTGGACCATTTCAAAGCCCCCTTTCAACCTACCATCCCCACTACCAACAACATGTGTGATTTTCGGGGCCTAGAGAACGGTCTCAGCGAGTTTCGAGCTAATCGGACGTCAAAGATCAAATATGCCAGCCCACCCTTTTCCATTATAAAATGTATGTTTAAGAATGGGGAAGTTATTCAAGGTGTTACTCTAGGGGCTGTGGGTTCATGTCATCCCTGGAGGCACATTTTTAAAGCCTTTTTACCATTTTGAACAGAATGGCTATGTCAAAATTTTGACCAGATGTAGTGAGGGCGATGGTAGCAGACAATGGTACGGGAGGGGGTTGGTTGCCCTCCAATCATTTTGAGTTTTTAAAAAGTCGCTAGAGTATTCCATTTCCAAAATATTTGCATTCAAAAATATTGCCGTCGCCAGATATTTCAAACAGGCAATTTCAATAGCCTGGGCATACATAGTGTCTTTCGATTTCCCTCTATCGCTCAGGTCAGAGAGGAGAGAAAAGAACGTAGAGCCTTATCTTCGTCAATTTTATAGAAGCCTTCAATTCAGTCAAGGGGTTTTCTATCCCCGAGGTCAAAATTTAAATATTGAAATCGATCCTTTTAGCCATTTCACAGATATTGTAAACCGTCTAAAAGCTTTTGAATTACTAACGCGTATTGAATTACGCGTATTGTTTCCAGAGTACATGCTTGGAAATTTGGACTAGCGACTCTGCCTGAGACTCTAGGCAGGCATGCCTTTCCAAAAACTAACAAACATGTATGTGTCCATTAAGAGAGTCATGCATACTCCCGCCATTTACCCGTGCCCCAGCCATTTAAACATTTGCCTCAATTACTTAGACTATCTGTCTCGGCTTTTCTCTGTCTACAATTAGCCATGTCTTGATGCAACCTATTGCAAAATACTTGATGACTTCAATTCAAAGAGTAAGAGTTCGCTCAAAGCACAACTAATTAAAAATAAAAATCTTTTTGGCAAATTTCAGGGCCCCCTAGCCCCCCCCCACTTCCAACAAAACGTAGGGTTCTATTAACACAGATAACGATCTTGGAAAGTTTCGGACAATTGGACACCCAAGATCAAATCAGCCCCTTTTAGTTATAAAATCTATATGTAAAAAATTGGACAGCTTGCATAATTTACAGCCCGCCCTTACCCCAGGGGATGTGGGGGGTCATGCTGTCTTCGGAAACGCATTTGTTAAACCTTTCGAAGATTTTGAAAAAAAATGACTACCAGAAAATTTTGATTAGATGTTTTGGGGAAGGGGTAACAAAGAAGAGCACGATAGGAGGGGAACTGGCTGCCCTCCAGCCAATTTTGATTCTTGGAAGGGCACTAGAAGTTTCAATTTCAAATTGGATGAGTGCCCTCCAAAGTTTCTATGACCACCCCTTCCATACGAAGTGGACTGGGGGAAAATTATAGATAGAAGCCACTTTGCTCTTTACTTAGACATTTGTGATAACTGAATCATATCTTCAGCAAAAATGAGTTGTGGTGGTAAAATATTTCAAACAGTTTATGTTAAAAAAGCAGCCAGCTGTTAATTGGTGGTTTTGACGGGATAATCCACGTCCCTAAATGATTCAGTAATTTTTCAGTAATTTAATTGTTAATTTGGTACTAAGGGGACTGCCCCAAAACTTCCTTTTATCTTGTAAAGTTTCATTTACTTCCGAAGCTGCCTTTGTGCAGTTCAGCCGTCGCTTAAAACACATGTCTTTCTATAAAAGTATGTATAAAAACTTTCCCCAGATGTGTACGACAGTCTGAGATTTTAGAGATTTGAACATACGAGATTTGATATTCCCCGGTAGGGAGAATTCTTTGGTTTCCAGATTGGAGATAAGAGTAGAAGGGCCTTATTGACTCCGACGAGAACACCCCTGTTGCCACCTATAACTTTTTTACATTGTTTATTCAAGGATTATCGATCGAGTCTAATGGGGGTCAAGGTCAATGTTGTTGTTGTTTTGGACACGCGATAGAGTCATTAGGGAGAACACGTGGTTAATGGGGTCAATGCTATTGTTGTTGTTTTGGGCACGCGATAGAGTCATTAGGGAGAACACGTGGTTAATGGGGTCAATGTTCTTGTTGTTGTTTTGGGCACGCGATAGAGTCATAAGGGGGAACACGTGGTTAATGGGGTCAATGTTATTGTTGTTGTTTTGGGCACGCTCTCAGCGAATGCCAAGGTCAATGTTGTTGTTGTTTTGGGCACGCTCGAGCCAAATGTTATGAGTTTCCGGGGAACACCTGTGCTGTCAGTCATTAATCAAATTGTTTCCAGGGAATGTCTGACAGATGACGTCAAGTTAATTAATGTCTTTGATGCATTTCCAAAGAGAATTGTCTCCGGGACAAAGTTTAGATTACACGTGACAGATGATGTCATGATTGATTGCTTGACACGAAAGGGGAATTAATTTGTTGTTCTAAAGAGAATTGATTCACGAAAGGGGAATTAATTTGGAGTTCTAACAAGAGAATCGTCTCCGAGCAAATGTTTTGATCTTAGCGCGCGAAAAGGTTTCTTTGTAATTTCAAATGTGAAAGCACTGGGATGCCAAACAAAAGGAACACGATGAAATTACGTTTAGGGATTATTTGGGCGAAACCGTTTTAGTCATTTATGGAATTATTTCGGCAAAACAGTTAGAGACATTTTAAAATATGATTTTTGAAGAGATTTTAGGAGAGAATTTGAGGGTAAAACTTTGTGGTCGTTATAATACACAAGTTCTATTTGAACAGTGTTGTGAGGTCCTCTACCACAACCCAAAGGGTTCCGATCCCCCTACACCAACCCCAAATGGTTCCAATCCCTCTACCCAAACCCCAAAGGTCCACCGGGCTCCCAAAGAGCCACCCGGCCCTCAAGTGCCGCCCAGACCCCCAAAGGCCCTCCCCAGACTCCCAAAGGCCCTCCCCCGATCCCCAAAGGTCCACCGAGCTCCCAAAGGACCAATCGGTGCTCAAGGGTCCCCTCAGACCCCCAAAGGCCCTCCCTGGGCCCCCAAAGGCCCTCCCCCGGTCCCCAAAGGTCCTCCGGGCTCCCAAAAGACCACTCAATCCTCAAGGGCCCCCGGATCCCCAAACGCCCTCCCCGGGCCCCCCAAAGAGTCCTCTCTCCATTTTTTTAATACTTTTTTTATGGCTTTATTATATCTTTTCTTAACAAGTTCCTTTCATAATGTCATTCCTAAACCCATTTTCCAACCTCAAAGAGTCCCCTCCCCATTTCGTAAATACTTTCTTGAATTTTTTAACATGGTATTTTTTTTAACTTTTTTACGTATCTTAAAATGACATGAACACAAAAAAAACTCACACACACACACACACACAAAAACTTACACACACACACACACAAAACTTACACACACACACGAAAACTTACACACACACGCCAAAACTTACACACACAAAAACTTACACACACACACACAAACTTACACACACACACACACAAAACTTACACCCACATACAAAAGCTTACACACACAAAAACTTACACACACACACAAAAACTTACACCCACACGCAAAAACTTACATGCACAAAAAAACTTACATGCACACAAAAACTTACACACACACAAAAACTTACACACACACACAAAAACTTACGCACACACACACAAAAACTTACACACACGCACAAAAACTTACACACACACACAAAAACTTACACACACACACGAAAACTTACACACACACACGAAAACTTACACACACACGCCAAAACTTACACACACACAAAAACTTACACACACACACACAAAAAAACTTACACATGCACACGAAAACTTACATGCACACAAAAACTTACATGCACACAAAACTTACACACACACCCAATTAGACAAAAAAATTGCGATATTTATGCACTGTTATGTTTAAGCAATAAATATCTTAAGCCTCAACCGTTTTTATTCTTTAGAATAGTCCATCGCCATGAAAATTATACTTTCAGGTTCAGAATGTAAGAGAACCCTAAATGCTCATCCCAAAAAAAGGTAAGTTAACCCTAAACGCTCAAAGAATTTCTCTGAAATTACACTTTCAGGTTCAGCATGTAAGAGAACCCTAAATGCTCATCCCAAAAAGAGGTAAGTTAACCCTAAACGCTTAAAGAATTTCGTCACAAAACTTACACACACACACGAAAACTTACACACACACGCCAAAACTTACACACACAAAAACTTACACACACACACAAACTTACACACACACACACAAACTTACACACACACAAAAAAAACTTACACCCACACACAAAAGCTTACACACACAAAAACTTACACACACACACACAAAAACTTACACCCACACGCAAAAACTTACATGCACACAAAAACTTACATGCACACAAAAACTTACACACACACAAAAACTTACACACACACACAAAAACTTACACACACACACACACACAAAAACTTACACACACGCACAAAAACTTACACACACACACAAAAACTTACACACACACACGAAAACTCACACACACACACACGAAAACTTACACACACACGCCAAAACTTACACACACACAAAAACTTACACACACACACACACACACAAAAACTTACACATGCACACGAAAACTTACATGCACACAAAAACTTACATGCACACAAAACTTACACACACACACACAATTAGACAAAAAATTACGATATTTATGCACAGTTATGTTTAAGCAATAAATATCTTAAGCCTCAACCGTTTTTATTCTTTAGAATAGTCCATCGCCATGAAAATTATACTTTCAGATTCAACATGTCAGGGAACAAACTTTCAGGTTTAACATGTAAGAGAACCCTAAATGCTCATCCCAAAAAAAGGTAAGTTAACCCTAAACGCTCAAAGAATTTCTCTGAAATTACACTTTCAGGTTCAGCATGTAAGAGAACCATAAATGCTCATCCCAAAAAAAAGGTAAGTTAACCCTAAACGCTTAAAGAATTTCTCTGAAATCGCACTTTCAGGTTCAGCATGTAAGAGAACCCTAAATGCTCATCCCAAAAAAAAGGTAAGTTAACCCTAAACGCTTAAAGAATTTCGTCACAAAACTTACGCACTCACACGAAAACTTACACACACACGCCAAAACTTACACACACAAAAACTTACACACACACACACACACAAACTTACACACACACACACAAAAAAACTAACACCCACACACAAAAGCTTACACACACAAAAACTTACTCACACACACACATAAAAACTTACACCCACACGCAAAAACTTACGTGCACACAAAAACTTACATGCACACAAAAACTTACACACACACAAAAACTTACACACACACACACACAAAAACTTACACACACACACACAAAAAACTTACACACACGCACAAAAACTTACACACACACACACAAAAACTTACACACACACACGAAAACTTACACACACACACACACACGAAAACTTACACACACCAGCCAAAACTTACACACACACAAAAACTTACACACACACACACACACAAAAACTTACACATGCACACGAAAACTTACATGCACACAAAAACTTACATGCACACGAAAACTTACACCCACACAATTAGACAAAAAAAATTACGATATTTATGCACAGTTTCAACTAACTACGGCTAAGCATGTCAAAGGCGAGCCATTTTCTTGCGAGAAAACAAAAATCAGAACACACACACACCTTAGAAAATATAGCCTCCTTTGAAGTTGCAATCGTCTTTAAGAATCGACAGATTGTTAATGCTTAAACTTTTACGTTTCTTATAAAGTAATAAACAGGATTACTTAATATTTTTCAATATAACCATAATTTTAGTGTATAAAATTCATCAATTAGCCGGATATGGTTTTTTTTATATACGGGGAGAGATTTAATGTCCATGGTAGAAGTCTATACAAGATTTAATGTCCTTGGTAAAAGCTTTCATGAGATTTAATGTTCTTGGTAAAAGCCTGTACGTAATTTAATGTCCAGTTTTTATAAAGGGGGGAGGGGGGAATTATGTGCTATTAATAAAAATGACGCCACATCAACCGAAAACCGTCAACGCGAACTCCGATTAACCATCACCAAAGTGTCACAATACCATCAGTGCACCAACACCTCTCAGAAAATAGGGGGTAAAGGTCAACTGCGAAGATATTTAGCCTACAGAAAAAATTGCTCATTGTTCCTTTAGTAGCCACACAATTAGACTAAAAATTACGATATTTATGCACAGTTTCAACTAACTACGGCTAAGCATGTTAAAGGCGAGCCATTTTCTTGCGGGAACACAAAAATCAGAACACACACACGCACAAAAACTTACACACACACAAAAACTTACACAAACACAAAAACTTACACACACACAAAAATTTACACACACACAAAAACTTAACCACACACACAAAAACTCACACACACACACAAAAAAACTTACACACACAAAAACTTACACACACACAAAAACTTACACACACAAAAAAAAATTACACACACACAAAAACTCACACACACACGCACAATTAGACAAAAAATTACGATATTTATGTACAGTTTCAACTAACTACGGCTAAGGATCTTAAAAGACGAGGTATTTTTCTTGCGAGAACACAAAAAATCATTAAGTGGTATTAATGAAAATGATGATAATCAACCGAAAACCGTCAACGAGAACACCGATTAACCATCACCAAAGCATCACAATGCTGTCAGTGTGTCAACACCCCTCGGAAAATAGGGGGTAAAGGTCAACTGCGAAGATATTTAGCCTACAGAAAAAATTGGTCATTGTTCCTTTAGTAGCCACACAATTAGACTAAAAATTACGATATTTATGCACAGTTTCAACTAACTACGGCTAATCATGTTAAAGGCGAACCATTTTCTTGCGAGAACACAAAAATCAGGACACACACACACAAAAACTTACACACACACAAAAACTTACACACACACAAAAACTTACACACACACAAAAATTTACACACACACAAAAACTTACACACACACAAAAAAAAATTGCACACACACAAAAATTCACACACACACAATTAGACAAAAAATTACGATATTTATGCACAGTTTCAACTAACTACGGCTAAGTATCTTAAAAGGCGAGGTATTTTTCTTGCGAGAACACAAAAAATCATTAAGTGGTATTAATGAAAATGATGATAATCAACCGAAAACCGTCAACGAGAACACCGATTAACCATCACCAAAGCATCACAATGCTGTCAGTGTGTCAACACCCCTCGGAAAATAGGGGGTAAAGGTCAACTGCGAAGATATCTAGCCTACAGAAAAAATTGCTCATTGTTCCTTTAGTAGCCACACAATTAGACTAAAAATTACGATATTTATGCACAGTTTCAACTAACTACGGCTAAGCATGTTAAAGGCGAACCATTTTCTTGCGAGAACACAAAAATCAGGACACACACACACAAAAACTTACACACACACAAAAACTTACACACACACAAAAACTTACACACGCACAAAAATTTACACACACACAAAAACTTACCCACACACACAAAAACTCACACACACACACACAAAAACTTACACACACACAAAAACTTACACACACACAAAAACTTACACACACACAAAAATTACACACACACAAAAATTTACACACACACACACAATTAGACAAAAAATTACGATATTTATGCACAGTTTCAACTAACTACGGCTAAGTATCTTAAAAGACGAGGTATTTTTCTTGCGAGAACACAAAAAATCATTAAGTGCTATTAATGAAAATGATAAAAAGTGCGCGCAGAAAAAAGCGAATATAATAGTCGTTTAAAATCTCCCCCCCGCCCAAACTCAAATTTCTGGGGGGGGAGGCATATTTTCATTGTATTTTGAATATTTTCCTTTGGAAAACACACCGAAAAGCCATATTAAGGGCTAAATTTGTAAGTTTTCACTGACAATTCCTTTTTAGCCAAACCTTGACCTCCCTAATTAAAGGATATGAATTAGAACCATGGGAACGTAATTTCGTCGTATTTTGCGTATTTTCGTTGGAAAAAACACTGAAAAGCCATATTAAGAGCTATATTTTTGAGTTTTCACTGAAAATTCCTTTTTTTTGCCAAGCCTTGACCTCCCTAATTAAAGGATACAAATTAGAACCATGGGAACGTAATTTCATCGTATTTTGCATTTTTTCTAACTTTTGTGTGTTTTCGCAATAGAATGGCTCAATTGTGAGTTTTTCACTGACAATTCCTTTTTAGCCATGCCTTTATAATCAATGGAACATAGTTCTTTGTATTTTACATATTTTTGATTGGAAAACACACCGAAAGGTCATATTATTTGAACTTACATCAAACGTTGGAGGGCTTACATTTGAAGAACTATCCATTATTTGTATATATTGTTCTATATTTCAGACTATACTGATTTCAAAAACTTCAAAACCCCGAAATATACTCGCCTAACGGTTACCTATTTGCGAAAATCGTACTAGGTCACGCTATTAGAACAATAATTACCTCACTATCTATCACTCACGGGGAACAGATTCAAAACAATACTTCATACATCATATAGTCAGCTCATTTAATTGGAAATTAAAGTGGATAATGCCCAATTCACAGGAGGGGGCATGAAAACTATGGTTTTTAACTACGATATGCAAGACTAGAAAGAAAAGTCTTTAGGAGTGGAGCTGCCCATCACCTCAACCCTCGCTCTTGAAATCCCCACACCCCCTTCCCCCAAAACTCAAATTTTCCAGAGGATTTTAAATCCCCCCCCAAAATAAAATTCTAGGAACGTATCTTCATCATATTTAATCATTTTAATTGGAAAACCTGCTTACCGAAGCGCTAGTGCTACCTAAGTAAAGAACTATGTGGGTACAATATGTTGTTTTTGGTTTTTTTCATCATAGCCAGGGCACTTCGTATAGAAGGAGTCATCGCAAAAACTTTGAAAAGGGCTCATTGATTGGAAATTAAACTGGATAGTGACCAATTCACAGGAGAGGGGCGTGAAAACTATGGTTTTTTAACCATGATATGCAAGACTAGAAAGAAAAGTCTTTAGGAGTGGGGCTGCCCATCACCTCAACCCTCGCTCTTGAAATCCCCCCCTAAAGTTGAAGTCTAGTCTAAACTAGCATAACCACAAAATTACACAATATTGAATAGAAATACCAAAACCATAGGTTAGGCTAGTTTAGACTAGACTTCAACTTTAGGGGGGATTTCAAGAGCGAGGGTTGAGGTGATGGGCAGCCCCACTCCTAAAGACTTTTCTTTCTAGTCTTGCATATCGTAGTTAAAAAACCATAGTTTTCACGCCCCTCTCCTGTGAATTGGTCCCTATCCAGTTTAATTTCCAATCAATGAGCCCTTTTCAAAGTTTTTGCGATGACTCCTTCTATACGAAGTGCCCTGGCTATGATGAAAAAAACAAAAAAAAACATATTGTACCCACATAGTTCTTTACTTAAGTAGCACTAGCGCTTCGGTAAGCAGGTTTTCCAATGAAAATGATTAAATATGATGAAGATACGTTCCTAGAATTTTTTTTTTGGGGGGGATTTAAAATCCTCTGGAAAATTTGAGTTTTGGGGGCAGGGGGCGTGGGGATTTCAAGAGCGAGGGTTGAGGTGATGGGCAGCTCCACTCCTAAAGACTTTTCTTTCTAGTCTTGCATATCGTAGTTAAAAACCATAGTTTTCATGCCCCCTCCTGTGAATTGGGCATTATCCACTTTAATTTCCATTTAAATGAGCTGACTATATGATGTATGAAGTATTGTTTTGAATCTGTTCCCCGTGAGTGATAGATAGTGAGGTAATTATTGTTCTAATAGCGTGACCTAGTACGATTTTCGCAAATAGGTAACCGTTAAGCGAGTATATTTCGGGGTTTTGAAGTTTTTGAAATCAGTATAGTCTGAAATATAGAACAATATATACAAATAATGGATAGTTCTTCAAATGTAAGCCCTCCAACGTTTGATGTAAGTTCAAATAATATGACCTTTCGGTGTGTTTTCCAATCAAAAATATGTAAAATACAAAGAACTATGTTCCATTGATTATAAAGGCATGGCTAAAAAGGAATTGTCAGTGAAAAACTCACAATTGAGCCATTCTATTGCGAAAAAACACAAAAGTTAGAAAAATTGCAAAACACGATGAAATTACGTTCCCATGGTTCTAATTCATATCCTTTAATTAGGGAGGTCAAGGCTTGGCAAAAAAAAGGAATTTTCAGTGAAAACTCAAAAATATAGCTCTTAATATGGCTTTTCAGTGTTTTTTCCAACGAAAATACGCAAAATACGACGAAATTACGTTCCCATGGTTCTAATTCATATCCTTTAATTAGGGAGGTCAAGGTTTGGCTAAAAAGGAATTGTCAGTGAAAAACTTACAAATTTAGCCCTTAATATGGCTTTTCGGTGTATTTTCCAAAGGAAAATATTCAAAATACAATGAAAATATGCCTCCCCCCGCCAGAAATTTGAGTTTGGGGGGGGGGAGATTTTAAACGACTATTATATTTGCTTTTTTCTGCGCGCACTTTTTATCATTTTCATTAATAGCACTTAATGATTTTTTGTGTTCTCGCAAGAAAAATACCTCGTCTTTTAAGATACTTAGCCGTAGTTAGTTGAAACTGTGCATAAATATCGTAATTTTTTGTCTAATTGTGTGTGTGTGTGTAAATTTTTGTGTGTGTGTAATTTTTTTGTGTGTGTAAGTTTTTGTGTGTGTATAAGTTTTTGTGTGTGTGTAAGTTTTTTTGTGTATGTGTGTGAGTTTTTGTGTGTGTGGGTAAGTTTTTGTGTGTGTGTAAATTTTTGTGCGTGTGTAAGTTTTTGTGTGTGTGTAAGTTTTTTTGTGTGTGTAAGTTTTTGTGTGTGTGTGTCCTGATTTTTGTGTTCTCGCAAGAAAATGGTTCGCCTTTAACATGCTTAGCCGTAGTTAGTTGAAACTGTGCATAAATATCGTAATTTTTAGTCTAATTGTGTGGCTACTAAAGGAACAATGAGCAATTTTTTCTGTAGGCTAAATATATTCGCAGTTGACCTTTACCCCCTATTTTCCGAGGGGTGTTGACACACTGACAGCATTGTGATGCTTTGGTGATTGTTAATCGGTGTTCTCGTTGACGGTTTTCGGTTGATTATCATCATTTTCATTAATACCACTTAATGATTTTTTGTGTTCTCGCAAGAAAAATACCTCGCCTTTTAAGATACTTAGCCGTAGTTAGTTGAAACTGTGCATAAATATCGTAATTTTTTGTCTAATTGTGTGTGTGTGTTTGAATTTTTGTGTGTGTGTAATTTTTTTTGTGTGTGTAAGTTTTTGTGTGTGTGTAAATTTTTGTGCGTGTGTAAGTTTTTGTGTGTGTGTAAGTTTTTGTGTGTGTGTAAGTTTTTGTGTGTGTGTGTCCTGATTTGTGTGTTCTCGCAAGAAAATGGTTCGCCTTTAACATGCTTAGCCGTAGTTAGTTGAAACTGTGCATAAATATCGTAATTTTTAGTCTAATTGTTTGGCTACTAAAGGAACAATGAGCAATTTTTTCTGTAGGTTAAATATCTTCGCAGTTGACCTTTACCCCCTATTTTCCGAGGGGTGTTGACACACTGACAGCATTGTGATGCTTTGGTGATGGTTAATCGGTGTTCTCGTTGACGGTTTTCGGTTGATTATCATCATTTTCATTAATACCACTTAATGATTTTTTGTGTTCTCGCAAGAAAAATACCTCGTCTTTTAAGATACTTAGCCGTAGTTAGTTGAAACTGTACATAAATATCGTAATTTTTTGTCTAATTGTGCGTGTGTGTGTGAATTTTTGTGTGTGTGTAATTTTTTTTTGTGTGTGTAAGTTTTTGTGTGTGTGTAAGTTTTTGTGTGTGTAAGTTTTTTTGTGCGTGTGTGTGAGTTTTTGTGTGTGTGTGTGAGTTTTTGTGTGTGTGTAAATTTTTGTGTGTGTGTAAGTTTTTGTGTGTGTGTAAGTTTTTGTGTGTGTGTAAGTTTTTGTGCGTGTGTGTGTTCTGATTTTTGTGTTCCCGCAAGAAAATGGCTCGCCTTTAACATGCTTAGCCGTATTTAGTTGAAACTGTGCATAAATATCGTAATTTTTAGTCTAATTGTGTGGCTACTAAAGGAACAATGAGCAATTTTTTCTGTAGGCTAAATATCTTCGCAGTTGACCTTTACCCCCCTATTTTCCGAGAGGTGTTGGTGCACTGATGGTATTGTGACACTTTGGTGATGGTTAATCGGAGTTCGCGTTGACGGTTTTCGGTTGATGTGGCGTCGTTTTTATTAATAGCACATAATTCCCCCCTCCCCCCTTTATAAAAACTGGACATTAAATTACGTACAGGCTTTTACCAAGAACATTAAATCTCATGTAAGCTTTTACCAAGGACATTAAATCTTGTATAGACTTCTACCATGGACATTAAATCTCTCCCCGTATGTAAAAAAAAACCATATCCGGCTAATTGATGAATTTTATACAAGAAAATTATGGTTATATTGAAAAATATTAAGTAATCCTGTTTATTACTTTATAAGAAACGTAAAAGTTTAAGCATTAACAATCTGTCGATTCTTAAAGACGATTGCAACTTCAAAGGAGGCTATATTTTCTAAGGTGTGTGTGTGTGTTCTGATTTTTGTTTTCTCGCAAGAAAATGGCTCGCCTTTAACATGCTTAGCCGTAGTTAGTTGAAACTGTGCATAAATATCGTAATTTTTTTTGTCTAATTGTGTGTGTGTGTGTGTAAGTTTTTGTGTGCATGTAAGTTTTTGTGTGCATGTAAGTTTTCGTGTGCATGTGTAAGTTTTTTTGTGTGTGTGTGTGTGTAAGTTTTTGTGTGTGTGTAAGTTTTGGCATGTGTGTGTAAGTTTTCGTGTGTGTGTGTGTGTGTGTGTGTGTAAGTTTTCGTGTGTGTGTGTAAGTTTTTTTGTGTGTGTGTGTAAGTTTTTGTGCGTGTGTGTAAGTTTTTTGTGTGTGTGTGTAAGTTTTTGTGTATGTGTGTGTAAGTTTTTGTGTGTGTGTAAGTTTTTGTGTGCATGTAAGTTTTTGTGTGCATGTAAGTTTTTGCGTGTGGGTGTAAGTTTTTATGTGTGTGTGTGAGTAAGTTTTTGTGTGTGTAAGCTTTTGTGTGTGGGTGTTAGTTTTTGTGTGTGTGTGTGTGTAAGTTTGTGTGTGTGTGTGTGTGTAAGTTTTTGTGTGTGTAGGTTTTGGCGTGTGTGTGTAAGTTTTCGTGTGTGTGCGTAAGTTTTGTGACGAAATTCTTTAAGCGTTTAGGGTTAACTTACCTTTTTTTTGGGATGAGCATTTAGGGTTCTCTTACATGCTGAACCTGAAAGTGCGATTTCAGAGAAATTCTTTAAGCGTTTAGGGTTAACTTACCTTTTTTTTGGGATGAGCATTTATGGTTCTCTTACATGCTGAACCTGAAAGTGTAACTTCAGAGAAATTCTTTGAGCGTTTAGGGTTAACTTACCTTTTTTTGGGATGAGCATTTAGGGTTCTCTTACATGTTGAACCTGAAAGTTTGTTCCCTGACATGTTGAATCTGAAAGTATAATTTTCATGGCGATGGACTATTCTAAAGAATAAAAACGGTTGAGGCTTAAGATATTTATTGCTTAAACATAACTGTGCATAAATATCGTAATTTTTTGTCTAATTGTGTGTGTGTGTAAGTTTTGTGTGCATGTAAGTTTTTGTGTGCATGTAAGTTTTCGTGTGCATGTGTAAGTTTTTTTTTGTGTGTGTGTGTGTAAGTTTTTGTGTGCGTGTAAGTTTTGGCGTGTGTGTGTAAGTTTTCGTGTGTGTGTGTAAGTTTCCGTGTGTGTGTGTAAGTTTTTGTGTGTGTGTGTGTGTAAGTTTTTGTGCTTGTGTGTAAGTTTTTGTGTGTGTGTGTGTAAGTTTTTGTGTGTGTGTGTAAGTTTTTGTGTGTGTGTAAGTTTTTGTGTGCATGTAAGTTTTTGCGTGTGGGTGTAAGTTTTTTTGTGTGTGTGTGTAAGTTTTTGTGTGTGTAAGCTTTTGTGTGTGGGTGTAAGTTTTTTGTGTGTGTGTGTAAGTTTGTGTGTGTGTGTGTAAGTTTTTGTGTGTGTAAGTTTTGGCGTGTGTGTGTAAGTTTTCGTGTGTGTGTGTAAGTTTTGTGACGAAATTCTTTAAGCGTTTAGGGTTAACTTACCTTTTTTGGGATGAGCATTTAGGGTTCTCTTACATGCTGAACCTGAAAGTGTAATTTCAGAGAAATTCTTTGAGCGTTTAGGGTTAATTTACCTTTTTTTGGGATGAGCATTTAGGGTTCTCTTACATGCTGAACCTGAAAGTATAATTTTCATGGCGATGGACTATTCTAAAGAATAAAAACGGTTGAGGCTTAAGATATTTATTGCTTAAACATAACTGTGCATAAATATCGCAATTTTTTTGTCTAATTGTGTGTGTGTGTAAGTTTTGTGTGCATGTAAGTTTTTGTGTGCATGTGTAAGTTTTTTTGTGTGTGTGTGTGTAAGTTTTTGTGTGTGTGTAAGTTTTGGCGTGTGTGTGTAAGTTTTCGTGTGTGTGTGTAAGTTTTCGTGTGTGTGTGTAAGTTTTTGTGTGTGTGTGTAAGTTTTTGTGCGTGTGTGTAAGTTTTTTGTGTGTGTGTGTGTAAGTTTTTGTGTGTGTAAGCTTTTGTATGTGGGTGTAAGTTTTTGTGTGTGTGTGTGTGTGTAAGTTTGTGTGTGTGTGTGTGTAAGTTTTTGTGTGTGTGTGTAAGTTTTGTGTGTGTGTGTGTGTGTGTGTGTAAGTTTTTGTGTGTGTGTGTGTGTGCGTGAGTTTTTTTTGTGTTCATGTCATTTTAAGATACGTAAAAAAGTTAAAAAAATACCATGTTAAAAAATTCAAGAAAGTATTTACGAAATGGGGAGGGGACTCTTTGAGGTTGGAAAATGGGTTTAGGAATGACATTATGAAAGGAACTTGTTAAGAAAAGATATAATAAAGCCATAAAAAAAGTATTAAAAAAATGGAGAAAGGACTCTTTGGGGGGCCCGGGGAGGGCGTTTGGGGATCCGGGGGCCCTTGAGGATTGAGTGGTCTTTTGGGAGCCCGGGGGACCTTTGGGGACCGGGGGAGGGCCTTTGGGGGCCCAGGGAGGGCCTTTGGGGGTCTGAGGGGACCCTTGAGCACCGATTGGTCCTTTGGGAGCCCGGTGGACCTTTGGGGATCGGGGGAGGGCCTTTGGGAGTCTGGGGAGAGCCTTTGGGGGTCTGGGCGGCACTTGAGGGCCGGGTGGCCCTTTGGGAGCCCGGTGGACCTTTGGGGTTGGGGTAGTGGGATTGGAACCATTTGGGGTTGGGGTAGGGGGATCGGAACCCTTTGGGTTGTGGTAGAGGACCTCACAACACTGTTCAAATAGAACTTGTGTATTATAACGACCACACAGTTTTACCCTCAAATTCTCTCCTAAAATCTCTTCAAAAATCATATTTTAAAATGTCTCTAACTGTTTCGCCGAAATAATTCCATAAATGACTAAACGGTTTCGCCCAAATAATCCCTAAACGTAATTTCATCGTGTTCCTTTTGTTTGGCATCCCTGTGCTTTCACATTTGAAATTACAAAGAAACCTTTTCGCGCGCTAAGATCAAAACATTTGCTCGGAAACGATTCTCTTGTTAGAACTCCAAATTAATTCCCCTTTCGTGAATCAATTCTCTTTAGAACAACAAATTAATTCCCCTTTCGTGTCAATCAATCAATCATGACATCATCTGTCACGTGTGATCTAAACTTTGTCCCGGAGACAATTCTCTTTGGAAATGCATCAAAGACATTAATTAACTTGACGTCATCTGTCAGACATTCCCTGGAAACAATTTGATTAATGACTGACAGCACAGGTGTTCCCCGGAAACTCATAACATTTGGCTCGAGCGTGCCCAAAACAACAACAACAACAACATTGACCTTGGCATTCGCTGAGAGCGTGCCCAAAACAACAACAATAACATTGACCCCATTAACCACGTGTTCCCCCTTATGACTCTATCGCGTGCCCAAAACAACAACAAGAACATTGACCCCATTAACCACGTGTTCTCCCTAATGACTCTATCGCGTGCCCAAAACAACAACAATAACATTGACCCCATTAACCACGTGTTCTCCCTAATGACTCTATCGCGTGTCCAAAACAACAACAACATTGACCTTGACCCCCATTAGACTCGATCAATAATCCTTGAATAAACAATGTAAAAAAGTTATAGGTGGCAGCAGGGGTGTTCTCGTCGGAGTCAATAAGGCCCTTCTACTGATAAGGATGGGAATTTCCCCCTCAGTTTAACTTCTGCTAGGGCTAATCTACCTTTAAGAACCATTTGGGTTATAAGAAGAAACTTTTAATGAGACTTAGGAAGGCTGGGTCAAATTTAGATATAGAATAACGTCAGATGGTGCAGACTCGGACACAGCAAGTAGGCCATCAAATTGGGATTTTTTTTTTTTGGTTTTGGTCTTAGACCAGGGCACTTCGTATCGAATATTGTCGTAGAAACTTCGAAAAGGGCTCATTCGATTGGAAATTGGAGTGGCTTGTGTCCTTTTTAATAGTCGAAAGTGATATGAAGGCTCTTAACACCCCTTCCATGCCCATCATTTCTCCAAACACATCCAATCAAAATTTTGAGATAGCCATTTTGTTCAGCGTAGTTGATTTCCAGGTAGAAATTATGTTTTTAAGCAGGACACTCCCCCACAGCCCTCAGGGCATGGGTGTAAGTTATGCCCTGGGGGAATATTAGGTTTTTATAGAAAGTGTTGTCGTAGAAACTTCAAAAGGCTCGTTCGATTGGAAATTCAAAGGGCTAGTGCCCTTTTTAATAGTCGAAAGTTATTGGAGGGCAACTACCCCCCCCCCCCTCTCAAGCCCACATTTTCCCCAAACCCATCTTATAGAAAGCGCTGTCGTAGAAACTTCAAAAAGGGCTCATTTGATTGGAAATTGAAAAAGCTAGTGCCCTTTTAAATAGTCAAAAGTGATTGGAAGGGAACTAACACCCCTTCCACGCCCACCATTTATCCAAACACATCGAATCAAAATTTTGAGATAGCCATTTTGTTCAAAGTAGTTGAAAGGTCCGGAAATTATATCTTTGAGGATGACACTCCTTCCACAACCCTCAGGGTAAGGGTTGTAAGTAATGCCCTGGGGGCACATAAGGTTTTTATTGAAAGCTTTGTCTCAGAAACTTGAAAAAAGGGCTCATTCGATTGGATATTCAAAGGGCTAGTGCCCTTTTTAATATTCGAAAGTGATTGGATGGCAAGAAACCCCCCTCTCACGCCCACCATTTACCCAAACTCATCCAATCAAAATTTTGAGACAGCCATTTTTTTCAATGTAGTTGAAAGGTCTGGAAATTATGTCTTTGAAGATGACAACCCCCTCACAGCCCTCAGGTCAAGGGTTATAAGTTTTGCCCTAGGGCACTTAAGGTTTTTATAGCAATCATTGTCGTAGAAACTTCAAAAAGGGCTCAATTGATTGTAAATTGAAAGGGCTAGTGCCCTTTTTAATAGTCGGAAGTGATTTGAGGGCAACTAACCCCTCCTCTCACGCCCACAATTTTCCCAAACACATCCAATCAAAATTTTGAGATACCAATTTTCTTCAACGCATTTGAAAGTTCTGGAAATTAGGTCTTTGAGGATGACAAGGGCAAGCCCTCAGGGCAAGGGTTGTAAGTTGTGCCCTGGGGCATATAAGGTTTTTATTGAAAGCGTTGCTGTAAAAACTTAAAAGCAGCTCATTAGATTGGAAATTGAAAGGGCTAGTGCCTTTTTTTACTAGTTGAAAGTGATTGGAAAGCAACTAACGCCCCTCTCACACCCACCATTTCCCCAAACACATCCAATCAAAATTTTGAGATACCATTTTGTTTAACGTAGTTGAAAGTTCTGGAAATTAGGTGTTTGAGGATGACAACCCCCTCACAGCCCTCAGGGCAAGGGTTGTAATTTATGCCCTTAGGGTATATAATGTGTTTATAGAAAGCGTTGCCGTAGAAACTCAGAAAGGGCTCATTCGAATGGAAATTGAAAGGGCTAGTGCTCTTTTCATATTCGAAAGTGATTGGAAGGCTTGACATTTTTATAGTAAAGATCGATGTGAGTAAAATGTATTATTATTTTTCCTTTTTTTTTGTTTAGACCAGGGCACTTCGTATCGAAGGAGTTGTCTTAGGAACTTCGAAAAGAGCTCATTCGATTGAAAGGGCTAATGCCCTTTTTAATAGTCAAAAATCATTGGAGGGCAGTTAGTCCCCCTCCCAGGCCCACCCTCCCATTTGCCCATTATGTTTAAAAACTAAATATCGCCTTAAGATTAAATCAAAATGCACTGTGTTAATGCTAATTCCCAATAAAACAGCTCAGCAGTATCCCAAGAACGACTGAGGGTATTATGTTCAAACTTTCGTGGCTACTTCTGCTCTTAAAATTTAACCAAATCAAAATAGCGTAAGTTTATCCAAGCTATCAAAGAAAGTAAACAGACTTTTTTGCGAATGGTATCAATTTTTCTGTTTCAGGTCAACTAGAGGAGGTGTGAAACGAAATTAAACACTACTATTTGTGTCCAGATTTTTAAAAGGGTGTATATTGTTAAAATGGCTGAAAATATTTCTCCGGCATACAAATAGCAGGCCAAACTTTAAAGTATTAAAAAAAACGAAAAGATTTAACAAATTATTTTCTTTTTCCCTGAAAAGTCTATGTCAATATAAAACGAACAGAAATTAATTAAAAAAAAAACTTTTTCCACAAAATAAGTTTTTCAAAGAAAAGTAAAGAACTATTAAAACAAACCTGAGCAAAAATAAAATAAAATAATCTACCAAGCGTGAAGCTACCGCAAATCAGCATCGGTAAATAAATGAAACCCCAAACGAACGGAAATTACAATAAATAACCGAGTCAAACTCAAAACAAGCAGAAACTAACATGAGTAGGGCTCAAAACCCCTATGCCTTCCCAAGGCCAGAACATAATTTGCACTTAACTGAAAAAAATACAAATGAATGCGCATTATCAGCTTAATATACATATACTGATATATAGTAATCAAAATGTTAATATTATTTGATTTATTGAAGTTATAAAAGTAAAAACATTTATATTTTATCAGTAAAGTGAAAATTGTGTTCTGGCCTTGAGAAGTCATAGGGGTTTTGAGCCCTACGCATGTTAGTTTCTGCTCGTTTTGAGTTTGACTCGGTTATTTATTGTAATTTCTGTTCGTTTTGGGTTTCATTTATTTATCGATGCTGATTTGTGGTAGTTTCACGCTTGGTAGATTATTTGATTTTATTTTTTCTCATTTTTGTTTTAATAGAGTTCTTTACTTTTCTTTGAAAAACTTATTCTGTGGAAAAAGTTTTTTTAATTAATTTCTGTTCGTATTATATTGACATAGTCTTCTCAGGGAAAAAGAAAATAATTCGTTAAATCTTTTCGCTTTTTAAGACTTTATAATTTTGCCTGCTATTTGTATGCCGGAGAAAAATTTTCAGCCATTTTTAACAACATACACCCCACCATCCAAATTCCGTTTTTTATGAGTTTTGGTTACTATGGAGCCGGGTCACTCCTTACTTACAGAGTTACAGTTAGTTACCACGAACTGTTTGATGACCAATCCATGCATTTATTTAAGCAAACTAACAGTTACAGTTGAACAGAATACGGTAAGTTTCATTTAATAAATGAGGGAACAAATAGAGTAATATTTAAGGATGGCCATAAATTATTCATAGTTTCAATCCGCATTAATGAAGTTTCTATCCACTCTGAATTTCATACAAAATAAAAGAAAGGAAATTATTATACGGTTTTGGCGCAAAACTACGGCTGATCCAATATTCTGGCTGAATATTCAAATTTTGAATCAAATATAAAAATGAAACAAATCAGAAACGCAAATACAGATGTGGTATACTTTTTTTTTTTACAGATAACACTTCAAGAAGGGATAAACCCTTTTATTAGACAGTGAAAAACAATGACATAAAACTCTGAATATTTCGATAACATATACAGTGACCAGCATCAGCAGATATATTTTTGTCATTTTTTTTCTCTTTCTAATAAAAGGATGTATCCATATTTTAACTGTAATTTGTACGTCATGGAAAGGAAGTGTGGTGTTCAAAAATACCTACGTTGTATACTTTTAAAATATAAAATTATTGAAACCTATGGAATAAAAAACCTGTGCTAAAATAAAATTTTCTAAAAAAATCGATAAATATGCTTGAAATCGTTTAGAACAATATTGTTGGCAAAAATACCCTCAAGGCTAGCCACCCTGAGACATTAAATATATCCTCCACTTACCTGTTATCTTGACCGTTAAGTAAGAAAGAATTGGCGACCATCAAAGTTTAAGACCATGCATATCTTGAGAACCACCTACTCAGACTGACACTATTTTATGATGATAAAAAAAATATATTTTTTCAAGCTAATTGCACACAAAACACTTCGTTATTTCTAACTAAGATACAAAATTCAATCGAGTAACTTTTTTTCATTTCATAGATGGATTCGAAACTTTCACTAATTTTTGTTGCAAGCACCTTAGTACTTAGTCAGGAGCAAAGATAAATTGGAAAACCCGATCCGCCTTTAATCAAGGTTTTCTTTTCTTCTTCTTGCAGATGACGTTAACATCAAAAAAGAACAATAATAATCCGCATGTATTATATGCAAGGCTATTCGGAAATTACAGCTCTTTCAAATAATGATCTCTCTCCCCGAACACCAATGGTGCTCAGATAAATATTTTAATTGAACTAATACAGCTTCAATTTGCAACACAACTGAGTTGTAAAAATAAGAAAATTCGTGGGAGACAAGAGATTGTTGTGTGCTTCGAACCCCCAAACATCCTTAGCTTTTAGGTGAACATGTAGGCAATCTACCTAACCCTTGTTATCGATAGAGAATATTTAGCACACTATTCTAATGAACATGGAGTAATTAATGAACTCATTAATGGGCATAGGACAAACGTAGCATTAGCCCTCGTTTATTAGACCAAGAAAATGTTCGTGCAGACCTGTACGATTCCCCTAGAAGCCTTTTCCAAACAATCAAGAACTAGAGTGGCAGATCATAAGGAGTTGTCTTGAGGGTAAAACTATAGTTCTAATTTTGTTTACTTTGTTTCCTACACTGGCGCAGCCTGAGCGGACTATGATGGAAAGTATTTTTCAAATCATTTTTAAGGGCATGTTTCACGGCAATTGTCCTATTTTGTTTTGTCTTATTCTATGTTTCGCTCAACCTGAAAACTGAGAGACTTGCGAAATCTTTAAGAGACTTTTCATATCTCTCGAAACTAAAAAAAAAAAAAAAATTCAAATAAAGTAAACAGCTAGATAACAACTTTAAATTAAAAGAATGTGCCCTGTGTGTGACAGTACCCTGCTACCTCCTATCTCTCTTCGCCCCTCCCGGCTGATTCTAAAGTTCTATAGTTTTTTAGTGAAACAGTTATTGAGAATAACAAACATACGTATTCTAATTTTATAGGAATATTTATGGATCCAACAGAGTCCAATCCAGTTTTGTATATTGGAGCTGAGCCCCTCTCCCTCCTAAAGGACACTTAGGGGTTGGTTTGGCCCCCTGAGCACACCTAGAATTTTCATCTTTTATTTTCACAAACGTTTTTTTATTCACAGGGTTGGGTAATTTCAAAAGCTTTATGCAGCAATTGCCTTTCCAAATATTGGACCTAAAAGTTTTATTGTTTAAAGCAAATGTTTCATTCTTGAGAAATCAGGGAAGATATTGGTTATCACATCCCAATTGCCCTTCCCTCCCGTTTCTAGAGCATTCGTTTCTGATATATTGGGAGAAGTCAAATGTTAGCGTAAGCTATGTAGGGTAAAGGGTGGAGGGTCCTCATGTATAACATAGTTTCTGTTAAATTAAGTTTCAATTTGAAAACTTTTGAAGTTTTAGTCTTTCGATTTGAAAAAGATTCTTTTTCTAATGAAACTTCACTCGTTCTCATCCAATTTATCTGAAAATGTGTCACAGCAAATTTGAAAATGTGGGTCAAAGAAATTAGATTTTGACACCTTAGCTCTTTCTATAAAAGAATTCACTTGCTTCTAGGCGCACTAACTCACTAAAGCGTAGGGAGGGGCAAAATATATTTTTAAGATCTAGGAGAAACATTTTGTTCCGTTTTATAATGAAAACACCAAGAAAAAAGTACATTTCAATGATAATACTAGAGAAGGGCCTTTTTCAAAACCCAGGGGGAGTGGGGCTAAGAAATATAGGCTGAAATTACCCCCTCGACCCAATTGCCGTTCCTGCTGGTCTACACCCTAATAGCTGGTGTGCAACTGATTATATAAGATGCCCTGTAACTGCTGGATCAACTGTATAAACAGCCTCGATTCATTTTTATGGACTGCTAACTACTGGTTCCATACGATCACCCCTGGAAAAAAAAAAAAATAAACAAAAACATACATGACCATCCTTCATCGGAAAAATAGCAAATTTCCTATTTTTCTTATAGTAGGTTAATTTTTATGTACATTGTTTTTATTAACCTCTTTAAAAAAAAAGCATGGACATTTTTGTATGCTAATAGCTTTTGATGAGCAAATATAGAATCAACCAATTTTGAAAGAAATTTAAATCACCGCTAATATTGGAATCTGATAACGCATATATTATGAGCAAAACTTATATAATTTGGTTTCTAATAACAGAATTTACTCTCTACTAACATGTTGTAACGACGAACTTTTTATTTAAGGCTCTCTTAAATGTGACAAACTTAAAAAAAAAACAACACACACAAGGAGCGTAGTAAGGAGCGAAGTTGACACTTAAAACGAACACACATTATTGCTTCACAGCCTATGCAGCATATATGTATAAAACTAGTGCAAATGAACTGAGTGGTAACATAAATTATGCAAAACTAGCGCTTCGATGAAAAAAAAAACAGGAATATTAGATTTTTTGTACGGTGCTACACTTATTCCCTCATACCGAGCAGAAAATTCTTCCGTTTGAAAAACTGAGCAGCCACAGAGAAAGTATGACAAAAAAAGATAAAGAAGAAGGTAGTCATGTCAATCTGCTTTCAAACGCACAGATAGGGAAATTAACACAGGGAAATTAGCACAGGGAAAATAGCATTGGATTTCTATGACAACCCTCTGACGTCACTTCATTTATGCAAAATGCTCACCTGGCAAGATTCCAGAGATAATTACTTGGAATGTGGAAGGTATAATAAAAAAGTTTTAATAATATGTGGAGCTCTTAACCCCTCGTACCTGTACAATGTGGTCAGCGATCGGAGGTCACGGCACTGGTAGGAAAAAAATAACATAAAATTCCGGTTCTGTTGAAAGCGGTCTGGTAGGTTTTGGTGATGCATTGTTAAAATTCTCGTCTGGCAAGACTCCCGGATGCTATGACACAATATAATTACTTTAAATGTGGTCAGCATAGTAAGGAAATTAGCATTGGATTTCAAGCGCATGTTATATCACGAGACACACCCTCACCTTTAAAGGGTCAGATAAGAGGAGCTACCAACCCCTCAAGCCATCACACCTACGCAATGCGGTTACCGGTTCTATTAAAGGGAACACAGTTGGCAAGTGTTCCCATGTTTTGTTTTCACCCGAAACCCCCAGAGCGTT
Organism: Artemia sinica; assembly: GCA_027921565.1. Taxonomy (NCBI): domain Eukaryota; kingdom Metazoa; phylum Arthropoda; class Branchiopoda; order Anostraca; family Artemiidae; genus Artemia; species Artemia sinica. The sequence continues at coordinate 37,295,507 of CM051258.1, forward strand.
TTTTCATTAACTTAATGGCGACACACACTTTATGTAAAGTCAGCGCATCTTACACATGGACGGCGCATTCATCACTGCCAGATAATACCATACTGGCAGTTTTCGCCCATAGCCTCATGACATTTTCTCTTTTCGGCGTTTCATTTTTCATACGAAACACCTTTCATATTTTTTTTCTTTTTCTATAGTTCTTGACCCCGTCAGGACACGAAAGGTTGTTCCCTTCCAATGGAACGCGCTCTAACCAAAAGAAATAAGAAAACCTTCCTAATGCTCTGTATTAGAGAAATACTTTCAAAGAATAACACAAGCCCCTTCGACGTCATGGAAGCCATAGTAAGCACCCTAATTTCTCAATGCACCTGCATCATTACACCTGTATCCCAGAGAGTATTGATTTTCAGAGACAATTTCTGACGAGGTGTTTATACAAACGGGAAATATATCCTTTCTTCATGCGGGATATTAGATTTCACTAGCTAGGCTCGCAGTCTTTCATAGGTGTGTGCTGTCTGAAATTATGATTTGGGATGTTTGGTTTACTATTTTGGACTTTCCTGAGCTAGGTTTCTTAACCTTTCGTAGGTGTGTGTTGTATTAAAGTTAGGATTCGGGATGTGTAGTTTGCTATTTTGGACTTTTCTGAGCTAGGTTTCCCAGTCTTTCGTAGGTATTTCATGTCTGAAACCTATGATTGGGATGTTTGGTTTACTATTTTGGACTTTTCCGAGCTAGGTTTCTTAGCTTTTCGTAGGTGTGTGTTGTATGAAACTTATGACACGGAATGTGTAGTTTGCTATTTCGGGCTTTTCTTAGCTAGGTTTCTTAGTCTTTCGTAGGTGTGTATTGTCTGAAACCTATGATTTGGGATGTGTGGTTTACTATTTTGGACTTTTCTGAGCTAGGTTTCTTAACCTTTCGTAGGTGTGTGTTGCATGAAACTTATGATTAGGAATGATTGGCTTACTTTTTTGGACTTTTCTTAGCTAGGTTTCTTAGTCTTTCGTAGGTGTGTGTTGTCTGAAACCTATGATTTGGGATGTTTGGTTTACTATTTTTGGACTTTTCTGAGCTAGGTTTCTTAGCTGTTCGTAGGTGTGTGTTTCATGAAACTTATGATTTGGGATATGTAGTTTGCTATTTCGGGCTTTTCTGAGCTAAGTCTCCTAGTCTTTCGTAGGTTTGTGTTGTCTGAAACCTGTGATTGGGATGTTTGGTTTACTATCTTGGACTTTGCTGAGCTAGGTTTCTTAGTCTTTCATAGGTGTGCTTTCTCTAAAATTAGGATTTGAGATGTATAGTTTGCTATTTCGGGCTTTTCTGAGCAAGATTTCTTAGTCTTTCGTAGGTCTGTGTCGTCTGAAACCTACAATTTGGGATGTTTGGTTTACTATTTTGGACTTTTCTGAGCAAGGTTTCTTAGCCTTTCGTAGGTGTGTGTTGTATGAAAATTATGATTTGGGATGTGTAGTTTGCTATTTAAGACTTTTCTGAGCTAGGTTTCTTAGTCTTTCGTAGGTATGTCTTGTCTGAAACCTATGATTGGGATGTTTGGTGTACTATTTTTGATTTTTCCGAGCTAGGTTTCTTAGCCTTTCGTAGGTGTGTATTGTATAATACTTATGACAAGGAATGTGTAGTTTGCTATATCGGGCTTTTCTGAGCTAGGTTACTTAGTCTTTCGTTGGTGTGTGTTGTCTGAAACCTATGATTTGGGATGTTTGGTTTACTAGTTTGGACTTGTCTGAGCTAGGTTTCTTAACCTTTCGTAGGTGTGTGCTGAATGAAACTTATGATTTGGGATGTTTGGTTTACTATTTTGGACTTTTCTGAGCTAGGTTTCTTAGTCTCTCGTAGGTGTGTGTTGTCTGAGACCTATGATTTGGGATGTTTGGTTTACTATTTTGGACTTTTCTGAGCTAGATTTCTTAATCTTTCATAGGTGTGTGTTGCCTGAGCCCTATGATTTGGGATGTTTGGTTTACTATTTTTTGACTTTTCTGAGCTAGGTTTCTTAGCCTTTCGAAGGTGTGTATTAAATGAAACATATGATTTGGGATATTTAGTTTGCTATTTCGGGCTTTTCTGAGCTAGGTTTATTGGTCTTTCGTAGGTGTGTGTTGTCTGAAACCTATGATTAGGATGTTTGGTTTACTATTTTGGACTTTTCTGAGCTAGGTTTCATAGGTGTGTGTTCTCTGAAATTATGATTTGAGATGTATAGTTCGCTATTTTCAGCTTTTTTTAGTTAGATTTCTCAGTCTTTCGTAGATCTGTGTTGTCTGAAAGCTACGATTTTGTATTTTTGGTTTACTATTTTGGACTTTTCTGAGCTAGGTTTCTTCGCCTTTCATAGGTGTGTGTTTTATGAAACTTATGATTTGGGATTTCGATTTTGCTATTTCGGATTTTTTCTGTGCTAGGTTTCTTAGCCTTTCATAGGTGTGAGTTCTCTGAAATTATTATTTGGGATGTATACCTTGCTATTTCGGGCTTTACTGAGCTAGATTTTTCTAGATTTTTTTGTTGTCTGAAACCTACGATTTGGGATGTTTTGTTTACTATTTTGGACTTTTCTGAGCTAGGTTCCTTAGGCTCTCGCAGGTGTGTGTTGTATGAAACTTATGATTTGGGATGTGTAGTTTGCTATTTCTTGCTTTTCTGAGCTAGGTTTCTTAACCTTTCGTAGGTGTATGTTGTATGGAACTTATGATTTTGGATGTATAGTTTATTATTTCGGGCTTTTCTGAGCTACATTTCTTAGTCTTTCGTAGGTGTGAGTTATGTGAAACCTATGATTTGGTATGTTGGGTTTATTATTTTGGATTTTTTGAGCTAGGTTTCTTAATCTGTCGAAGATGTGTGTTGCATGAAACTTATGATTTGGGATGTGTCGTTTGCTATTTTGCGCTTTTCTGAGCTAAGTTTCCTAGTCTTTAGTAGGTATTTGTCGTCTGAAACTTATGATTTAGTGGTTTACTATTTCGGACTTTTCTCAGCGAGGTTTCTTAGCCTTTCCGTAGGTGTGTGTTGTATGAAACTTATGATTTGGGATGTTTGTCTTACTATTTTGGACTTTTCTGAGCTAGGTTTCTTAGCCTTTCGTAGTTATGTCTTACCTGAAACCTGTTTTGGGATGTTTGGTTGACTATTTTGGACTTTTCTGAGCTAGGTTTCTTAACCTTTCGTAGGTGTATGTTGTATGAAACTTATGATTTGGGATGTCTAGTTTGTTATTTCGGCTTTTTCTGAGCTAGGTTTCTTAGTCTTTCGCAAGTGTCTGTTGTCAGAAACCTATGATTTCGGATGTTTGGTTTACTATTTTGGACTTTTCTGAGCGAGGTTTCGTAGCCTTTCGTAGGTGTGTTGTATGAAACGTATGATTTGGGATTCCAATTTGAATTTTTCATTGAAGTGCAAGGCTTGGAATATTTTTGTAATGTTATGTCGTGTTTTATCTTATCACTCTTACAATCTCTTGATGTTTCAAGGTTCATTTGAAAATTTTATCGCTGAAATGTAATACTTGGAATATTTTTGTGATGTTGTGGTGATTGTTTTTTTCCGCTGAAATGTAAGACTTGGAATATTTTTGTCACAATTTACCTTATCACTATTACACTCTCTTGATGTTTCAAATTTCATTTTGGAATTTTTTCATTGAAGTGTAAGAGTTGGAATATTTTTATAGTGTTGTTTCGTAATTTACCTTATCACTGTTACATTCTCATGATGTCTCAAAGTTCATTTGTAATTTTTTCATTGAAGTGTAAGATTTTGAATATGTTTTTTAATGTTATGTAGTGATTCACCTTATCACCGTCACACACTCTTGTTGTTTCAAGGTTCACAATGGAAATTATTTTTCATTGAAGTGTAACACTTAGAATATCGTTGTAGTGTTATGTCATGATTTGCCTTGTCACTGCTACACTCTGTTGAAGTTTCAAACTTAATTTTAGAATTTTTTCATTGAATTGTAAGACTTGAAATATTTTTTTTAGTGTTATTTCGTAATTCACGCTATCACTGTTACAAGCTCTTGATATTTCGAAGTTCACAATGGAAATTATTTTTCATTGAAGTGTAACACTTGGAATATCTTTGTAGTGTTATGTAGTGATTTACCTTGTCACTTCTACACTCTGTTGAAGTTTCAAACTTAATTTTAGAATTTTTTCATTGAATTGTAAGACTTGAAAAATTTTTGTAGTGTTATGTCATGATTCACCTTGTCACTGCTACACTTTGCTGAAGTTTCAAAGTTCATTTTGGAATTTTTTTTCTTCACTGAAATGTAAGACATGGAATATTTTTGTAGTGTTATGCTGTGATTTACCCTGTCACTGTTACACTCTGATGATGTTTCAAAGTGCATTTTGGAATTATTTTCGTTGAAACGTTTGACATGGAATATTTTTGTAGTGTTATGTCGTTATTTTCATTTTGACTGTTACACTCTGCTTATGTTTCGAAGGTCATTTACAATATTTCAGTGAAATGTAAGACTTGACATATTTTTCTAGTGTTTTGTTATGATTTACCCTGTCACTGTTACACTCTCTTGATGTTTCAAAGTTCATCTTGGAATTGTTTCATTTAAGTGTAAGAGTTGGAATGTTTTTGTAGTGTTATGTAGTGATTTACTTTGTCACCGTTACGCTCTCTTGATGTTTCAAGAGTCACTATGGAATTTACTTTTCATTAAAGTGCAAGAATTGGAATATTTTTGTCATGTTATCTCATTATTTACTATATCACTGCTACATTCTATAGATGTTTCAAAGTTCATTTTGGAATTTTTATCTCGAAATGTAAGACTTGAAATTTTTGCACTGTTGCCTCATGATTTACTTTGTCACCATTACATTCTGTTTAGGTTTTAAAGTTCATTTCAGAATTTTTCGTTTAAATATAAAACCTGAAATATTTTCGTAGCGTTGTGTCTCGTCACGGTTACATTCTGCTGTGGTTTCAATGTTCATTTCAGGATTTTTTTTTGTTTAAATGTAAGACTTGAAATATTTTGTAGCGGTTTACCATGTCAGTGCTACATTCTATGGGTGTTTCGAAGTTCATTTCGCGATTTTTGTCGTTGAAATCTAAGACCTGGAATATTTTTGTAGTGGTTTACCTTGTCACTGCTACATTCTGTAGATGTTTCAAAGTTCAGTTTTTTTTCGTTGAAATGTAAGACTTGGAATATTTTTCTACTGCTTTACCATGTCAATCTTACATTTCTGTTGTGGTTTCAAAGTATATTGGAATTTCCCGTTGAAATGTAAGACTTGGAATTTTTTCTAGTGGTTTACCATGTCAGTGATACATTCTGCGAATGTTTCAAAGTTCATTTTTGAGTTTTTTGTCTCGGAATGTAAGACATGGAATATTTTTGCACTGCTGTCTCGTGGTTTACTATATCACTGCTACATTCCGTCGATGTTTTAAAGTTCATTTCGGGATTTTTTCATTGAAATGTGTGACCTAGAATATTTTTGTAGTGTTGTCTCGTGGTTTACCAAGTCACTGCTACGTTCTGTCGGTGTTTCAAAGTTCAGTTTGGAATTTTTTTCCTTGAAGTGTAAAACTTGGAATATTTGTGTAGTGTTATTTCGTGATTTACTTTGTCACCGTTATATTCTGCAGAGGTTTCAAAGTTCATTTTGGAATTTTTTCTTGAAGGGTAAGACTTGAAATATTTTTGCACTGTTGTCTCGTGGTTCACCATGTCTCTGCTATATTCTATTGATGTTTCTAAGTTCATTTCGGGATTTTTGTTGAAAAAATGTAAGACTTGGAATATTTCGGGAAAAATGTAAGACTTGGAATACTTTGTAATTTACACGGAGATTCGCTGGGGGAAGGAACCAGAGAGTTTGTTTAAAATATTCAGCCAAAGTGAAGTAGGTTTTTCTACGTTTATGTTAGTTTCATCTAACTTAGGTTAATATGAGTGGTCATGTAAAAAAACATTCCAAGTCTTACACTTCAATGAAAAAATTCCAAATGAACTTTGAGACATCATGAGAATGTAACAGTGATAAGGTAAATTACGAAATAAGACTATAAAGTAATCCAACTCTTACACTTAAATGAAAAAATTCCAAAACGAACTTTGAAACATCAAGAGAGTGTAATAGTGATAAGGTAAATCGTGAAAAAATATTCCAAGTCTTACATTTCAGTGAGAAAAAAATTCACACAACATCACAAAGATAAAAGTCTTACATTTCAGCGAGAAAATTTTCAAATGAACTTTGAAACATCAACAGAGTGTAAGAGTGATAAGATAAAATACGGCATAACACTACAAAAATATTCCAAGTCTTGCACTTCAATGAAAAATTCCAATGTGGAATCCCAAATCATAAGTTTCATACAGCACATACCAAAGAAAGATTACGAAACCTAGCTCAGAAAAGTCCAAAAAAGTAAACCAAACATCCCAAATCATAGGTTTTAGACAACACACACTTGCGAAAGACTAAGATGCCTAGCTCAAAAAAGTCCGAAATAACAAACAAGACATCCCAAATCATAAGTTTCATACAACACATACCGACGAAAGGCTATGAAATCTAGCTCATAAAATTCAAAAATAGTAAACCAGCATCCCAAATTATAGGTTTCAGGCAAGACACACCGAAGAAAGACTAAGAAACCTAGCTCAGAAAAGTCCAAAATAGTAAGACAAACATTCAAAATCACAAGTTTCATACAACAGACACCTACGAAAAGGCTAAGCAACCTAGCTCAGTAAAGTCCAAAATAGTAAACCAAACATCCTAAATCTAGGTTTAAGACAACAAATACCTACGAAAGACTAAGAAACTTAACTCAGAAAAGCCACAAATAGCAAACTTTACATCCCAAATCATAAGTTTCATGCAACACACACCTTCGAAAGGTTAAGGAACCTATCTCAGAAAAGCCCGAAATAGTAAACCAAACATACCAAATCATAGGTTTCAGATAACACCCACCTACGAAAGACTAAGAAACCTATGTCAGAAAAGCCCGAAATAGCAAACTATACATCCCAAATAATACGTTCCGTACAACATACACCTACGAAACGCTAAAAAACCTAGCTCAGAAAAGTCCAAGATAGTAACGCGAACATAGGTTTCAGACAACACACACCTACGAAAGGCTAAGAAACCTAGCTCAAACAAGCCCGATCTAGCAAACTACACATCCCAAATCATAATTTTCGTACAACACACACCTACGAAAGGCTAAGAAACCTAGCTCAGAAAAGCCCGAAATAGCAAACTATACATCCCAAATCATACGTTCCATACAACACACACCTTCGAAAGGTTAAGGAACCTATCTCAGAAAAGCCCAAAATAGTAACCCGAACATCCCAAATCATAGGTGGTGATCAGAGGGCGAATGCCCCCCTCCCCAAGCCCATCATTTCCCCAAACACTTCCGATCAACATTTCATATAGCCATTTTGTTTAACATAGTTGGAAGGTCTGGAAATTATGTCTTTGAGGAAGACATCCCCCCCCCCCATAGCCCTCAGGACAAGGGTTGTAAGTTATTACTTTGGGGCATATTAGGTTTTTATAGAAAGCATTTTTTTTTTTCAATTGAGATATAATTTATTCACAAAAAATAAACAAAAAAGCATGAAGCCCAGTTACCTGGGCTTGTATTGCAACTCCAAAAAAAACTCCACTTACATCCGTGCATTCGGGATCCCATTTCGCAACAAAACAAAAAAAGCATATAAAATATATTAAACATATAGAACTGCTTGAAAAAAAAAATTATTAGAATTCATAAACCTGCAGGCAATGGTGTCTCAACTGCTCACGGAAGTCAGACCTTTCAGCAATATCCCTAATAGAAGATGGCGTCTGAGACCACAGCACCGGAAGAATATGACGAGCAGAGAAAGCAGACCTCGCAAATACTCTAATCGGCCTTCTATACATACCAACCTGTCTCGTTAAATGCCCATGGACATCAGCAGCTGTCTCAAACATATGACGAAGACACATTAGAGCAATAATATTAATAATATCATACATTAGTTGAAGCTTATAAAATAAGCACAACCCTGAAAAAGGTAAAATACGGACTCGCGGATAAATATTTCTAACTGAGGCAAGTCTATCGATTCCATAAATAGCACGCACAGCTGAATTCTGGAGAACACGCAAAGGTTTCAGTTGAACATAAAATGTTCCAGACCAAACAGAACAACAGTATAGTAAATAAGGATGGACTAATGAGAAATTAATTAAAAAAAACTTCCCGAAACTTGTTTAATTTTATTTACGAACGTTTTTATTAGTAATAAATACACATAACTTACGAATTAACTTACGCAACGAACTTCTATATTCATATATTTTTAATACCTATATTAGGGGGTTCGCTCCCTAGTCAATACCTTGCTCTTTAAGCTAAAGTTCGAATTTTTTTCCGATTCTTTAAAAATGACCCCTTAATCACAAAGGCCATTAATTAGAATAAATAGCTCTTATGAAAGTACTAAAAAATCTTTGGCTTAAAGAGCGAGGTATTGACTAGAGGGTGAACCGAATCATATACGTAATACTTTCTGTTCGTTTTAAGTTTTGATGTTGCTCCTTACTTTCAGTTGAAAAACTTGCTTTTTTTTAATTTAATTTCTGATCTTTTTCTTTAATAATGATGGAAAATCCGGCGCCCCCTTCATAGCAATGTCCCTTCCCCCATGAAAACTTCCTTCGTGGAAAGATCCTCCCATATAACCCCCGACACCCCCCACCTACCATAAAAAATCCCCCCTGAAAACGTCTGTATACTTCACAATAACCAATACTATATGTTAACATTGGGTAAAGTTCATAACTTTCAGCCCGTCCCCCGGGGACTTCGGGGGATTAAGTCATCCTAAAAGACATAGTTATCATATTTTCGACCATGCTGAACAAAATGCCTATCTCGAAATTTTGATCGGGTGACTTTGGGGAAAAAATTAGCGTGGGAGGGGGCCTAGTTACCCTCCTTTTTTTGTCACTTAAAAAGGGCACTAGAACTTTTAATTTCCGTTACAATGAGCCCTCTCACGATATTGTAGGACCACTGGGTTGATACGATCACCCCTGGGAAAAAAAAAACAAATAAACACGCATCCGTGATCTTTCTTCTGGCAAAAAATTCAAATTCCACATTTTTGTAGATAGGTGCTTGAAACTTCTACAGTAGGGTTCTCTTATACGCTGAATATGATGGTGTGATGTTTATTAAGGTTCTATAGATTTTTAGGGGGTCTTTCCCCCTTTTTTTCTAAAATCAGCCAAATTTTCTCAGGCGCGTAACTTTTGATGGGTAAGACTAAACTTGATGAAACTTATATATTTGAAATCAGGATTAAAAATCTGATTCTTTTGATGTATCTATTGGTATCAAAATTCCGTTTTTTAGAGTTTCGGTTACCATTGAGCCGGGTCGCTCCTTACCTTACAGTTCGTTACCACGAACTGTTTGATATAAAAGACGCAAAACATTCTGCGGAAACTGATGCTTTAGCTTCCTTATCATACCTATATTCCTTGCTACTTTCGACGATACACATTGTCGTAGAAACTTCAAAAACGGCTCATTCTAGTGCTCTTTTTAAGAGTCAGTCATCAAACGGAGCTACCCCCCCCCCCCAACACACATCGTATTGTCCCAAAATACATCTAATACAAACTTTGAGATAGCCATTTTACTCATACTGTCTTGTTTCAGCTGTCGCCGGGTAGGATAGTCTAAATATCATATAACAAGGCTTTTGGAGTTGAAACAAGCCCCAGAGCCTATGGGTAAGGGCTGTAAGTTGTGCCTAGGGGTTTTTTAAGATTACAATGGAAGAGAATGGTTGTATGAACTTTAGAGGAGGCTCATTTGGTAAAAATTGAAATTTCTAGTTCAATTTTAAGAGTCAAAAGTGATGAAGGGCAGTTACCCCCCCCCCCCACTTCCGACACCCCCTTTTCACAAAATGAATCTGATTAAAATTGTGAGATAGCAATTTTGCTCAAAATTGTCCAAAGAACTAAAACAATGCATCTAGGGTTGACGCAACCTCCTAGTGCCCTGGGGATAGGGTTGTAAGTCATAGTCTGGGGTCATATAAGGTTTTTATGGAATGGGTGGTCGCATAAGCTTCAGTTGGGGCTCATCTGATTTGAAATTGAAAGTTATAGTGCAATTTTTAAGAGTCAAAGTGATTTGAGAGCAACCCCCCCCCCCCACGCTCATCATTTCCCCAAAGAGATCCAATCAAAAGTTGGAGATATAAATTTTGTTCATTGTAGTTGAAAAGTCCGGAAATTACATCTTTCAGGAAGACACCCCGCGCTTACAGCTCTCAGTGCAAAGGTTTTAAATTATGCCCCGGGGGCACAAAAGGTTCTTATAGAAAGGGTGGTTGCATATACTTCGGAGAGGAATCATTAGATTGATAATCTGAATTTCTAGTGCCCTTTTTAAGATTCAAAGTGATGAGAAGGTAGTTATGAAATAGCGATTTTGTTAAAACTAGTTCAAAGAACATATAATAATGTTTCTAGGGGTTAAACAACCCCCCAGCGCCCTTGTAAGTTCTGCCATCTGGGCATATAAGGTTCTTATGGAATGGGCGGTTGTATAAACTTCGGATGAGGCTAATTTGATTTGAAATTGGAAGTTATAGTGCCCTTTTTAAGAGTCAAAGTGATTTAAGAGCAACCAGCCCTCCCTCCTTGCTCATCATTTCCCTCAACACCTCCAACGAAATTTTGGAGATAACAATTTTGTTCATCGTAGTTGAAGGTTTCAGAAATTATGTTTCAGAGGAGGACAACCCACCCCCTCCCTACATCTCTCAAGGGAAAAGGTTGTAGGTTATGCCCTTGGGACATATAAGATTCTTATAGAGAGGGTGGTTGTATATTATTTGGACGAAAATCGTTGGATTGGTAATAAGAAGTTCTAGTGCCCTTTTTAAGAGACAAAGTGATCAGAGCGCAGCTACCCCCCCCCCCCCACACACACACAAACACGTAATTTTTTCCCGATATGTATCCAGTAGATATTTTGAGAAAGTCCTTTTATTCAAAATAGTTCAAATATCATGTAACAAGGCTTTTGAGGTTGATACAAACCACCAGATCCTGAGGGCGAGGGTTGAAGGTTATGCATCTGGACGTTTAAGGTTATTATCGATGGGACCGTTGTATAAGCTGTAGAGGTGGCTCAATTTTCTGAAATTGGAAGTTCTAGTTCAATTTAGCAACAAACGCCCATCTCAAGCCCACCATTTCCCCATACACATCCAATCAAAATTTTGAGATAGAAATTTTATTCAACGTAGTTGAAAGCTCTGGAAATTAGGTCTTTGCCAGCGTTGTCATAGAAACTTAAAAAAGGACTCATTAAATTGGGAATTGAGAGGGCTAGTGCCCTTATTAATAGTCAAAAGCGATCGGAGGGCGAATGCCCCCCTCCCACGCCCATAATTTCCCCAAACACTTCCAATCAACATTTTGATATAGCCATTTTGTTGAACGTAGTTGAAGGGTCCAGAAATTATGTCTTTAAGGATGACAACCCTCCCCCCATAGCCCTCAGGAAAAGGGTCGTAAGTTATGCCCTTGGGGCATATAAGGTTTTTATAGACAGTTTTGTCGTAGAAGCTTCAAAAAGGGCTCATTCGATTGGAAATTGAGAGGACTAGTGCCTTTTTTATTAGTCGAAAGTGATCAGAGGGCAAATGTCTCCCTCCACGCCTATCATTTTCCCAAACACTTCCAATCAAAATTTTGATATAGTCGAAAGTAATCGGAGGGAGAATCACCCCCAAGCCTATCATTGCCCCAAACATTTCTGATCAGCATTTTGATATAGCCATTTTGTTCAGCCTATCAGAAAGGTCTGGAAACTATATCTTTGAGGATAAAAAATCCCCCCAGCCCTCAGGGCAAGGGGTGAACGTAGTTGAAGGGTCCGGAAATTATGTTTTTGAGTATGACAACCCCCTCACAGCCCTCAGAGCTAAGGTTGTAAGTTACGTCCAGGGGGCATACAATGTTTTTTTTATAGAAAGTGTTGTCGTAAAAACTTCAAAAGGATTCTTTCGATTGAAAATTGAGAGGGCTATTGCCTTTTTTATAGTCGAAAGTAATCGGAGGGAGAATCCCCCCAAGCCTGTCATTTCCCAAAACATTTCCAATCAGTATTTTCATATGGCCATTTTGTCCAACGTAGTTGAAAGATTTGGAAATTATGTCTTTAAGGATGACAACCCTCCCCCCATAGCCCTCAGGACAAGGGTCGTAAGTTATGCCCTTGGGGCATATAAGGTTTTTATAGAGTTTTGTCGTAGAAGCTTCAAAAAGGGCTCATTCGATTGGAGATTGAGAGGACTAGTGCCTTTTTTATTAGTCTAAAGTGATCAGAGGGCAAATGCCCCCCCCACATGCATGTCATTTCCCCAAACACTTCCAATCAAAATTTTTATATAGCCATTTTGTTCAGCCTATCAGATAGGTCTGGAAATTATGTCTTTGAGGATAACAAATCCCCCAAGCCCTCAAGGCAAGGGTTGTAAGTTATGCCCTGGGGACATATAGGGTTTTGATAGAAAGTGTGGTCATACATACTTCGGAGGGGGCTTATTGAATCGGTAATCAGACGCTCTAGTGCTCTTTTTGAGAGTCAAAGTGATCAGAGGGCAGCTACCCCCTCCCCCCTACACATACTGCATATTGCCCCGAAATGCGTCAAATAGAAATTTTGAGATAGCCATTCTATTCAAAATAGTCTAAATATCATATAACAAGGTTTTGGGGGTTGAAACAAACCCCAGAGATTAAGGGCAAGGGTTGTAAGTTATGCCCAGGGAGTATTAAGGTTTTTATGGAAGAGATGTTTGTTTAACTTCAGAAGAGGCTCAGTCTTTCTCCCTGAAAAAGACTGTGTCAATATAAAACGAACAGAAATTAATCAAAAAATTTTTTTGCACAAAATAAGTTTTTGCAAAAAAAAGTAAAGAACTCCATTAAAACCAAAAATGAACAAAATAGAATCAAATAATCAACCAAGCATACAACTATCACAAATCAGTATCAATAAATAAATGAAACCCAAAACAAACAGAAATTAAAATAAGTCAAACTCAAAACGAGCAGAAATTAATCTGAGTAGGGTTCTAAACCCTATGCTTTCTAAAAGCCAGAATATAATTTGTACTTTAATGAAAAAAATTCTTTCAAATGTTTTCACTTTTATAACCTTAAGATTTTAAGGGATAAAAATCAGCATGCGTATATTAAAATGACAATGCACATTTTTTTCAGTAAATTCATTCGAATTTTTTAGTAAAGTACAAATTGTATTTTGGCTTTTAGAAAGCATAGGGTTTAGAATCCTACTCAGATTAATTTCTGCTTGTTTTGAATTTCACTTATTTTAATTTCTGTATCGTCTTGTTTTCCATTAAAAAAAACGTCGTGTTTTCCCGAAATACATTGAATAAAAAATTTTGCGAGTCATTTTATTCAAGATTTGGGGTTGTAACAAACCACCAAACTTCAGATGGGGCTTATTTGATTTGAAATTGGAAGTTATAGCCTTTTTTAAGCGTCAAAGTAATTTGAGAGTGACCAGCCCCCCCCCCCCCCCGTCCATACTCATTATTTTCCTTAATACCTCCAACGAAAATTTGGAGATAACAATTTTGTTCTTCGTAGTTCAAGGTTTCGGAAATTACGTCCGTGAGGAGGACAACCCCCTCCCCTACATCTCTCAGGGAAATGGTTGTAAGTTATGCCCTGGGGACATATAAGGTTCTTATAGAAAGGGTGGTTGTATATGCTTTGGACGGGACTAATTGGATTGGTAATCAGAAGTTCTAGTGCCCTTTTTAAGAGTCAAAGTGATCAGAGCGCAGCTACCCCCCCCCCCCTCTCCCACACACACACGTCGTGTTTTCCCGAGATGTATTCAATAGATATTTTGAGACAGTCCTTTTATTCAAAATAATCCAAATATCATATACCAAGGCCTTTGATGTTGATACAAACCCCAGAGCCTGAGGGCGAGGGTTGAAGGTTATGCACCTGGGGCATTTAAGGTTCTTATCGAAGGGATCGTTGTATAAGCTTTAGAAGTTGCTCCATTTGTTTTTCGAAATTGGAAGTTCTAGTTCTCTTTTAAGAGTCAATAGTGATGGAGGTCAAGTAGGCCCCCCCCCACCCAACTACCCCTCTTTTCACCAAATGTATCTGATTGAAATTGTGCGATGGCAATTTCGTTTAAAATAGTCCAAGAAACATATAACAATGCCTCCAGGGTTGGCACAACCCCCCCCCCCACAGAGCCTTGGGGTAAGGGCTTGAAGTTATGCCCTGGGGTATATAAGGATTTTAAGGAATGGGTGGTCGTATTAAATTCAGATGGGTCCCATTTAATTTTAAATTGGAAATTATAGTGCCCTTTTTAAGACTCAAAGTGATGAGAGACCCCCCCCCCCCACGCCCATCATTTCCCATAACAAACATCGAAACAAAGTTTTGAGACATCAATTTTTTTCAGCAATGTTGAAAGGTTCAGTAATTATGCGTAGCACTATTTGTAGTAGCAGTAGTAGCATTAGTAGCAGTATACAAATAGCACCTTTTTTTAACATCCCTTTCAACACACGATGAAATTTCTAACTTAATACCATCAAACAGGCCTGAAGCATTGCTGATTCGGCCTCTTGACAACCATTATGGGCTTCGTGTGTTTCGATTTATTTCAATACAGTTACGATAATGCCCAAAATTTTTGCCTTAATACCCTTAGGTTTATTAGCAGTAGCACCAGTAGTTATAGCAGTAGCAGTTAATAGTAGTAGTCTTAGCTTTAGTAGTAGTAGTAGTAGCAGTAATAATAATAGTAGCAGTAGTTGTAGGAATAGAACCATTAGTACTATCATGCAAATATTGTCTTTTGGTTAGTTCAACATCCCCAACAACAAGCGTTTTGATTTTTAGTTTCACACACGAAACTGTTCCTAAGATATTGCTGATATGCCCTTTTAACAACCTGCATACGGATGGTAGGTTGTCACCCGTACAACAGAAATATTCTCTGAAAATTTCACCTTCACACCTTCATAAGTTGCAGATTGTTAACTAGCCAGAAGACACTCTGTGTATACATTTAATGCTGCTTCTACGGTCACTGTAACTAACAAAACTAAAGGCATTAGGTTGAAACGTTTAGGGTAGGGAACGTTTAGGGGGAGTTTCAATTAAACGAAAAAACTATATGCATGCAGATAAGCAATATAGGGCATATAAGCAACATAGGGCATACAAGGACATAGGCAGCGATGCTCTATCATAGCTAGTATTATCATTGATATTTTAAAGGAGCTAGTTTGATTGAAAATTAAAAGTTCTAGTGCCCTCTTAAGAGTCAAAAGTGATTGGAGGGCAATTAGCCCTCCTCTTTAGCTCATAATTTTCCAGACACTTCCAATCAAAATTTTAAGATAGCCATTTTGTTCAGCATAGCTGAACAGTCTAGTAACTATATCTTTAGGGTTATTGGGTAGGTCAACCCCCCACAGTTTTGTAATTTGCCCATTATGCTTAAAAACCAAATGTTGCTTTAAAATTAAATCAAAACGCACCGTTTGTATGCTGGTTGCCAATAAGACATCTCAGCAATATACCAGGAATGACTGAGGGCGTTAAGCTCAAACTTTCGGGGCTACTTCTATTACTATTTCCGCTCTTAATATTTTACTAAATCAAAAGAGTGTAAGTGTATACAGGCTGTGAAAGAGCATAGATATTATTTTTTGGGGAATGGCATTAACTTTTATTTATGAGGTCAACTAGAGAATGTATATGACTAAATTAAACACTATTATTTGTGCCTAACTTTCAAAATGGTTTATGTTTTTAAAAATTGCCGAAAATGTTCCTCCAGCATGCAAATAGCATGTCAAACTATAAGTCTTTAAAGAAAAACTTGATAGATTCAAACTACTATTTTATTTTTCCCTGAAAAGAGACTATGTCAATATAAAATGAACAGAAATTAACTAAAAAAAAACTTTTTCCACAAAATAGGTTTTTCAAAAAAAAGAAAGGAACTCCATTAAACCAAAAATAAACAAAAAAAAAAGAAATCAAATAATCTAAAAAGCATACAACTACCACAAATCAGCATCAATAAATAAATGAAACCCAAAACGAGCAGAAATTAACATGAGTAGGGTCAAAACCCCCTGTGCTTTCTAAAAGCCGAATATAATTTGGACTTTCCTGAAAAAAATTCTTTTAAATGTTTTCACTTTTATAACTTTGAGAGATCAAAAATTAATTAAGATTTTAAGGAATAAATGTCAAAATGTGCATATTAAACTGAAAATGCACATTCATTTGAATTTTTTCACTAAAGTGCATATTTCTCATGTTAATTTCTGCTCGTTTCGAGTTTGAATCGGTTATTTGTTGTAAATTCTGTTCGTTTTGGGTTTTATTTATTGATGCTGATTTGTGGTAGTTGTATGCTTGGTAGTTTATTTGATTCTTTTTTTTGTTCATTTTTGTTTAATGGAGTTCTCTACTTTTTTTTTGAAAAACGTATTTTGTGGAAAGTTTTTCTAATTAATCGCATCTAAAAGAGCAGTCCTTGATTCCTGGCATTTGAATTCCAACTGACGGTTAGCCAAAAAAGTAGTTCATTTATTTAAATAGATGGAAGTTACAACACATACAATTGGCCATAAAGAAGGACTGAAAGGAAAATCACAGATAAAAATATAGTCAACAACAGATTTAAAGAAAAAATAAATAAAAAAGACGAAGAAACAACAAATCCAAATAAATTGGATACTAAATCTTTTTCTGAAGCCCGGAGAGGGAAAAACATTCATCGCATCCCTTTAGTATTTTTCCTCTAAAGCCCCCCCCCCCCTATGGCTGAATTTGTGTGCAAATGCGTATCATTTTCTGCCAGTTCACTATTAGATCCAAGTAGAATAAAGAGCTTGAATTTAGTATCTTTTTCCATAAAGCAAATAGACTGGTGACATGGCTAGAACGCAGTCACTGATTTTGGCCTTAAATAGAAAGTTGTACTATTTTTCAATTGTATGCTCGAAATACCAAGCATAATAAAAACATATTAAATAAGTAAAAACTTTAAACAAATAAGCCTATCTTCTTGAGCCAATAAGTAAATTATTCTTAGGAGAGCAGTTTTCTGGTTTAAGCTTACAGAGAGAGACCTTATATCCTTGAGATGAAGCAAAGAGTGCCCGATCTGAATCAATTAAATCCATACATTTAAATCCTTGAGGCGTTTTTTCGTTGTCCTTATCATGGGTTTGGTCGGCACTGTGAGCTAATCTGAAATATTCAGACTGTGTAAGGAGGGTGTCCTGCATCTCTTTGCTTTGTGGATACTGAATATTTGTAGTTGGTTGAACAGCACCATAACAGCACGGACAAATAACAAAATTGGCATTTTTCACAATGCACTTATTTAAAACCCTATCAGTGGCACTACCACAAGCATGAAGCGCTACTCCTATATCAAAGTTTCCAATGAAATAATTTACATTCCCCAAAATCAAGCTGACGTTTTTTAGTTGGAGACGTTCCACTCTTCGCCGCGCTCTATCAACAGATTCACTTTTGTTATCCACCAAAACGACAGAGCAGAGGGGTAAGATAAAAGCCAAAACAATTCCTAAATGCCCACCTCCTGAACAAAAGTCAACTAACACATCACCAGGCTTTGCTAATCTTTTAACGGCAATTATAATACTCTGTAACTGATCACATTTTCGATGAGCACGAGATGGTGGAAGATCTCCACCAATAGGATGGGCATCCTTTGGCAAGACTGACCAATCAAACTCACCGACCAACTCTTCTTTGCATTTAAATTGCAATACGTCAATTACAGACAATTTCTCAAAAATTTTATTAAGTATGCTTTGACAAGTACCTAATTTATCACTTCTTCCTGAATCTTTAGAATATAAACTAAATTCATTTACCTTGGGAATGGATACACAGTCATTTTTTTCTAGACTGTCTTCGACAGAAACGAAAGAAATAGAATCTCTGCATAGAGTTTCCATAAGGGAATACCAGCATTCCATAGCAGGAAAGTGCTTTTTCAATAAATCCCGCTTATAAAATTTCATCAATAAATAGAAAGTGGAAAAAAGTACGAGATCAGAAATGGTTATATCCTCTCCCTCTGCAAACTTATGATCAAGTATTGTGCCCGCCCTTCGTTGAACATCCCTAAGAGAAAGATTTTGTATATTCAAGGTGTCATCATTAACACTTTTACCATTAACTTTCGTTTTAGACTGGTGACTAGTTTTAAAATTAACTTTTTTCAAAATATTATGAGTTCTTACTGGGTGCTTCAAATGATTTTCGAATTTTGCAAACGTGACTGGAAATACACAGAGGCGAAACTGCTTTAATGCATCGATGCTCTCAGCTTCACAAAACCGAGTCCAAATACTCACTTCAGTGGGTGCACTTAAACAGCTGCAACGAAATCCGAGAAATTCCCTTGATATGTGATTCATTCCTGCAGCTTTTATCAAAAAGCGAATAACTCCACATATACCGACAATTGTTAATGTGCTCTCACCACTGATTAGGGCAGGGAGTTTGACCGTTTTAATGGAATTATTCTTTTCAGCCTCAGTGACGAAAGAAAATGATTGAAACTTTTCTGTTCTAAGAGGGACCCAAATTAAACATTTAAAACCATCACTATTTTTTGTATTACAATTCTTGGGTATATCATCTTGGTCTTCAATGGCAAACACTTCAAAATTACTTAATCCACAGTGATCAAGAACAAAAAGGAGGGTGTAACTTTCCACAGAAATACAATTTTCTTTCCAACTGACAAATAGCTTGTGTCTTTGTTCCATCTCGATATCCAGTAAAACATGATCTAAAAAAAACTGAATAAGAATGAGTGTTACAAGCAAAAATGTCAAACTTGAATTCATTTTCAAAGCATACACCACTAGAAGACTCGAAAAAAAAATTAAACACGCGGATAAAATCAACATAAGTGGAATCCCGTTCATTTTATTCCTATAATAGTTTAGAATATATAAAATAGTTAAGAGAAAATTAGAAAAAAATCTGTAGCTACAGTCAGATATATATATATATATATATATGTATATATATATATATATATATATATATATATATATATATATATATATATATATATATATATATATATATATATATATATTATATATATATATATATATATATATATTGGCTAGCAACTACTGGGCCAAATAAGTCTAATAAAAAATAAAATATTGAAAAAAAGCGGTTTACATTGATTCGTGAAACCCAAAATGGACCAAACAGTGTTTTTCACCGATTTCGATGAAAACTCCTAGGGTAAGAAGACTATGCCAAGGGGACATTAACAAGAAATGTAAACTGTGGTTCTATCGATTCTTAGCGCGCATTTGTTTTCTTTTTGTTTTTTGTTGTTTTTTTTTTTTGCCCTGGCCTGTTTTATAATTTCAGGTCATGTAGACACCTCAATTAAAATTTTAGGGTCATGTGATCTTCAAATGAGAAAACCAATTAAGGAGCAAATCAGGTAGTATCGATTTGTCATATCTTTTTTTTTAAAGTGAAAAAAAAAAAACAGAATACGTCTAATACACATAAGTCTAATAAGTCTAACAAATAAGTCTAATAAAAAATAAAATATTGAAAAAAAGCGGTTTACATTGATTCGTGAAACCCAAAATGGACCAAACAGTGTTTTTCACCGATTTCGATGAAAACTCCTAGGGTAAGAAGACTATGCCAAGGGGACATTAACAAGAAATGTAAACTGTGGTTCTATCGATTCTTAGCGCGCATTTGTTTTCTTTTTGTTTTTTGTTGTTTTTTTTTTGCCCTGGCCTGTTTTATAATTTCAGGTCATGTAGACACCTCAATTAAAATTTTAGGGTCATGTGATCTTCAAATGAGAAAACCAATTAAGGAGCAAATCAGGTAGTATCGATTTGTCATATCTTTTTTTTTAAAGTGAAAAAAAAAACAGAACTTTCTTTATAAATAACCTTGACATACATTGATTGAAAAAAAAAAAAAAAAAACACTTACAACAAAGTATAACAGAAACGATACTTTGCTGAAGATGTTGGATTATAACACATGTATATTAAAAGGTGTCTACAGCATCGCTTAAGCCTTATTTAAGAGCAGAAATTATACAGATCTTCAATTCATGTGAATGATAATTCCCCTCCCATACAGCGCAATATTTTTTACACTATTATTAAACATTTAATACGCAAAATCACTGTTTCTTGAAAATGTTGGCCGAATATTCAAGGTTTGTCCAAAATTTAAACTACAATCCAACATTTCTTAAACAGAAAACTGAAAAACTTGAAAATATTCATAATATTATCCAATAATAAACTAAATCAATCGAAAGCAAACGGAAGTCAATTAAAAACAAATCTACCAAAGACAATCAGAAATAAAGTCACATAATAGTTTACACTTAAAACGAACAGAAATTACTATCAATGAGAAAAAAAAAAAAAAAAAAAAAAAAAAAAAAAAAAAAAAAAAAAAAAAAAAAAAATGTAAAATCACAAATTTACAAGAAAGTATTTGACCTACGTTAATGTAAAAATAACAGTTCAATAGGGATAAATCCTTTTATAAGAGAGTGAAACAATGACAAAATCTTTGGACATTTCGGTCACATATACAGTAACCGTCCTCAGCCGATAAACTGTATTTATATACATGACTGGTTACATCATCCTCATATATACGACGTAGGTATTTTCAAAAATCACACTGCCTTTCCATGACGTACAAATAACAATTCAATAGAAATAAATCCTTCTATTAGACAGTGAAAACAATGAGACAATCTCTGGATATTCTGGTCACATACACGGTGTCCGTCTTCAGCAGATAAACTGGATTAATATACTTGGTTGGTCACATCATCCCCATACACATGACGTAGATATTTTCAAAGACTACACTGCCTTTTCATGACGTACAAATAAGAGTTCAATAAGGATAATTCCTTTTATTAGACAGTGAAAACAATGACAAAATCTCTTGACGTTTCGGTCATATACACAGTGACCGTCCGTAGCAGATACACTCAACAGATCTACAAAGTTAATGAAGCTTTCAGGGACTTACAAGATTTGATAAATTGGCTTATTCTCCAAAGTTCTATTTGTCTTGCTCTATTATTCTCTTTAAAATAGCGAATAAAGTTTATTTCTGCAGCAATTATTTACCTATAGATACTTTCTGAGAAGTGTGTACACTGCTGTATTTTTAAAAAAAATGATTTATTCAAGACTGCTTGTTTGCGCGCTGAAAACTGTTGAAAAAATGTGACCTTCCAAAATTATAGACCCTCAACCAAACAGAACAGATCATAGGTGGATTCTTCTATTTAAATAGGTTATTTACCGCTGAATCCGTCTAAATTTGTAATATGTAATTTGAATTGTATGTAGGGTTTTGAAGATGTACTAATACCTTATGCACCTTGCATGCAGATGGTTAAAATAAGTAGCACATACTACTGTTTAGTAGATAACATGTATACTAGTTACATAATATAGGTACTGAGGAGGCTTTCTTCCTACTGTCAAAATCGTATTCAAATAGTCTACGAACTCACTAAATGTAACATTAATCGAAAATTATCAAGCCTTTCAAAAAAACAAATGATCATGGAAAGCAACATTCTCATTCAACTTTACCTTTGTCTTCTTTTAAGCCTTAGCACAGCTCAGTTTGTAACACATTTGCTGACCTTCGGTGCAATTCCTGGTTCTTTTTCTGCTAGAATCAGAGCTATGTTCTACTTTTACCTATTAACTTTGGATTGGCACTTCTTTGTTGATTTTTGTAATTATTTTTGAAGTCTTTTGTTTAAGAGGCAATTGTATTCTTTCCTAAGTTCTCTGTTTCCTTTGACAGACAGTTATTTGGCGTTTTTGCACTCTTTTCCTTTTCTCTTTTTCATAGCTTTGTCCTCTTTTAAAGTACCAAGGACATTAAAATGGAAACACTTTTTGCCCCTTCAAACCCATCTTAGGTCTATTAATACCAAGAAACCGCGAATTTCTACAATCTTTTTTCGCTGTTTCAAAATTATTAAGTTCTGAGGGTATAACCACATTTGTATCAGTGTTCCCACGCTGAACCATGAAAATAAAAGAGCAGAACTATCTCGATAAATTTGATAAACATAAAATTTAACCGTCAACAATATGTTGACTATCAGTTAAAGTTAAATGCTTTTTTATTATTAAACTGTATTAAGGAATGATTCCGTAACCATTTTTTATTTAATTTTTAATTAAAATAATTTTTACAATCAATTTTTGATTTGTATTTAACTCTTTTTAAACTCCTATAAGTATAGGTCCTATTCCATTTTCAGATGTTCGCTAATTCAGAGGATTCCAAGCTTCAAATGGGCAAAAGTGTAAACAAAATTAGTAAATCTACAAATAATCACGCTTTCATTTTATCTGAAACCAATGGACCATCGAAAAATATATAGAACTTGCAGAGAAAAGTAAGAAAAACTGTTTATTTATCCCCCCCCCCCCATCAAAAAACAAAAAAAAATCAAAATGTCATGAGAATACTGGTTTGAAATTGAGAGTAGTCGTCCAATTTCTGAGAAAAGTGGTTCCGCCACCATTTTTTTTTTAGAATAATGGTCAAACATAGCAAGGATTATGTTTCATTTTTAACATGACTAAGAGAATGATGGGCCATAATAGCCACCCTGATTTGTCCTTCTGCATTGGGGTTCCAATAGCCCAAGGACTTAAGATATGTTTTAAGTAGATCGGGAAACGCAATTTTTGATCCTTTTCAAGCCTCAGATATTTGATTTTTACATTAGGTTCCTATCGGTTCAAGGAGTTAAGGTTGTAAGGTTCAAACTCACAAGGGAAAAAAGTATTTTGGCTCATTTCCAGGCTCCCTAACCTATCTCCCAACAAAATATGCATTCCCATTGGCACACGAAACGATCCCAGGAAGTTTCGAGTCAGTTGGACATCCAAGACCAAACATGCCCCTTTTCCCACAATAAACTTATCTGTAACATCTAGCAATTTTCATAGTTTCCTGCCTTTCCCTAGGAGTTGTGGGGGTCAGGTTACTCTTGAAGAGATATTTATTGGACCTTTCAACAATTTTAAACAAAATGGAATTCAATCCAATACCATGGGGTGCGAGAGGGGGGGGGGGGGTTAGCAAAACAAGGCATTGAAGCAGGACTGCTTCCTCTCTAATCACTTTCGAAACTTAAAAAAAGCCCTAGAAAATTTACTTTTCAATAAAACGAGTCCCCTCCCAAGTTTCTATGACCACCCTTTCCATACAAAATAGCCGGAAAAAAAATACTCGGAAGACATGTAGCTCTTTACGAAGACAGAACGTTGCCTCTGTTAAAACCTATCAGAGAACAATAAACAATTTGCACGATTTTTACTCCTGGAGGTACATGAGTCATGTAGTCCCCAGAGGTATATTTACTGGACCTTTCAAATATTCTAAGTAAGAGGAGACGGGGGGTAGCCCACCAATCACTCTCAGCCATTGAAAAAGGCACTAGAATTTTCGATTTCCGTTTGTGATTTCTAGAATTCTCGATTTGTACTTTCTAAGACAACCTCTTGCATACGAAATGGCCGAAAAAATACATGGGAGACACATCTGTCTTTGCATCTGTGTTAGAACGTAGACTCTTGTTGTCTATAACAAATATTACTTGCGTATTGCCTGGATTGATAGTGCAATATCCACGACCTAGCTATCTAAGCTGGCTTAGCCTTCCATTTGATTTTTGCAACCATTGCAAACCTGCTAAGCCAATCTCCACAAATCGACAAGAATTGGCTGTACTTGGACAGCAAATCCCAAATGCTCAAAGAAATTGGTACTGGGCATTAGTTTTTAGCACCAAATTCAACTTATTACACGCATGACTTTAAAACAAACAACAAATTACGCTGTTTTTTTTTTAAATCAATGATTTAATGATGGTTCACCAAGATAAATTGATTAAAACAATTGAAGAGAGATCAGTTTTATAATAGTTAGACTCTTTCTCATAACGCTATTTTTTAAAACAATAAAAACTTTAGCGTAAAGAGCGAGACGTTGAGGAGGGGACAGCCCCTTTCATATATGGAATAATTTCTGCTCGTTTTAAGTTTTAATGTTGCTCCTTACTTTCAGTTAAAAAAAACCTGTTTTTTTTTATTGAATTCGCGATAAAAGATCAGCACAATTGCATAGACTGCGATAAGCGAAATTAGCTTGACGCTTTTACATTGAAATAAATAAACAATTTTCTTACACTTTAAATAGCCAATTTTATGTAATGAAATAAACTTACATTTAAATAACAGAATTGATCTGACGTTGAATTCGTCTCATAGCACGTCTATTAAGGGAATTCTGACGCACAATCACAAAACTAGTTGACACCATTGAGCCCAATGCCACTACCGCTTCGAATAGCCAGAATTTTCGTTCGTCTAGCCACAGAACACGTTCGCAACTAAAAGAAAATAAGTAAACAAAAACTGCTATAACTGTCTCTCTAAAGGACAGAATAATTCAAGAAATCAAAAAAAAAAAAAAAAAGTCTGTCAAGGTTCGTTGACCATCAAGGACAGAGAATGGAGCTCAGTTGGTAAGATTAGGTTGCACAATGCGACGATGGACCAACTGTCATGAAGACCGCTTTTCAGGTACAGGCCTGTACTAAAACAAATACACCTTATATAATCTACATTTATTTCCGTACCCATTGACTTAACCTTGTGTTGGGTAATTTCAGTCAGATCTTGAGACGAATGTCATTTTTTTTCAGCCTACAACAACTGTACTGTTTTATCACAAACATCAATTCACAATATCAACTTTATGTTAATCCTCAAAAAGCCACTGGCATAACTGTTCTTCAACTATAGAAATCATCTGTTAAAAGTTGGGGATTTTGGTACGCATCAACGATTAAAATTCTGAAAAGATGTGACTATATTTTAGTCATTTTATCGTCATCAGAACGTCTACTGATGGAAAATCTGCAGCTCAGACCCATGGACATCCAACCACACTTCAGACATTTGAATTTATACTTGCACTCCATTTAGCAGAAAATGCTTTTTGTTCCACAAACTCTCATTTTGAGCAGCTGCAGGCAGTAAATCAAGTTTTTTTTTGTCTAGCAAAATTTCGAGGAAATATTCCAGAAACCAAAAAAATCACCTTGTGAATGTGGCCTTTTTGTAACATTTTCAGGACTCGAATTCTCCATCTACATGACAGCGTGCACAGCAAGCAGCTTCATGCATGAGGGATTTTGTAACTTTGGCCAAACCTATGTTATTGGATTAAAGACGACTCTGGCTCAAACCGATGTTGCTGGACTAAATCCAAGTTTGAAAGCCGCTCCATAAATGCTTCCTTAAAGTTAGGGTCAAACTATGTGCTAGATGTAGATTATCCCGTACTTTCTTAATGCTAGTCAATTAGCCAGTGTAGCAAGGCCTTATAAGGAAGATTGAATTGACACAACCAGGGGCGTAATTTGCTATGGGGCAGGGGGGGGGGCAACTGCTCCCTCCAGACCCAATTTTGACGTCCCCCAGACTTCAGTTTGCCCCCCCCCCCCAGCTAAAATTTATAGTTTGTGCAAAAAATCTTGTCAAAACTAACACAAGTCTGCATAATTCAAGTACCCAGAGAAGCAGGTCAGTTTTCTTTAGAATATCTTTCCCTTTATGGTAATATTTGGATAATTTTTTAGTTTTCACTGTCATTTTCACTTGATTTGGGAAAATTGCCTCCAACTCTCCTCCCCCCAGGATTTTTACGAAATTACGCCGCTGGAATTAACCCTGTTAAACTGTTAAACTTAAAGACAGATCATGTGAGAAGATTCATTGACCTTTTAACTAATAAGCCAAAAGATGTTTTGAACCCCACGATTGTCTGAAAGAAACGTCAATAGCGCATTCCCAAGTTTTGAAAACAAATATTCTCATTACTCTGTCTATCACAACTGCTAGTATTAAAAGATCAACCGAAATCACACAGAAATACCTTTTAAAAGTAGATGGCAGTACTTTCAGACTCGTGGGAAAATGCTCCTCTTTTAGATCTCTAAATGTTCCTATCTATTACTCAGAGAAAATATTTTAGCAACGGGGCCCGAGAAAATTCACAAATCTTGTGCAATTACAGATTCAATTCTAACTTCAACTTGACACGGCTGCCTGTGAGCTGGACCGCTTGAACAAAGCTTCAGAATTAAGAGCGGAAATATGCCTCGAAGAAACAAAAGTTTGGTGGAACAACTTCAAAAAGGCTTTTCTGACTTAGATCATAAAAATACATTTCAGCTAACACACTATATGCTCTGGTCAAGGACAAACGAAAACTGTCCTTTTTTTACCTCGAGCAAAGCTTTTTTCAGCAAGATTAAACCATTTAAACCATTTGTTGTTTGTTGACAATAACTTCTATACTATTTAAAAATATTTCGTTTCTTTCAAGCATATTTGTTTTTCTCTGCCATTCCAATAAGTTTAGTTCTTTTTATGTCTTTTTTTTTAACCAAATGAGGCTATTATTCCCCTTCTAAGTGCATATTTTTGTTTCCTGTAAATCCTATTTTTTAAACTTAAGATTATGAGGTGAACTTTTGGCAATCCCGGACAAAAAAACAAAGGCACTTTGTCTGATGACAAAAATAAAACAACAAGAAAAAAACAATGCTCACTATTAATAATTGTTGTAATGACCCTTATAGTGTACAATGACCAAATAATCGATTACACAAATAACAATAAAAAAAACTGTTTTGTGGCAAACTGTCTGGACACCCATTTATCACACAGAGAAATATATCCTTGGAGCAGTGGTAAACTCTTCCACGAGATCGTACAACAATCCACACAGAGCTTAAAAGGGTTAATCAATTATCAATAAAAGCATTTGGGTCAACTACAGAGAAAAGAAATACTGCATTTTTTTTCTCTGCTTTTTCGCTGAAGTGCAAATAGTCGACGTACCTTTTCTCCACTTCCTTGGAACTATGTTTGCAAAGGACCTTCTCTTTATATCCAGTTGGGGAACAAGCGCTGCTTCCACTAACTCTTTCGTAATCTGAAAATAATTCAAGAAAAAATTGAATAAAAAACATTTTCAAGTTAAGATTTGATCAAAAAACAAACACAAATTAAATTATTTTCTAAATCAAATTCAGGAGTTTTTTTATTATTTCAAATTCATAGCTTAACACTTCACTGTAAATTTAAAAAAAAATTAGGTCCAATACAACATAGTGCCTTACGGTTTTAAACTTTGATGCGCAAATAAAAGAAAACAGGTTTTGATCCGGTTTCATTAAGGCTGCACAGCTATTATCGAATGAAAGATAATTTTCAGAAACTTATGTTTTTAATTATCTGCTATAGATTTTCCCTGATACTATAAAGAAAAATCATTTGGGAGTAGCTCTGCTTTACGTTTTAAGCATAAAACGAGCTAAACACAACTTTTATATACTATCATAAGCATAGCTAGGCTTGAGACGTTAAACAAGGGAAAGCATATAAATCAAACAGTTCGTGGTAACGAACTGTAAGTAAGGAGCGACACGGCTCAATAGAAACCAAAACTCTAAGAGGCAGAATTTTCATAGCAATTAATATATCAAAAGAATCGGCTTATCATGCTAATTCCAAATACATAAGATTCATTAAGCTTAATGTTACCCGTAAAAGGCTAAGAGCCTGAGAAAATTTGTTTGATTTTCGAAAAAAGGATAAAACAGCTCCTAGACATCAAGGAAATTTTATGAAAACCACACTATCAGATTCAGCATGTCAGAGAACCCTACTGTAGAGGTTTCCAGCTCCTATCTGCAAAAATGTGGAATTTTGTATTTTTGTCAGAAGAAAGATCACGGATGTGTGTTTATTTTTATTTTATTTTTTTTCCAGGTGTGATCGTATCAAACCAATGGTCCTAGAACATTGGGAGAGGGCTCATTTGGACGCAAATTAGAAGTTCTAGTGACCTTTTTAAGTGACCAAAAAGATTGGAGGGCAACTAGCCCCCCTCCCACGACCCCTTTTCTCCCAAAATCATCCGATCAAAATTTTGAGATAGCCATTTTGTTAAGCATAGTTGAAAAGTCCAAAATTATACCTTTAGAGATAACTTGCCCCCCCCTCAACCTCTGGAGATAGGTCTTTAAGTTATCAAATTTGCCCATTGATTAGGTATAGTATATGTTATTGGAAAGTATGTAGACATTTTTCGGAGGGAGGAGAGATTTTGTGCTTGGGATGGGTTTCAGTGGGGATAATTTTCCATGTGGAGGGAAATTTCGGGGAGTGAACTTACCAGGAACAATTTTACAGTGGGGGTATTTGACAGAATCCCTATACGAAATTCGTTTTATCTGTCTTACTTTGTCGCTGCCTATTCACTTTTGCATGTGGGGATGTTGCGGGGGAAATGTCCGAGAATTATTTTCTGCGTGTTTGGATTTCCATGACATAATTTCTACGGAAGGGGGCATTTCTAGAGTAATCGGAAAAACGATTAGAAATTAAAGTCTTTTTCAAATGAAAATTTTTCGAGGTCAATTTTTCATTCTGAATCTTCTACAAGAAATTTTACGGGGGGTGTATTTTACGTGGGAGGAACTTTCCAGGGAGGAGTTTCCCTTGAGGGGCGGGGGGGGATTTCCGTGGAGGGTTAGCCAGATTTACCGGTATTATTCAAAAAACAATCAGAAATTAAATAAAAAAAAGGTTTTTTCAAATTGAAAATAAGGAGCAACGCTAAAACTCAAAACGAACAGAAATCATTCCATATATGAAGGTGTTGCCCTCTCCTCAACACCTTGCTCTTTACGCTAAAGCTGGGCTGTTTGTTCCAATTTT
This sequence comes from Artemia sinica, assembly GCA_027921565.1. Taxonomy (NCBI): domain Eukaryota; kingdom Metazoa; phylum Arthropoda; class Branchiopoda; order Anostraca; family Artemiidae; genus Artemia; species Artemia sinica. The sequence goes on from CM051258.1 coordinate 37,324,545, forward strand.
TAAGAACGACAAGGTCATTTAATTAGAAAATGAATCTTTTTTAGAAGTGCTAAGAACTTTAGCGTGAAGAGCAAGGTATTGAGAAGGTGTGCGTGTAACTGAACCCCCGTGTAACTGAACCACCGTGTAACTGGACCCCCGTATAACCGGACCACCGTGCAACTGAGCCCCCGTATAACCGAACCCCCGTGCAACTGAGCCCCCTGTGCAACTGAACCCCCGTGCAACTGAACCCTCGTGCTACTGAACCCTCGTGCAACTCAACCACCGTACTTACATTGGGTAAAACACAATAGGGTTACGAACCATAGTTATTTAACTATGGTATAGTTCTTTAACCTTTAAACTGTTTTAAATAAAATGGCCGTCCCAAAATTTAGATCGGATGTATTTGGGAGGAAAATAGGGTGGAGTGGAAGCCCTCCGATCACTTTTAACTCTGAAAAAGTGCACTGGAAATTTTGATTTCCAATCGAATGACCCCCCCCCCCCAAAATTCGTACAAAACTTTTTACTACAAAAATCTTATGAGCAACTAGCTTAACTTACAGCCCTTGCCCCAGATGCTCCTTGTGGGGTTGTTAACCCCAAAGGCATGGTTATTTGATCTTCAGACTATATTGGACAAAATGTTTATTTTTATTTTGATCGGAGGTATTTGGGGGGGGGGGGGTGTCGGTTAAGAGGGAAAAGCTGATTGCCCTGTGATTACCTTTGATTCTTCGAAATTGAACTTTCAATTTCCAATAAAATGAGCCTCCTTCAAAGTTTTTACGATCATCCCTTCTATAAAAACCTTAAATTTTAACAATTGGTAACTTGCAATAACATACAGAATGCTACAGATGTATCAGCAATTGTTTTTGGGAACAGCTTAGCGTATCAAGATGAAACTTCTGGGGCATCTACCTGCTACTACTGCAATTAATACTGCTACTACTACTACTAATTCAACACTATTATTACTTTCTACTGCTCCTACTACGACCTCTGCTACTATTAAACTAGCACTATTAAGGCTACGGATATCAAGTTGAAAATTTGACAGAATGAGGTATTTGAGGTGGAACTTGAACTAAATCAAAAGACCCTATGTGCATGCAGATTTTCAAAATGGCATATCTCAAAAAGGGATTTATGTATTAAGTTGGAACTTTCAGAGAGTGCTTAAAGGGAAAGTCAATTCACAAAAAGGAAATATGTGCACGCTGGGGTTCAGTTACACGGGGGTTCAGTTACAAAGGAACCATTGAGAAGGGGGCTACCCCTTCGTATACGGAATAAGTTCTGTTCGTTTAGAGTTTCAATGTTACTCCTCACCTTTAGTTGAAAAAACTTTGTTTTTATTTAATACAATATAACAGGCAGCGCAATAGTGTTGCCTAGGTAAAGAGCGAAATGAGCTCTAGATTTTTTTTTTTTTTTTCACAAACCTATTTTGCATGGAAGGAGTTGAAATCGAAAATTTTGAGAAACATCTTTCCCGAATGGGGAGGGGTGAATCCCCGTTATGCCAAAAATGCGAGATGGCCACTGTGGAAACAAGAAGGCATCTGACAGAAAAAATGTCCAGCTAGGATTAGAAACCGGCTTGAGATATCTAATAATGTTATTGTTAAGCTGGAAAACATGGTAAGGGAAGGAGAAGTCCGAAAGCTGGCAAGGAATATGGTAAGGGTGGGGAATTCAAACCCATCATTGGTCCCTCTAACTATAAACATATCATAGTTTTTGAGGTGTAGAGGCAGTGGGCCTTGAAGGCCTGAGCCTCGACCAACTGATAGTGGGTCCACCCCTCCTAATAATAATAATAATGGAATAAGTTGTCGTAAAAATTTCGGAGAGGACTCATTCAATTGGAAATTAAAAATTCTAGAGCCTTTTTAAGACTCAAAAGTGATTGAGGGCAACTGATCCCTCTCCCACGCTCCATTTTGCTGCTCTTCCCCCAAAGAAATCCGATCAGAATTTCGTTACATTTATTTTGTTCACCATAGCTCAAAGGGGTTCAATAACTTTGCCTCTAGGGATGAAAATACCACACTTCCATAGCCCTTGGGGCAAGGGCTGTAAGTTACGCAATTAGGTCATTGTTTACATATAGGACTTATTATTTGGGGAACGGGATTATGTTTGATTATGGTTCTCCAAAAATGCTAAGGATATCAAGGCGAAGATTTCAGGGATGTTAAGAAGGTTGTTGAACTAAGTCAAAGCACACTGTGTTCATGCAGATTGTCAAAAGAGCGTATCAGCAATCTCTCAGGAACGGCTTAGGGCATTACGTTGAAACTTTCAGCGTATATTGAGGGGTATGTGGAACTGATCAAAAGGCACTATATGCATACTACTACAACTGTTAAAGCTACTATTACTACTACTACCACAAAGGATAAGGGTTATTAAGGTAAAACATTCAGGGAATGATGAAGGGGTACTGAACTAAATCAAAACACAATATGTGCATGCAGGTTGTCAAAAAGCAGATCAAAAATTTATCAGGAACGGCTTAGAGTGTTAAGTTGACACTTTCAGGGCATATTAAGAGGGATGTTGAAATAATCAAAAGGCACTATGTCCATACTATACTACTAATCCTAGTACTGCTATTACCACTACTAATACTACCATCACTAAGGTTAAAAGCATTAAGGGAAAACTTTCAGGGAATATTGAGGGAGATATTAAACTAAATCGAAACACACTATGTGAACGCAGGTAATCAAGAGGGCGTATCAGCTATATCCCAGGAACAGGTTAAAGCAATAAAGTTTAACTTTCAGTGCATGTTGGACTAGCAAAAAGGCAATATATGCATACTATTACTACTACTGCTACGAAGCCTAAGGGTATAAGGGTGAAACTTTCAGAAACTAATGAGGGTGACATTGAAGTAAGTCAAATCACACTACGCGTATGCAGGGTACCAGAAGGGTGTATCAGCGGTATCTCAGGAATAGCTTAGAGTAGCCTATTAAGTTGAAATTTTCAGAGAATGTTGAACTAATGAAAAGCCACTCAGTGCATACTACTACTAGCAGTAGTAGTAATACTTCTGCAACTGCTACTAGTGATACTATGCTTCAGACTAAGGGGTAGTCCAGTTAGGTTTTGAGAGATTATTGAGGGAGGTGTTGAATAAATACACAATGTGCATGCAGGTGGTCAAAAAAGCTTGCTATGGATATCCAAGAAACTGCTTAGGGTATTAAGTTGAAAGTTTTGGGGCATGTTGAACTAACCAAAAGGCACTATATGCATATCACTACTACAGGGATGTTGAATGATGTGAAAACACACTATGTGGATGCAGGTTATCAAAACGAGTGTATGAGCAATATCTTCGGGGCGACTTAAGAGTATTAAGATTCCAGGGCCCATACACTTACGGCTGTAGGTTTCAAACTGATCAAAAACATCATGGTTCAGGGAGTCCCTGGAGGGCTGGGAGCCAGGACAAAGTTAAGTTTTCCATCAATGGTAAATAATAAATACAACTGCAGCTTAAATTTATATATATTTTTGCACAGAAGGAGAATTTTATTGTTTTCATCTATGTAAAACTAATTAGCAGCATATTCCAAGAATAAGCCACATTTGTCCATTCACGCGATATACCTTGTTGGGTGATATAGAAAAATATTTTGCCTATTTTCTGACGACACAAATCGACACATCCCAACTTTTACAGAATTTTTAGTCGTGATTAAAGTTCTTCTGATCCCGTCTACATATAACTTTAAAGCCGATCGGGAAATGCATATTAGTAGTTTTCAAAATCTGTGTTTGGAAAACAAAGACGCTTGTTCTTTTTTGGGCCCCAATTAGGCCAATACATTTTTGTTTTTACACTATATATCACTTGACCAAGACACTTACGGCTATAAGTTTCAAACTGATCAAGAACATCACGATGGTAAGTGATAAGAACTTCTCTAACTCTGGTTCCGGGGATTTCTCCTACATTGACGGGCAACTTCTTGATCTTCAAAAGTCACTACAGGTTTTGGTATTTCCAATAATTCTACAGGTCAAGATTCCAGAAATACTCTAAATTTTCTCCCTTGGTAAGTAGCCAATATATCAAACAGTTCGTGATAACGAACTGTAAGTAAGGAGCGACAGTAGAATGCTAATATTGAATTTGCGTACGCTCCTTCCTATGCTATTTGCGTACATTACGTTCCTTGGCACCTTTCCAGAGCATGTACTTATGGATTTGCTCGGTTTATGTTCCTTCCTATGCTATTCCAGGAGCTTATGTTCCTTCCAATTCTATTTGGGGACACTATGTTCCTTCCAATGCTATTTGATGACACTATGTTCCTTCCTATGCTATTCTAAGGGTTTATGTTCCTTCCTATGCTATTCTAAGGGTTTATGTTCCTTCCTATGCTATTCTAAGGGTTTATGTTCCTTCCTATGCTATTCTAAGGGTTTATGTTCCTTCCTATGCTATTCTAAGGGTTTATGTTCCTTCCTATGCTATTCTAAGGGTTTATGTTCCTTCCTATGCTATTCTAAGCGTTTATGTTCCTTCCTATGCTATTCTAAGGGTTTATGTTCCTTCCAATGCTATTCTAGGAGTTTATGTTCCCTCCCATGCTACTCTATAGCGCTATGTTCCTTCCTATGCTATTCTAAGGGTTTATGTTCATTCCTATGCTATTCTAAGGGTTTATGTTCCTTCCTATGCTATTCTAAGGGTTTATGTTCCTTCCTATGCTATTCTAAGGGTTTATGTTCCTTCCTATGCTATTCTAAGGGTTTATGTTCCTTCCAATGCTATTCTAGGAGTTTATGTTCCCTCCCATGCTATTCTATAGCGCTATGTTCCTTCCTATGCTATTCTAGGAGTTTATGTTCCTTCCTATGCTATTCTAGGAGTCTATGTTCCTTCCTATGCTATTCTAAGGGTTTATGTTCTTTCCTATGCTATTCTAAAGGTTTATGTTCCTTCCTATGCTATTCTAAGGGTTTATGTTCCTTCCAATGCTATTCTAGGAGTTTATGTTCCCTCTCATGCCATTCTATAGCGCTACGTTCCTTCCCATGCTATTCTATAGGACAGTGTTCCTTCCTGTGCTATTTGGGGACACTATGTTCCTTCCTATGTTATTCTATGGGACCTCTACACGTGATTAAACACGTTTTGAAACTACATGCTATTTGCTTGCCTTATGTTCCCTTGGTACCTTTCCAAACAAAGTGATAAAAAAAACATGTCTAGCAACTTCGTTCATCGTGATAGTGTATAAGGTTTGAAACCTACGCCTGAGGCACTACAGTTTCACGTGCACATTGCAAAAAAAAGCGAGATATTTTTTTGAACAATTGCCTTAACTCGAGAGTAGTTTGATTAAGAATGTAACATGTCTAGAATCGATGCCAATATGCTGTTGAATCATTTACCAAAAAACTAACTATTTACAAAAAAAAATGGGTTTAGCATTTGCGAATTGGACTCTATGAATGATATTAATTAATGTTTGAATAATAGGAGCGTGAATGATTCTAATTAGTGATTAGATCGTATGAAGGTGGAGAAAAAAGGTAGTAAATATTTATCGGGCTTTTCTTTTTTCTGTTCAATTATTTTCAGTATAAGCCAATATAATGCTAGGGGGGAAATTAAGTTTTGAGGGGGATCCAAATGGTATTTAGTTGGTACCCGGTAAACATGTGACTTGAAATGCTTCATTAGAAATAGGTTATTGCTAATGATACCTCCTCGACAGATTTTTTTTATTGTATTTTATAGCTATTAGCCAAACGTTGCGTTGTGTTTGTCACACCAACTAGTAAATATTTATCGGGCTTTTATTTTTTCTGTTTAATTATTTTCAGTGTAAGCCAATATAATGCTAAGGGGGAAATTAAGTTCTGAGGGTGTAAAAATGATAGTTATTTAGTACCCGGTAAACATGTGACTTGAAATGCTTCATTAGAAATAGGTTATTGCTAATGATACCTCCTCGACAGATATTTTTTATTGTATTTTATAGCTATTAGCCAAACGTTGCGTTGTGTTTGTCACACCAACTAGTAAATATTTATCGGGCTTTTCTTTTTTCTGTTCAATTATTTTCAGTGTAGGCCAATATAATGCTAGGGGGAAATTAAGTTTTGAGGGGGGTAAAAATGGTAGCTAATTAGTACCCGGTAAACATGTGACTTGAAATGCTTCATTAGAAATAGGTTATTGCTAATGATACCTCCTCGACAGATATTTTTTTATTGTATTTTACAGCTATTAGCCAAACGTTGCGCTGTGTTTGTCACACCAACTAGTAAATATTTATCGGGCTTTTATTTTTTCTGTTCAATTATTTTCAGTGTAAGCCAATATAATGCTAGGGGGAGGGGGGGGAATTAAGTTTTGAGGGGGGTAAAAATGGTAGTTATTTAGTACCCGGTAAACATGTGACTTGAAATGCTTCATTAGAAATAGGTTATTGCTAATGATACCTCCTCGACAGATATTTTTTTATTGTATTTTATAGCTATTAGCCAAACTTTGCGTTGTGTTTGTCACACCAACTAGTAAATATTTATCGGGCTTTTATTTTTTCGGTTCAATTATTTTCAGTGTAGTGCTAGGGGGGAAATTAAGTTTTGAGGGGGTAAAAATGGTACTTATTTAGTACCCGGTAAACATGTGACTTGAAATGCTTCATTAGAAATAGGTTATTGCTGATGATACCTCCTCGACAGATATTTGTTTTATTGTATTTTACAGCTATTAGCCAAACGTTGCTCTGTGTTTGCCACACCAACTAGTAAATATTTATCGGGCTTTTATTTTTTCTGTTCAATTATTTTCAGTGTAAGCCAATATAATGCTAGGGGGGAAATTGAGTTTTGAGGGGGGTAAAAATGGTAGTTATTTAGTACCCGGTAAACATGTGACTTGAAATGCTTCATTAGAAATAGGTTATTGCTAATGATACCTCCTCGACAGATATTTTTTTATTGTATTTTATAGCTATTAGCCAAACGTTGCGTTGTGTTTGCCACACCAACTAGTAAATATTTATCGGGCTTTTATTTTTTCTGTTCAATTATTTTCAGTGTAAGCCAATATAATGCTAGGGGGGGGGGGAATTAAGTTTTGAGGGGGGTAAAAACGGTAGTTATATAGTACCCGGTAAACATGTGACTTGAAATGCTTCATTAGAAATAGGTTATTGCTAATGATACCTCCTCGACAGATATTTTTTTAATTGTATTTTATAGCTATTAGCCAAACGTTGCGTTGTGTTTGCCACACCAACTAGTAAATATTTATCGGGCTTTTATTTTTTCTGTTCAATTATTTTCAGTGTAAGCCAATATATTGCTAGGGGGGAAGTTAAGTTTTGAGGGGGGTAAAAATGGTAGTTATTTAGGACCCGGTAAACATGTGACTTGAAATGCTTCATTAGAAATAGGTTATTGCTAATGATACCTCCTCGACAGATATTTTTTATTGTATTTTATAGCTATTAGCCAAACTTTGTGTTGTGTTTGTCTAACCAACTAGTAAATATTTATCGGGCTTTATTTTTTCTGTTCAATTATTTTCAGTGTAAGCCAATATAATGCTAGGGGGGGAAATTAAGTTTTGAGGGGGTAAAAATGGTACTTATTTAGTACCCGGTAAACACGTGACTTGAATTGCTTCATTAGAAATAGGTTATTGCTAATGATACCTCCTCGACAGATATTTTTTAATTGTATTTTATAGCTATTAGCCAAACGTTGCGTTGTGTTTATCACACCAACTAGCAAATATTTATCGGACTTTTATTTTTTCTGTTCAATTATTTTCAGTGTAAGCCAATATAATGCTAGGGGGAAAATTAAGTTTTGAGAGGGGTAAAAATGGTAGTTATTTAGTACCCGGTAAACATGTGACTTGAAATGCTTCATTAGAAATAGGTTATTTTCGAAAAAAGGAGGAAACACCCCCAAAAACTCATAGAACTTTAATGAAAATCACATCATAGGATTCAGCGCATCAGAAAACCCTACTGCGGAAGTTTCAAGCTTCTATCTGCAAAAATGTGGAATTTTGTATTTTTTGTCAGAAGAAAGATCACGGATGCGTGTTTATTTTTTTTCCCAGTGGCGAGTAGTAAGCTTGTATAAGATTTCACGAACACATTCACGAACACATTCGACTATACATTCACGCATACAAGAATGTATTTACGCGTGAACATTTTAAAAGTTGACAAGGTTTTTGTTTTTGATAAGAATTGCACGATGAATGTATCGTTTGACGTGGGCATTTTATATGAGCCAATCAGAGACAGCGATGGTTGTTCAATATACGATAACTTGATTTGTGGTTGGGGTTTGAATAAAAGGAATGGTTTTCACTACAATTCATATTAGTAAGAGAATTGAATTCAGAGAGAATATTTTATTTAAGAGGATATTAGTGGAGAAAAAATGAGTGGTGCATTTACATTGTTGGAGATTAATGATGGAACCGACAGCAGCAGCAGCAACGATATACGAGTACCCAATGTGGCTGTGGAAATAACTGCTGGCTGTAGACTATGCCTTGAATGGGACAGTATGTATGCTAGATTCGTGATATCATTAAGCAAGTTTAAGCAGGAGGAGCAACTATGTTTTGCTGGAAAAGTGAATATTCTCCATATAAATAAACTTCGGTCAGCATTAGATGTCCTATCGAAATATATTGATGAGAACAAAATGCATCAGTGAATATTATTATTGTAATTATGTTCAATAAAATTGTTTCTAAATCAAAGGTATTTTTCTTTCTATAGTAGATTAGCGTATATTTTCTAGAGTACAAAAAGAAATTCTGGTTAGTCTGAAGTTGGTTGTGAGAGTGTTAGGACTCTAAAAAATGGATAGATTTGAGAAAGAGCGAATCTTGGGGAATCTAGTGTTTATGGAAAAACATTTGATTCTAGATGACGATTTTCTAGAGCTGTTTATTCAAAGGAAGATATTTTCTCGGGGAATGCTTGTTGATATAATGAAAACTGATTCTCCATCATTAGACTATTGTATGAAGCTTCTACATCGTGGTCCAAATGCATTTACACAATTTACTGATATATTGATCACGACACGGCAAAATGATATTGTGGATATGCTTTTAAACATTAGCTTAGAAATTTAGGACTTTTTTTTCATGAGAAAGATGGTGCTTAAGGATGATTTACTCCTCTCTCTATCTCAGACAATTTTTATTGTTGCTAGCTCAGTTTCATTGTGGCAGTGAGAGTGTCAACACATGAAAAAATGTTCCATACATGTCCCCTATGTATGTACACACTGGGCAGCTGGTCATCATGTGAGAATTGCAAAATGATTGATGAGTATGATGAAAAGTGTAGATTATGCAACCCGTGTAAATTGCATAAAGGATATGCTGTACAGATTAAAGGTTGTAATACCTGTCTTGAAGAGGTGTGTGACTCTCATCCTAGAGGCCACCTATGCTCCAATTGCCATTATGATAAATGTAATCAGTGGGAGAATACATATCCGGGTATGATTGGAAAGAATCCTAACCGTGATTTTAGTTTATTGCTACGAGATTGGTATCGTCGTGGTTTTAGATTGTTCTGGGAGGAGGAGTCGGGTCAACGATTCAACTGTTGGAACAACAAAAGAATATGGTTTCTACGTCATCGTTGTGAAGACAATGGGTGTTATGATTATAAGCCCACTGAATTTTATTTGGCTGTGACGGAATGTGATTCGACACTTGAGGACACTGTTTGTGAAATTGCTTCAAATAAGCAAATTGAAACATGTGAATTCTATAGAATGAATGAGAATAGTATCATTGACTATACAAAGAGATATGACAAGAGTGAAGTCACACTCTATTGTATAAAATGTGACCCTGACATTGCAGTACATCAGGATCAGTACACTGTGAATTCAGATAATCTACCTGCACTAGTTGTTGTCGACAAATACCTATACCTAGTAGAAGATGAAATCTAGAGAGTAGAAAAGTCGTTTTATCATGTATATAAATTTTTATCAATAAACAATTTCACATACATTTTTAGAACATTTTATTCGTAGGGCACTAAAATCAATATTAAATACGCTTGTAAGTATATTTTCCACTAGAAAGTCGTTCAATCGAGGTAAGTCAACGTAGATGTTGAGAAACTGCTTGTAGGTGTAGCCACGACATCTGAACATGAAAAAGAGTAGTGCATGAAAGCCACATGTCTTAGTCGTTAAATCCTGTACTCTTCGTTGATTTTGAATAATGGTTTTCCCACTGCTTTCAATAAAGTTGCTGATGTATGGCGTGTAGAATTTATACGATAGGCCAAGAGGATCAAAAAATTCAATATTCTTCGCTGTTTGAAAGATGCATAGCCAATGACCGGTCTTCAAAGTCGATGGACTGCTATTAACAATGATTAAGGTATTGTTAACACTTGGAATTTTTTCAATGAAGTCCAAAGGTATGCAATAGGACTTGTACTGGGACATGAATGGATCCATACTAAATACGTTGATTATTTGGTTTGTGTTCATGGTGCTAGGTCTAGTAGAACACTGCCGTCGGGTGTGATTTCCCAATAGGTTTCAAATTGACTCAGTGATATTAGCGTGATACTCTCAGTCAGAGCATCGGCAAATGTACACTCTAAACGTACATTCCCTGTTCGTACTATGCTCATATCCTGAGTCCCCGACAAGTCCAAAACAATTACCCCATGATTTTTTGAAAACATTGAATCGGTTATTCCATTTTCAAATAGTTGAGAGTCATGATCTAGGGATTGCATGGTCAACTCGTACAGAGTTCTATAGGATTTTTTGTCAAAAGATAGAGTGTACAGTGGAATACCATTCACTTTGCACACAAGGGTAGATAGACCGAAAAAATTAAAATCATGGGGGGATTCAGTCCAGGATCCAACGGCACTGCCACTCTTTACAAAGGGCAGAGCCAATTTTGATGGGATTTCTCCATTGATAAATGATGAATCGCTATAGCTACGAGAGCCGGTGGCAATGTGACGTTGATTGGTGATCGTATGGGGGACAAGAAGTTTAATGTTGTTGCCATTGGCTCTTAGCTTTTCCACTGCCAATGCAACAGAGCTCATAACCTGTTGTTTCCGGACATGGAGAATTGCCGATGTGATAATGACATTTGCATCGGGTGCTGCAGGAAGTGTTTTTCTCAAAATGAAATTCGATGGGGCCATCTGTAACTTTATGTCAATCTTAACATTGGGGGGTAACCATTGGGATATATTGAATATCTCATGATTTAATTTTCCAACCAGATGATACTCTTGGGTCACTGCAGTAGTCAACTCACCGTCAGTATCAACACCTGATCGATATTCATAGCCCAATGATTGTCCTCTCAACTCCTTGTATGCCTTTGGTGTCATCATCATAAATTGTATGTAACTTGCATAGTTGGATAAATTATTGCTAGTGCTCACCAAAGTACCATTAATAAATACATTAATTTGTTTGAATAGGTTGTGTAGAATACAGTTCTCGTAGGAGAGACCATCGCCAGCATTTGGAGTTGTATTATCTGACTTTTTCTTCACCGCAACATTTAAATCAATAAATGTTGATGACAAATCAATGAAATAGTCTTCATTGGAAAATATTTGAAAGTGTATATTTTCCGAGAGGGGTTGTTGGGGGTGAAATTGTTCATAGTAGCCATACTTGTCGCTGACATCAACATTTTCAGCATTGAATAGATTCAATGAGGAACTAATTGATGGATATGCTTCCTTATGGGGAGATAAGTCATCTTAAGAGAAGAAATCCTTCTTTGATCTAACAATCTTTTTCTTTTTCTTCTTTTGCTTATTGGTCTTCCTTGTTTTATTCCTCAAAGTCCTTGTTGATGTCCTTCGCTTCCCACCTGGGTGGAGACTGATGAGTGAATGACGCACACGCATCCTTTTCAATCCCTCCCCATTTTGTCGAGATTTTAGTTGCTCACCAACGGCTCTTGCTGAAGATCTAATATTTTCCTTAACACTCTCCTTGAAATTCTTGCCCGACCCCCAGTCCTGTAGTGTGGAGGCAGCAAAATTTGATGCAGCAGGTACAAGATATTTTCTGGCAAGGGGTAGTGCAGAACGAAATAGCCTAGCAAACCAGCTACCAAGACCATAGCCAGACATTGTAGTACGCCCCTTGTAGTAGTCCAATCCATTGCCTATTTGACGTGGATTCAAAGCACCAACATAGCAATCGATATCGGGACAGACAAATGGAATTCTCCTATTGTTCATTTTAGGTGATTGTGCTATCGCCAACAATGGGTCGAAAATGACATGTAATCACTGCTAAGCCTTTTGTTATTGCTAGAGGATCGCCCAATTCACTTCTTAGTGTTAACTGACAGAGTTCCAGATACGAAGTGTTTACAGGAACATACTGAAGATGCTTTATATTATAGTGATGAACAAGTTCATGAGATATTTTTCGTTCAAGAACACGTAGGAGGGGGACATTTGAATTACCGACTATCGATGTTTCCACAAAGGATGCATAGAGAAATATGCAAGAGTCCGAGGCAACACACACACACACACACAGACACACACACACACAGACACACACACACAGACACACACACACACACACAGACACACACACACACACACACAGACACACACAGACACACACACACACACAAACACACACACACACACAGACACATACACACACACACAGACACACACACACACACAGACACACACACACACACACACAGACACACACACACACACAGACACACACACACACACACACACACACACACACACACACACACACACAGACACACACACACACACACACAGATTGGCGACTCGTTTGATTTATCTCTGTTCAAGAACTTTCTGGGGCTATTGAAGCCACCCGGATTGGCAATTCACGGTGTGTCAAGATTGCCTTTAGTGATCAAGGATATCTTATTTCTGCTCTTAGATTGGGACTGAAAGTTGAATATGAACTGATCCGTGTCTATGAATTTAAGAAAATCCCAAGATGCTGTAGAAAATGCCAGTCTCCTGAGCATCTAATTGCTAACTGTCCCAGTACCTCCCATAAATGTTCCAGATGCTCCGGTCCTTATGAGTACTGCAAGGAAACCCATTGTACAAATCCCATAAAATGTGAAAACTGTGGAGGTGATCATGTGGCATTTAGTTTTCGCTGTCCCCGTCTCCAAGCTCTTGTTAAGAACGTTACTGGGCGCCTTCATAAATGAACTGTCGCAAAATCTCGGTGTGTTCGTTTAACATTAACGGGACTAAAGATAAAGTGCCAAGCCTGGAAGAAAAGTTGAGCCGTCTTGATATTCTTTTCCTGCAGGAACATTTGCTTCCTGCCTGTAGCGTGAACTTTTTGCGAAGGAACCGTGATCACATTGTTTTTAGTACCAACGCTAGACGGACTCAGGGTAGGCCTTCTGGTGGTCTCGCGTGTTATAGTTATATCAGACGGACTCTTGCAGATTTAGTCAGGGTGTGCTACCACTCATCTGAGCACTTTCTAGCTGTGAGACTTGGTGACACTGTCCTAATAAATGCTTACCTGCCGCATGATAAAAAGTTGGTACAGTCGTTCTCGAGCTTTGCCAAGTCTTGTGATAAGCTACAAGGTCTAATTAGTGGCATCGAATCTCTTGGCTACTCATGGCTACTTGCCGGTGATCTGAATTGCAACATTCACTTACCATCCAGTCGTTCTGAAACCCTACTAAATGCTGCTGCTTCTCATATATCCATAATAGTGGTACAGTTTCTGATTTAGACCATTGTGTGTGTTCGCCCCTTCTTCATTCGTCTGATGTTCATGTCGACGATGAGGAGAGAGACTATGACCACCTCCCTCTTATTTTTGATCTATCTATTAGCTCTACAATCAGCTTCAGTGCTCCTCCTAAGCCTCAAAAATCGACTAGCAAACGTGATTGGGTCAATGCAAATTGGTCACTATCTTTCGACTCTCGCTTTGCTGCTATCCAATATATCTGTGCCTTTCCATCTTCTTGGTGCCGGTTATTTTGTCAGTGATGTCCATGGTCAGATAAATGCTTACTATAGAAATATCATCTCTTCAATTAAACAAGCTGAAGCAATAGCTGTTCCGTTTATTCGCGTCCGACTTAACACCCGCAAGACTTTTTGGAAGTGCGATCCGGACCTAAAAAAGTTAAGAACGAAGCCAAGTTTTGGTTAAAGTTGTGGATTGCTTGCGATAGACCTTCTAGTAGGTAAGCTTTTAGCATCAAGCAGAAAACAAAATCGGCTTATAAGCATCATCTTCGTGCAGTTCGGTTTTCGCGCGCTGAATTCCCGTCTAATGGTAAACAGTGGAAAAGTGTGCTGAATGCGTCAAAACTCGAATATTCTTTCTCCAGTGATATTATTCCAAGATTGTCGTGGATTAATCACTATACAGGCTTCTTTTCCAAGATTAATTATGCTGCTCATAGCCGTTTTTCTGCTTTACTGGCAAAGGTTCTTCCTAATAGGGAGAGCCAAAGACATATTATTCCTGTTGAAAAATCCAATATTGTGAAATCTTTTTGACGGTTGAAGTCAAAGGCTTGTGACCTTGATAGCATTTGTGCGGCTCATCTTGATCCGCGTTCCACTGAACTTGTATCGCATCTCCAGTTATTATTTCAAATGTGCCTTTCTAGGTCTATTGTCCCTGATTCATTTTTATGTGGAAGCGTTACTTCTATACTAAAAAAAAGGAAAACATCTACATTCATGTAATTCGTATAGGCCGATTACTGTCACCTGTACTCTAAGTAAATTATTTGAGTATGTATTGCTTCCACACATTGATGAATTTGCAAATTATGAGCCTAACCAGTTTGGATTCAGGTCAGGTTTGAGTTGTCAACATGCTCACCGCGTTTTAGCTTAGCTTATTAAGGAAGCCACTCGAAATAGTTCTAGTTTTCATTTTTGTACCCTTGATATATCTAAAGCATTCGATAGTTTTTGACATGCCCAAGCTTTCTATGCTCTTAGTCAAGTCGGTGTGAATGCGTCTGTAATTCTTGTTCTAAAGTTTTAGTATTCAAATTCATATCTAAGATTAAAGTCAGGAAGTGGGGATTTTTTTCGGACATATACCAGTTAAGTGTTGAGTTAGGCAGGGGGGAGTTCTCTCTCCCCATATCTTTATTGCTTCTATTGAACATATTTTGTCTCGTATACGTAGTTCTTGCCTTACGGGATTCACAGACGTATCATACTTAGCTTATGCTGACGACTTGCTTCTTATTAGCCGAACTGAGTTTGGTTTAGCGCGTTCTGTCCGATCCGTTGCCGCTGCATTTGCAAGTATCAGGTTATTCCTCAATGTTGATAAATGTAAATATCTTATTTTTAATGGGATTTGTTCGTCTCATCCTTTAAATTGCAGCTCTTTTTCTATACCTCAAGTCACCTCTTTTCGATGGCTCGGGATCTCTGCAATTCACTAAGTTCTTTTCGGTTTCAGACAATTCGTGATATTAAGAATAAGCTTAAACTGGGATATTCTAAAATTGTTGGAAATCGTGGACATTTACGGCGACAAGCGTTAACAAAGCTGTACTCGAGTTTATGCGACCATTCCGTGTTATTTTGCTCTGGTGTATATTTGCTTCTGAACAAAGGTGACGTAAAAAGGGCCAAGACGGATTACTACCGCTATTGCAAGTTTTTACTTTATTTACCGCGATCATTCCAGAGCCGGAGGTTAATGAGTTAGTATCATGCAACAGATATTGTTCTTTCCGTGGAAAAATTAAGTTCGAAATTAATTGATGATGCACCAATTCGTCTTGGTCCTAACCATCGTCTTATCTGCCTGTTTAACTAATTTGTTGTTTCTTTTTTGTGTATTTTTTGCTTATTTGTAGTTTTTTTCCTGGTACTTCACTTTTTTTCCGTTTTGTAAGTGGTAAGAAATATATTATTATTTTTCGTTTGTTTAACTGAATGTTCTTTTTAATTGTTTATTTACTTTAAGTGGTGTGTGTTTATTTTACTCCTTTTTTCTCTTTACTTCACTTTTTATCACATTGTTTGTGCAGTGGATTATAAATAAATTATAATTATTTGGCCCTTCTTGGGTCCCTGTTAGCAAAGTTTGCCCTCTTTTAATTTGGTGCAGGACTTTGTACTAGTAAATCATCTATCAGACCATTTTCCTGTCTTTTGGTATTCATTACTAAGAACATGGCGAGTAGGAAGACCTCTACTTTGGGCTTGGCTGTCGTTAAATATGGTCAAAATGAACCAACCCTTTTTAGGTCCCGGTAAGAAGAGACACCGTGGGACATATTGGACAGAGATTTATAAATTTATAGATTTTTTTGGATCTCAATGTATGTACTATATCTAATTGTCTTTCTAGATCTGAAAGACTTATTCCCTTGAATCCATGGATGATCCCAGACCTTCTCAGAAGCTGGAGAAGAAAATATAACCTTGTGGAATCTTACAAGTCAGTAAAAGTCACCGTCAAGTCCAGCTACTAATCGCTTTCAACCTTCCAGAAACTATAGAAACATTTATAATGCTTTGATTCAGAAGGCTAAACGCCTAAATGTTTTCAGGAATGATCGAATTGCAGAAAGAATTTTCAGAAAACTTGGCAAGTTCCACCTTCTTGTATCCCTTCAAGTTATTGGTTGCTGGCTCGGTTATTCAGTGTGAACTTGATGTTCAACAATATTTTTTCTCTTATTTTGCAGACGTTTGTAAAACAACTGCTTCTTTAGTAAGCTCCCCTCTTTCAAGACCTCATTTCAAATTGTATCTGGGTCCCACTTGCTTCAATTAGATGGCCCTGGGGCCAGTTTCTGAGGCTGAGATAAGTAGACTCGTAAATCGATTAAAAGGTTCAGCGTCTTCTGGTCCTCATTGTATACTCATCAAGGTAGTGAAATTCATTCTTCCTTCAATTATCTCTCCTTTGACAGACTTGTAAACTTATCTTTTGAGAATGAACTTTTCCCAGTTCGCTTAAGCGATCTAGAGTGATAGTTTTATATAAAGGTGGATCTCAGAGTGATTCAGCTAATTATCAGCCGATATCTTTATCGTCTGTATTGAGCAAAATTTTCGAAAAGGTTAAGCTTTCCTATCTACTTTCCTTTTTAGAATTAAAGGATTTTTTCCATATTTCAGTTGGCTTCCAAGCAAATCGCTCAACTGAGCATGCTTGTGCTACTCTTTTAATTTTCTACATGTTCTGGTTTCTGGTGTGATTCACACTGCTATATTTTTGGACGTCTGAAAAGCTTTTGTTTCCATGACCCACTAAATTGTACTCTTTGAATTATCTCATTACAGTACAAGAGGGAACGCTAGTGCTTGTTTTGATTCTTATTCGTTAGGAAGGGCTATTTGTGTGGATCCTCTTTTCTGCTCACCGTCTCAGTTTGAGTTTGGGTTCCCACAAGGCTCATTTGAAGGACCAGTTCTGTCCTTACTTTATACTGATGACCTTATTTTTACAGTTATGAGCCAAAAACAAACAGTTTCTTGTCGTCTATGTCACCCCGAATCTTTCCATGCCCACAAATATAGATCTCCATCAAACTGGTGACGACGTTCTAGATCCCTTCACTTTAGACAGTCCCCTTGGTACTACTGTCAGAACGGAGCCTGAGCTCTGCATCAAGTTGACTATTTTATTTGAAAGTCGTTCTGTAGTCTGTTGCCAAGTCGAGCTTCCTGATTTTCTCTCAATTTTCTCAGGCTTGCCCCCACATTTTTAAAATTCATCGTTCAAGGAGTTCTCTCAGTAGACCCAGTGATCGTTATGTTTGGTTCCTGGGTATTATTCTACATGACAATCTCTCTTTCAGGCAGCATATTAGTCATATTAAAATGAAAAAATCAAGGAATCTCAAAATTTTTAAAAATCTCAACCACATTTTTTCTTGGTTGATTCTAAAAATTTTGTTTCATTGTTTAGTTCAGTCTTACTTCTCTTGTTGCCCCACAATCTGAATATCAAATTTTCTTCCCTTTTTATACCACTATCTATATGATAAAGCAAGGAAACTTATCCTTGCAAGAAATAGCTCTACTAATAAGCCATTGCTTGACTTGAATTCACTTCCTATTGTTTCATGTGTCTTTCGTTTTTCTTCGTTTACAAGGTGATGTTTCTGCGGGCCTTAGAACTAGACAGTCTCTTGCCTCTGGCCATTCTACATCCCATCTTCATAATCATGATAATACTCGAATTCCATTCAGCCCGTAAGTCAGATCAAATTTCAACCCCTGACTGCTTGTCAGTCTTCCTGGAATACTTTGCCTGAGTCGGGTAGAAAGTGTCACTCATTCTGTGCCTTTAGAGGAATTGTAAAACGTTTTAGTCTCCAAATAGTTTAATTCTTTTTTCTCTATTTTAACGCTTCCGTGCGGTTGGTGTCTCTGGTCCAAGTTGGAACTTAGTGCTTTTTTCTTTATTGCGCAAGGTACTTTGCTATGGCTTGATTTTCTTCGAGTAGTCAGTGGTGGGTAGCTGAGCGTTATTTTCCTTTTTAGTGTGTATTACGTTTTTCCTTTGGTAATTTTTTGTTTTTGCTTCTTTGTTTACCACTGCATTCTCGGCCATGGAGCCTTGCAAGGAGTATTTGATGTTGAGTATTTTGTTTTTTACAGGCAATAAGTGCTGTAGATTTGTTAATGTTTTTTGTTGGAATAACAAAATCTTTTCTTATTTTATTTTTTGGCCCATTTCCAGACCCTCAAACTCCCCCTTCTAAACAAAAATTTGTAGGCCCATTAGCCCAGCAGCAACATTTGAAAATTTCAAGCTAATTGGAAAAAGTTTCTTGGGCCCCTGTTCTGGAGAGGCAACAATATCCCAAAACTAAAATTTCTGTTTTATGCTAAGTTCCATTTTGCCTTAACAATTAAAATTTTAAATTTCAATCCATTCCGAAAGAGTTCGTTGGTCCCTTTCTGGGATCATATTTTGCTCCTTCTGTGAAATAGGGTCCCTTGGCTCCGAAAATTTCGGATATAAGATTCAAGCCAATCAAAAAACAAATTTTATGCCCCATTTTTAGGGGGGCGAGCCCCAAAGGTAAATATTTTTAATGCATTCAGGCCCCCTTGGCCCAAGAACTTACACGTGTCAGTTTCAAGCCGTCAGAAAAAGGTTTTTGGGCCCTATTCAGGGGGAAGAATACGTCTCTTTCTTTTTGTACATTTAGTCCTCATGGCCCACGATCTTGAGGAATTAAGGTTAGAGCTGATCAGAAAATCTTTGGGTCATTTTGGGACCCCGTTTTTGAAGGGGGGGGGAGTGTCGGTCCCTCAAGTCTTTTTTTCAATATTAGGTTCCTCTCGAAACGAGGACTTTCGACTGCAGATTTCAAACTAATCAGAAGATACAAGATCTTTGGCCTATTTTCTAGGCCCCCTAGCATCCAACCCTCAAAACAAAAATATGTAATCCTCTTAGTCCAGGAATTGATCTTCAAATATTTCAAAGAAATTGACCCTTTTTGGGACTAAGATTTTGAAGGGGTCCAAGCCTCTGAACTAAACATTTTCCTTGAACATCAGGATCTATTTCACGAGGGACTTACGGTTTTAAGTTCCAATCCATTTAGAAAAAAAAAATTTTGTCGGACCATTTTAGGGCACCATTCTCAGACAAACAAATACTTTTTTCAGTTTTTTTTTTTTTTTTGTGCATTGAGGTCCTCTTAACCAAGGACATAAGAAATAGGTTTTGAGATGATCAGAGAAAAGAAGTTTTTGAGCTGGTCATACAAAAGAAGTTTTTGGACCCCATTTTTGGGGACTTTGTTCCAAATTTTTTTTTCCACATTAGGTTCCCCCTGGCTCACTGACTGATGGTTGTAAGCTTCAAACTGATCAGGAGAATTTTTTTTACTCATTACTGGGCACCCTAACACTCTTCTCCCTCTGAACAACAGGTTTGGTCCCCCCCCCCCTATCCCAGGCAATGATTCTGGTAAGTTTCAAGCCAGTCAAAAAAAAAAACATTTTTCAACCATTTTTTGGGGCACATGTTAAAGAGGGAATCAAATTTTTGCTTCGATTTCTTACTGTGCATTGGGGTCCCCATGGCCCAAGGGTTTAAGGATATATATTTGAAGCCAAAAAAAGTGGCCCTTTCTGGGGTTATATTTTAAGAGGCCTGTTCCAACAAAGTAAAATTCTTTTGGTACATTGGGTTCCCTTGGCCCAGGGAATGGCAGTTTTAAGTTACAAGACTTCAAAAAAAGTATTTTTGAGGTCTCTGTTGAGCCTCGTTTTTGGGGGAACTAATATTTTTTTTTCTATTTTTTCTTCTGTGTTTGGTTTCCCTTACCCCCAAGCCTGAAATAAGTTTCAGGCCAATCACTGAAAAAAAAATAACAACTTTTTTTGCACTTTAGGTTTCTCTTGGCTCAACGATTTATAGCTGTAAGTTTCAAACTGATCATCAGACAAGATTTTTGTTCATTTCCTGGCCTTCTAATAACCCAACCTATAAAATACGCCATGCATAAAATTAGCCCAGAGAACGATTCCTGAAAGTTCCAAGCTAATCACACAACCAAGAACAAATAGGTCTGCCCTTTGCACTATAAATCCTGTTTGCAATTTACATTACTTACAGCCATTGTCCCAGACACTGTGGGGGTCATGCCATTCCCAGGAGTATATTTATCAGGCCTTACATTTCACCTTCCAATCACTTTCAACCATTACAAATAGCATTAGAACGTTTGATTTCAAATCAAATGAGCCTCCTCCCAAGTTTCTAAAACCATCCCTTCCATGTAAAGTGACTAGGAAAATCATTAAATAATTTACACTGAAGACACAAGGATCTTTATTAAGGCAACACTAGAGAATTGCCTCTGATAATCCATGGTAGAAGCCCAAAACACGCTGATGCTCTTAAGAGATCACCTTAATAAAATAATATAGTTCTCTTCAAAATGGAGATAATGGGGAAAATATATAACTCACCTTGACAAGGATGACATTCGACAATTACATCATAACTGCTATGATCCCAGCAAGCATCTGAACTTGATGTGTTTGAATGGATGTTATTCAAACCAAAACCTTCACGAGATGCAAAGTAAGTTTCAACACCAAGAATGACAACAGAGAACCTGAAAAATAGTGTAAATATGAATGAGCTTTAGTCAGCAGCAAAATTGATCATTCATAATTCTACTTGTCTCCTAAGAATACAAAGCAGGTGAATGTACACTATTCTCAACTGTGTTGCAAAGCAAAATTAGATTCTTCTTTCTGTTTTGAACTTCTGGGGCCATACCTGATTTCAATGAAAGGACTTTATTTCCACAATGATATTTGCTGAAAGTATGTTTTCTTATCTTAAGGTGCAGGGAAAAGAAATCTTGACCACAGAAAGTTTGGTAATCAAATATTTTGTTTTAAAGAAATCTACAGAGACATAAACATGCAATGTGGGAATTTCAAATGCTTCATGGATGAGTAGTAGAAGCATTGCCCTGTGTATAGCTCCACAAGATAAACTGCAAACATATATGAAGGTGCAAAATCATGTACAATTTATATTGACATTTCTTCCAGTAGCCTATTCCCTGTCAACTTCAACAAATTTAAAGAAGTGACACATACTGAGATCAATTGGCTGACCTAAACAAATTATACAGAATAATTGGTGCAAATCAAAGAGCCCATTGTTCAGTCATTGTGGTGATTTCCAAAACAGGCACTTTCAAATGTTTCTATACATCATACTTGGGACTGGGGGACCTTCAAACATAAGAAGATACAGAAAGGTATGTCAGAAGTATGTATGTCTGACCTCAATTCCAAAACCTCCTCTCAAGAAAGCTTTTGTCATCTCATGACATCCCTGGTTTACCTTAGTAAAAGACTGAATAGAGCCTATTCTACAAGAACAGTCATTTCAGCTTTTTATTTTAGACTATTACAGCCAGTTCTTTGAGATAATTTCAACCATAATTTACACACCTATCAGATAGTCTCATACTATAAGAAGTACTCTGCATGATATGGAATTCCTTATACCATAGTATCCTAAAATGATCCATACTTAGGACCAGCAAAACTTTAATAAAAATTCTAAAAGACAGGTATATATCTCACAAGAGCTTGTCTTTGATGTTTCCTCAGTTAAGTAGATTGGCAGAAAGGTGGATTTACATGTAATTTACTCAAATAAAAAATCCTGCTGATGCTCTGGCATTCAGCTCAGTTGCTGGCAAGCCTAACTTTAAGATCAGTAGTTTCTTCCAGTGGAAGCCTACTTTTAACAAAAATCACGGTGAATTCTTGCAGTTGTGAAGGATGTAACAACCACACCAGATGAAACAACAGAACAGAGTGTTAAGACAAAGCCTTTTAAGGTAGGCCAGCCTGAAAAGGTCAATGTCCAGGGCCAAACATGAAAATGAGGCATGGTTAAGAGAATTTTCAAAACCCCAGAATGTTATTGAGCAGGAGAATGAAAAGTTAAGGGGTGGATCAACAGTACAATTTAATGATAAAAGAAGTATATTAAATTTATATTTCCACCCCCTACCTTTGGGTGCTGGAAAGCCTCAGGACTGTTCATCAACTTGGAAAAAATTTTGCTAGGGCAATAGACCTTTAAGAAGTAGATCTAAAGGCCAAATAAGTGTTTGTAAAGGTGTTTTCAGCCCAACGCCTCCATTCCATTACTAATTACAAGACTTGAATGGTGGTAGGAAAATCAGTTCCAACTTTGAACAGAACTTAAAAATTTGGCTTAAGGCCCAGCTCAGATCCTTGTACTACTTTGTTGAAGGCTACAGTCCAAGAAAAGCAGAAAAGCCAAACGAAAAGAATGTTTATCGCAAGTTGAGAAAAGTATCTATAGAACCCATTAGACCAGGATACAGTCACTTCTGCCAATGTTGAGTCATGCAAATCATCAGTTGGCAAGGAATGGTGTAACAAGCCCTGGTGATTAGTTTGGGACTCACCTGATCAGTCAGCACACTGTCTTCACTGACTGGCGACTAGAGGATCATCCTATCACTGGCAAGTGTGATTTAAGGTAGGCAAGAAGGCAGACTGGTATAGAATTATAATGGTAGCAATTAGAATATTTGGAAAGAGTTGAACTGGGAATCAAAAGCTGTTTTTTTCTTTTTTTCTGATTCTGGGTTATTTTGAAACAATAGCCACTATTTTCTTGGCTTGCAGCACAAGTTTGACTGAATAATATTAAAGAAAGTACCACCTGATGTATGATAAACCATGACATTTCTAAGTTAATGAAAGGCCACTAAACTACATTGCTTTACATAATAGAGATTAATTTATGATACTCTTGTGCAAAAACTACCCTTCTAAAGTAGCTACAATAACAAAGTTGTTACTTCATTCTAATCAGAGTAGCCATACTTAATTGACTTTTATACTCTCTTTCAGTTTAATTGCATCCAGCCCAACCCCTCCATATCCATGGAAATAGCCCAATGCTAAACAATAAGTTTGCTGATTTTGCTGGTTTGTATTGTTTTGTACTTACTTCTCATTACGAACTGCTTTATAATGCCAAATTTAAAAAAAAGCAAACTTAGTGCAAAGCTCAGGCAACAGAGGGAGCAAACTGAGAGCAAATTTTAAAATCAACTCCAAAAAGTTTCCCTAAAAGGAAGAAACAAGAGTGTTGTCATTGTAGTTAGTTTTGGCTGCTAGTATTCACACAGGATTAGCTAATTTACTATAGATAAAATTACTACTACTACTCAAAACTCATTGCAGCACCAAGCTGCCTGAGGCCAACAGCTGTGCTAACTACTTCTCTACCCCAACCTAACAATAGCTTCACTCTTCACCCCCTCCCATGAACTTCCAATTTCCTTTAGATATTTTCTTGAGACCTCTTCCTGTACCATTTGGGGATAACCTGTTTTTATTTGGCCACAGATGGACAGTAAAAAGTACAATCTTTGGCTATCTAAAATTCACCAAATTCGATAAAAATAACATACAAACAGCATTTCCCTATTTTGGTTGATTGCTAAAAAATGGATGAAAAGGTGTCATGTGGAGCATATCTTCCCTTGTTTAATATTGCAATTGATGAACAACTGTTTCATAAACTTCTGTATTATGTCACCTGAAAGAATAGCCACTAATATGACCCTGGGCTGTATGGTAAATAATTTTTCATCTAGTTCTAATTTTAAAATTTTACAATTTATCAGGATTCTATGTCAAGCCTTGAGATCTTGGATTAGGCTTCACAGTATAAGTTAGACATATACACTTTACACTGTCTAACACTTACAAATACACTTGCTTCTAAGGGTGTAACAACATATCTCAAGTTTATTTCCAGCCACTAAGGTATTATTGGTAATCATGGTGCAGGTGAAATTTCCAAAAACAAATTCAAAATATTGACCAACCAAATAGGAGACCTCTCTTTAATGAATATTTTCAGAGGCTTGTCTGATAAATAACAAGCCAAATTTAGGTCTATCTCCCTTTTCCACTAAATACCATTCCAAAATATATCATAGAATCCATACAGGCTCAAGTAACCTCGCAAAAACACAGCACACCCTTCAAAAATAAATTGCTAAAGTGCTTCAAACACTACACAGGCCTACTATTACTCTTAGTTAAATGTCTGGCTGACCACACCCTCACAAAGAGCATTGAGCTCAAAATATGTGACAGGTTTATCAGGTCCCTTGAATCCAAGGGTTTTCTACAAGACATATTAATTGCAGTAACTTTTAATAGTATAACATACTGTATCAACATGGAAAAAACATAAAAGGGCTAAATATCTTGACTGGAAAAACCCATAATTGCTAAGAAGGCAACATTTCTTTGAAACCTAAAGGAGATGTTTTAGACTGTAGTTGCTGTTTTTCAGAAGAAGTAGATTTACACAAAACAACTAATCAAAAAACGGCTAGAAAATAAATATAAAATAATTATCCATTTTACTACCATTTTGAGGAAGATTACAACTATTATCCTTTTTTGGTCAAGTCTATTGGTTGATTTACCTGTTGTCAATATTTTTGCTATTTTCCTTGACAGAATGTAAAAACCAGATCCACCTGGAAGGGGGCCAGTCTTGGGAAGATGCAATAGTATCTCCACATCAAGTCCCCAATCCTGCAGTGGAAATCAAAGCTGAAGCATCTGACAATAGCTAAAACAACACCATGATCACAGTTCAGGTGAGACCAGAAACCAACACAGTAGAAACTTCAGAGTTTATCACTGTACAAAGAAAATCAAAAAGAAAGAAGCTTTCTAATAGTCTTCTAAAGGCTAAAACCCATAGAGGTCAATACCAAACCACCCAACCATTCCTAATTCATAGCTCAACTCAACAAACTACAGAGAAACATATCCATGATGGAACAGTTATAAAACTGATTCCAAAATCCCAGGAGACCACTATTCTTACCTAAGAGCATATAACTGATAAGATTTGCTCTCTTCAAGAGTCTAAGATGCAATTTCAGCATCAACATAGCTAGAGATGGCTCATTAAAAGTTCTATTCCTAGAAGCTAACCATGACCACACTGCTCTGTAGCTAACAACTGTTGGAAGCATCCATATGATAACTGAAAAGTGAAAACCTCACCAGAAAGAAGGAAAATTTTTATTATACAACATACCACCTGAAATTCCTGAAACTGAACTAAAAGACAGTTTAATGAATGCTAATGGGGAAGCCATTCCAGTTAAGACTATCCACCCTCTAGGGAAGCCAGGAATAAACGCTTCACAAGCAAGTAGGACAGTACTTTTCATATTGGATAGACACCCCTAGATCACCCAACAAAAATTCCTGTTTGGGCAGCTGATGGCACACAAAACATACAAGGGCAAACCAACCCAGTGTAAAAAGTGCCATAGGCTAGGCCATACCACACCTACAAGCACTGCAAAGCAACAACAAATAAATGCACAACCTGCCAAGAAGAGCATGAAAACAAAGATTTTTTCTAAATATATTTTAAAAAACATATGCCTAAGAAACTATATCCTAAAATATATTCCCCTGCCTCCAATGACTACTGTTATACTGATGTCTGCCCTCCCCCTCTGGCAAATTTTCTGGGAGTAACCATGTAGACTAGGTTTATTTGGAGAGGATAAGAGATACATCAAGTGGCATATTCACCTTCTACATAGCAAATGTAAATTTACTGATACTTAAATTTAACATTGGCAACATTTGT
Organism: Artemia sinica; assembly: GCA_027921565.1. Classification (NCBI taxonomy): domain Eukaryota; kingdom Metazoa; phylum Arthropoda; class Branchiopoda; order Anostraca; family Artemiidae; genus Artemia; species Artemia sinica. The sequence goes on from CM051258.1 coordinate 37,350,798, forward strand.
ATAGAGTGGAGCACAAGAAATATACCCTAAGTGCTTAGGTAACTAGCTTTGCCTAACCTGGCAACTAGAATTTAATAGGTCTATCTATAAATGTAAGATTATACACTTTTGACCAAATAACCCTTGAAGGCCAATACTTTATGGAAAACAGCAATGATTCTAAATACCCAGTGCAAAAGAGATGCAGTCTGTAGTAGTTAAAGCCATCCAAACTCTCAGTATAACAAAGAGACCATTTTGTAATAGATCCCAAGCAGTGATTAATAAGCTCCTAAAGAGCATCTGACCAAAATTAGAATTTGGGATGTCCATTGCTACTCTAATTAATAAGCTTGACCAGTCAATTCTTGAATCTGTGTTGCAGCAAGCAACAAAATGCATAAAGGGTATTCTACATTTGCCACATTCAACCCAACTCTAAAGGCTCAAAATACCATCTCTCACATACCAACATAATTGAGGGGTTATATACTGACATACAAGTTGATCTGCTGCAACCATGATACTATCCCAAACCTATTCTAGATAGATAGTGTGACCATTTAAGATTTAAAACCTTTGATTCTTGATTAAATTATAAAAGAGCTAGAAATAGAGCAACTAAATTCCTTTGTTTAAATCATCAAGAGGTGGAGTCAAATGTTATAGCATCAGTCCAAAGTTGCCCAAAAAGATTTTGGAAATATGTGACAAGGAATCAAGTTTCACAATCCTCATCATCCACTTCCTTTATAGATCCTGAAACTTTTTCACATATAGATGATGATTTTGTAAAATCACAACTTTTCAATAAGGTATTTGGTTCAGTTTTTACTCAAACACACACCAAAACACACACTCAGTTTACTCCTCCAGATTTAACAAAAGAATTTGATGATTCAGAGTTTACAGTCCAGCAGGTTTATCTGACACTCCAAAATCTTGATCCAGGAAAGGCACCAGATATTGACAGATTTTCCAATGTGATGTTATGTGAACTTGCATCAGTGCTTGCTGGACCACTCACATATCTCTTTAATCTTTGTCTCTCATCTGGTAAATGTCCTTCAGCTTGGAAAAGAACTATCATTAGGCTGTTGTACAAAAATGGTTCAAAGTCCCATTTCAATAATTACAGACCAATTTCAAATACATAGATCTTTTCCTGTATAATGGAGAAAATTGTGGTGAGTGGAATCCAGGCACATTTTGAGGAAAATAATTTATGGCATTCTGCTCAGCATGGTTTCTGTAAACGAGGATCTTGTAATGCGCAACTTCTTGAGTTGATTCATGATTTTCAATTGATGGCTGATAATGGTATTTTGTTTGATTGTATTTATATTGACTTTTCCAAAGCATTCAAGAAAATTTCCATCCCACTTCTGATAAACAGATGTCAACTATATGGTATTGGCCCACAAACTAAAGCATGGATAATGGATTATGTTACAAATAGAACCCAAGAGGTTGCAGTAGGTGATGCTTTGTCATCACCTATGTCTGTCATAAGTGGAGTTCCAAAAGGCAGTTGTCTTGGGCCAGTACTCTTCTGGCTTTTTATCAATGATTTGCCAGGCGTTGTTAGGAATTCAACCTTAAAAATGTTTGCAGATGATGTAAAAATCTACAGGTCAGTTATGAGTGAACATGAGATTTCTTTACTTCAAGAGGATTTGGTTGCTCTGGGCCAGTGGTGTACTGCAAACTCTATGTTCATCAATGAAACCAAGTGCAATGCTGTGCACTATTTGCATAGACTTTCTCAACATTACCATTACTTTGTTGTTGGTAAATCAATTTCAAGTGTGGAATATGTTTGTGACCTTGGGATTTGCTTTGACTCAAGTCTCAAATTTAATAAACATGTATCAGATATCACCCATAAGGCAAATTACCAATTACTACATCTAAGGTGTACTTTTTCTAAGTTTAATCTTCATTCACTGATTTCACTTTATGTATCCACTGTACATCCAATACTTGAGTATTGCTCATCAGTATGGTATCCCCTTAATAAGAGAGATAGAGTTGAGAGAGTGCAACATAGGGCCACCAAACTCATACCATACCTGAGTCATCTACCTTACCACCAGAGAATGCAAAGACTACAGTTGCCTTCTCTCCAGTTCAGACATGATAGGGCCAACCTAATAAATACATTCTGCATTGTTAGGAATATCAACAATACCACCCCAACTCACTTTTTCACTTTTACAGGATACAGTAGTACCTGTCAACACCAACACAAAATTTACCCACCATGTTTACAGAAAAGAATAGGCCAAAACTCTTTGTCTACCCAAGTGTGGAAGACTTGGAATTCACTTCCATCAGAAATAGTTGCAAGTACCACAGTCCAGTCTTTCAAAAGTAGTTTAGCCTCTACAGATTTCTATACTAGGTCCTATCACAATCCATTTTGAGAATATTTTTACATTTGTATTAGCTGATTTGTGACAGTGTGTTTTCAGTTATTTTGTAGGCTTACTTTTGGTATGTTTCAATTATTAACAGATATGTTTCAGTTGGTTTGGTATGCTACTGTATGCTTCAGCTATTATGTTTTTAATGTTTTCAGTTACTGTATGTTTTTGTTATGTCATTGACATTGTTAAAGACTTTTTTATAATTATTTAGTGCAACAAGCTTGTTAAAGCTTACCATATTTTGATATTAATAAATAAATAAATAAAAACAAGAAGGTACCTCCTGAAGCTTTACATAAAAATAGCCTACATATACAAGGCTACAAAACAAGTTTTTCTCTAACTTTGTGGTTGGCTTAAGCAATGGAACTCACTTAATCAGAATATAGTCAATCCCCTAGGGTAAAAAAACCAGTATCCAATTCAGAAAAATTAGGTAAAACTAAAATCCTCATATCTTATTACCAAAGAGAAATTGGGAAAAATTGTATATACCAGAGAAAAGCTAAAAATCTAAGCTAGGCTATAAATCAATATGGTTATTATTAAAATTGTTTAAGATCAAAAACTTGAAATTATTAGTTTATTGACTAACCTACAAGAATCTCTTTTTGGAAATACCAATTATCCTATTTTGATGTATAATCCTTTTAGTGTTTCAGTTTTATTCACATATCAACAGAAAGCTGACTTCCTTCTGATCCTAAAAATCTAACTTTTATTGCTTGATATTTTTTCAGTAAATCACAAATATTAAGTATAATTTTTCTTTTCAATTGCTTGGTAAAACAGAGACTACATTTTTAGTTAAATTATTGGTGAAAATTTGACCAAGAAGGTGGAGTTCTTGTTACTGCTCTCACATTGCATCATGCTGTAGTAAAATAGGGGTGGTAAAAAAACCAATTGCTATTTTTCCAGAATGCCAAAGAAGAATGATGGCATTTGAAAAACTTGAAACAGTAGGAAAAGGACATCCACCATATGGCTAATATGGGAGTAAAGTTCATTTGTGATACAAATGGATGTTATATTTAGGTCAAGGATGTAATTCTAGGTATATATTTGCACATTAGGGGAGTGGGGGTATATATTCTGCAAATAAATAGGTTCTAAGAAATTCATGAATTTCTTAGAAAAACTGAGAAAACAAGGAGATAGGTGAAGATAAAGCCTCTACCCCTGCAAAATGTTTTAACTAGGATTATTCTGCATATCATGGAGGTTCTAATATAGGTTCTAAGAAATTCATGAATTTCTTGGAAAAACTGAGAAAACAAGGAGATAGGTGAAGATAAAGGCTCTAGCCCTGCAAAATGTTTTAACTAGGATTATTCTGCATATCATGGAGTACTAATTGTTTTCTTAATATGTTTCCTTGTGTCCAGCTTGACTCCTAGGCTTAAAATACTGGTTGGCCAGTTGGCTAATTTAAAGATTCGTATACACCTATATATACACTGTCAAATTAGCCATCTGGTGGTATCCTGTAGGACAATGGTTTATATTTGAGTTGCATAATAAATGAGGTTTGAATTGTTAGCCTATAAAGAAGTATTTTTGGACTATAATACTCTTGAACAACTTAGCCTAGGCCTATGATACTATTTCAAGCATTTAATCTAGAATAATTTTAGTAATAACTATATTGATGAATAGCTTAGATTCTTAGCTATTCATTGATATATACAATTCTGCTCAATTCCTCTTTGGTAACAAGATGTGAGGGTTTTAGTTATACATAATATTGCTCAACCAGATACTGGTCTTTTACCCTAGCCTTTGTGTGGTTATTAAAAATGAAATATCTTTGGGACCCCTTTAAGGGCACAAGATGCCACAAGCCCCATAAACAATTCTTTAACTATGAAAGAGCATAAAATTGGCATCAAATGACGTTTTCACTTTTGTCTTGGCTAAATTATATGGTCCACTGCAAATTTACCCATCATTGATCTTAACAATTTCCTTGGTCACCTAGGCTATTTAAGAATTTTGTACAGACGAAGAAAAATCTCTAGGAGCAGCCTTATTTTCTAGTTATCTAGAAACTTACAACTTACTTTAGCAGGATAAATATTGATACAATCAGTTTTTTTCTGCTACACTTTTCAATCATTTGAGTTTTGAATACATTACAACAATATCCAACGTAATCCGCATAGCACCATCTTTCATAAAGTGAAGCCCTCTCTCAATCTCCTAAGAAATAAATATAGAGTGTACGCTATGTTTTTACGATCTTGATTCTTGCACCCGTGAAGTGTTACGTTTCGCCTTTCGTGCCACATGTTACGTTTGGCCTGGTCTTGTCGTACTTTAAATGGTACCAACAGTTAGTCTAAAAGAGTAGGTCATATTGGTACTTGTATGATATACCACCTGCAGCTCAAGGAGTGAAGTTAGGTTAATCTTAATAAAATATACCTAAGTACAATAAAAATATAATACTTTGCAAACAAATTTGGGCTATGTATTTGCACATAAGGTGGGGTGGGGGTAAAGTACAGCGGTCTGCATGCACTTAGCTACAATTATTCTGATATTGTGAGGTAAGAATTGTTTTCTGACTTCACTCTGTCCAAATACTTTACCCCCATCCCCCTAATGTGCAAATATATAGCCCAAACTATATATTTCCCATCTATTCTGTCAATTCTCTTTGTCTTTTCGCACGCTAAGTTGAAAGAGACTAGCGAAAGAAACCGGTTTACAGTGCGTCAATGCATGAACCACTTGACCAGCAGGGGGTAATTCATATAAGTATCACACATACCGTGAGTGTGGGCTGTGTCCTATAGGAGCCGCCTTGAGGTAAAAATAGAAGTTTGGGCTAATAAAAACTGGTATATATATGGGGGTATTAGTATCGTTAGAGATGAAGGGGAATTTAGGATCAATTCAATTTATAATAGTTTAATCAAAAAGCAGGTAAGATATTCAACCAGTACTGATTTTAATAATAGTTCTGAAACGAAAGATGACCTTGCGAACAAAGGTCAGAATGTGTTAAATGCTGAGAAAAGTAAACGAACTGCAGCTAAGCTTGCAAGCCAACGAATCCATTCAATTTATAATTTAAAAATTGGTTAATGAAATTGTGGGATTTAATTAGGGGTTATGGGCCTGGGATTAGCTGACCTTTATTGTTTTGGTTTAAGTATAAATATATTCTTCATTTTTTGATAGATTTCCATTTATATACTGTGAGAAGGCGAATTGAACCTAAATAGACATTCGATTTTGTTTATACGCCAGTACATGGAAATGTTTATTTAATATGTGAATTTTGTTTCCTATTTATTTATATTTATTCTTTTGTTTTTTTTCTTTCTTTTTATGTGTTTAATATGTATTATTTTGATGTAAGTTAAGTTTTTTAAAAAGAACATTTTTTGTTTCATTTTCTTTTTTTTTCCGTTGAGAAAGGCTCCCGGATGTGGGGCCAAAATATTCGGAGTATGTTTGTTTAATTAAGTGTTTATTTTATTGTATTCACTGCTTTATAGAAATTAAAACCCGTTTTTCTTGCTTAATTCTTCATAAATTATGAAAAGTGTGGTCTAAGAAATTATTTACGTCTAGCTACGGGTGGCAAAAGACCAATTCAATTTTATAATTTTTGAATTTAGCAAAAAAACTTGCCAATATTATTACGCAACAAAAGTTTTTACAAAAGTGTAAAGTAAATAAAATAATTCAAGAATCGTTCTGTCTTAAGTATCATTTAAATACATATAATGAAGAGAACCACACGAGAAAGGTAAATTTACTAAACTTAAACCATGTGCTGAAAGATAAACGTTTCCAGAGATCACAAGTTGTAAAAGAAATAGATTTTTTAAAACACAGTCTTGGCGTTCTTCTTGATACAAATGATTTCCAAAAAATTATATCAATCTTCAAAAATTCTTTTGAACATGTTCTAAGATTATCTAGGGAAAGATTAAACCAAAAATTTTTGCAGTTAAAAAGGGAACAAGAAAAACAAAAACTATCAATATGTAAGCCTAATCATTTCCCTGGCACTGGGGTGATTAATTTAAGAAAAAAGGAGTTAACCAAAGAACAAAAGGAAATCCTTGAAAGAGGTATAAAATTCGGACTAAATCCTAAAAATATACCGATAGAGGAAATTATTTCAAAGATTGAAACAGGGATTCATAAGTTTTCAAAAGAGATAAATAATGTAGATGACTTAAGACTAGGGGTCGTGAATATTTTAACAAATTTTGGTAGTTATCAAGAAAACGATAAGAACAAAGATATAAAAGTTTTTAAAGATTTAAAAAAAGATGAATCTCTAATAATAACGAAAGCGGATAAGAGCAATACAGCAGTAATCCTAGAAAAAGATGATTATGATAGTAAAATAGAAAGAAATCTAAATGATACTTCAACATATAAAAACTTAAATCAGACCCAACTGAATTGTATGTTAAAAAATTAAGAAAGGATATAGAAGACCTTAAAACAAATGGAAGTATCACACCACAGATGTATTACAAGTTCTTTCCGAGGGGATCAGTCAGCCCAAGAATATATGGTTTGCCAAAAATACATAAAACAGGTATCCCTTTAAGACCTATATTTTCAACAACCAATTCACCAACGGTAAAAATCGAGAAATGGGTATTAATGACACTTAAACCTTTTTTATATCTCCAAGATTCGTATATAAAAAACTCGGAATTCTTAAAAGATAAACTTATAAGTGTAGAAATATCAGGAGAATCTAGATTATTTAGTTTTGATATAAAATCAATGTATACGTATATTCCATTTGATAAATCGTTTAGTATTTTATCCAAAAAACTTGAGGAGCATAAAAATGAGATAGAAGAAATATCTTCGGGAATCAAACTGGAAACTATATTAAATTTAATTAAAATAACTAGCAGGTATACTAATTATTTCACGTTTAGAGATAATTTTTACCATCAAATTAGGGGATTGGCAACGCGAGGGCCTTTAAGTCCGTTGTTAGCAAATATTTATGTAGAGTATGTAGAAAATTTAGCTATAGAAACATATTTTTTAAAACCTAAATTTTGGGGCATATATATGGATGATATTTTAGTTATTTGGAATTATGGGGAATCCCAAATTGAAGGTTTTTGGAACATTTAAATAATTTGGGAGGAGAATTAATTTTTACAATTGAAAAGGAAATAGAGAATAAGTTAACATTTCTAGATATTTTGATCCATAGAAATAATAACGAACGAGCGTTTTCAATTTACCGTAAACCGACTAACAACAACCGTTACTTGTCTTTCGCATCAAATCATCCGATCCAGGTGAAAAGGGGTGCGGTTATTTCCTTAGTTGATAGGGTATTAAAATTAGCATCACCAGAATACACAAGCAATGAACTTATTAAGGATATTCTAGTAGGTAATGGCTATCCGGAAAATATGATTTCTCAAATAATTGAAAAAAGGAAAAAAAAGTTGATGGAACCAGAAATATTAGAAGAAGATGGGTGAAATCAAGAAACAAACTACATAACTTTGTCTTTTATCCCTATATTGTCAGAAAAATTAAGAAGAGAATTAAAAAAAACATAATATAACAACAGCATTTAAATCAGGACGAACTATAAGCTCTTTTTCAATAAGGGGAAGACAAGGTATAGGGGAAGACAGAAATATGCAAAAAGGAGTATACAAAATTCCATGCTCTTGTGGTAAATTTTATGTAGGAAGAACACAACAGATTTTAGAAAATAGGCTACAGCAACACAATAATGCCATAGATTGCTCTCTAAAACAAAATAAAACACCGGAAACGTTTGAGTCAGCTGTTTGCAGAACATGTTTATAATTTTCATCATCACAGTATTTTATTTGATCAAACAAAAATATTAGATACATCTGTAGGACTTTTACAAAGTTTCAGCGAAATTATAGAAATAAAAATTGATAATATATGGGGGTATTAGTATCAATAGAGATGAAGGGGAATTTAAGATCAGTTTAATTTATAATAGTTTAATTAAAAAGCAGGTAAGATATTCAACCAGTACTGATTTTAATAATAGTTCTGAAACGGAAGATGACCTTGCGAACAAAGGTTAGAATGGGTTAAATGCTGGGAAAAGTAAACGAACTGCAGCTAAGCTTGCAAACCAACGAATCCATTCAATTTATAATTCAAAAATTGGTTAATGAACTTGTGGGATTTCATTAGGGGTTATGGGCCGGGGTTTAGCTGACCTTTATTGTTTTGGTTTAAGTATAAATATATTCTTCATTTTTTGATAGATTTCCATTTATATACTGTGAGAAGGCGAGTTTAATCAATATAGACATTCAATTTTGTTTATACGCCAGTACCTGGAAGTGTTTATTTAATATGTGAGTTTTGTTTCCTATTTATTTATATTTATTCTTTTGTTTTTTTTTCTTTCTTTTTATGTGTTTAATATGTATTATTCTGATGTAAGTTAAGTTTTTTTAAAAGAACATTTTTTGTTTCATTTTCTCTTTTTTTTCCCGTTGAGAAAGGCTCCCGGACGTGGGGCCGAAATATTCGGAGTATGTTTGTTTAATTAAGTGTTTATTTTATTGTATTCACTGCTTTATAAAAATTAAAACCCGTTTTTCTTGCTTAATTTTTCGTAAATGGAAAAGCAGTGTGGTCTAAGAAATTATTTATTCTTAAAGAGTTGTATTAATGATGTAGGAGCAAAAGATATCAAGCTACAAAAGCGTATGTTCGCAAGTAGAATAGAACCTGCTACACATTATGGGATAGAGACATGGGGACACAAAAGGGGAGTGGAAATGTAAAGGATACAACCTCATAATTTCAAAAGATTAATAGGGTTAGATAAAAAGTTTAATAGCATTGTTATAAAGGGTGACCTGGTTCTTTTAGCTTAGAAAATAAACGGTTACTACGCATGGTAGGTTATTGGGAAAAAAATACTGCTATGCTTGATTTTCGGTTAACAAAAAATGCTTCCAATGAAATGTTATTGGATAAAAGAAAAGATTCTTAGCGTGTGCAAATTAAGAGTATACTAGACAGTTGTGGGCTATCAGGCTGGTGGAATGATGACATTGGACCTGGGTGGAAGCAGGATTGATTGCAAAAAATGTGGGAAAAGTGCTACAGGATCAAAAGATCCAGGTTTGGCAAGAAAACAAGGTTAAGTCAAAATCCCTTGGAATATATATACAAATTAAAGAAGCCTGGGAAGAAGAAATATATCTAAAATTTGGGCTCCAAAATAATATTTTAAAATGGGTTTTATCAGTAAGGGAGAATTTTATGCCGCTTAGGGGGAGAAGAAACTATTTAGGGAGGGTTAGGGTACCGAGTGGTGCCTTCACTTGTCCGATGTGCGGGGAGTCTGAAGATTTAGAACATTTTATGTGTTATTGTGAAGATCTAAAGGTATTTAGAAGGGAAATTTTTGGGAGGGATGTGATGCGTCGAAGTTGTTTAGAAAATAAAATAGGAAGTAGTTGCAAAGTGAATATTAAAAATTTGGGAAATTTGGGGATGAGACACAGGGAGAGTTTTCTATCGTAGTGTTATTTTCCAGTGTTTGAACTTTTTATGTTTTTTTGTATTTGTAATATCCATGGGGCTGTAATACCCTTGGAGCTTTTTAAAGAAATATATCTATATCCAGGGGCGTCCCGAGAGGTGGGGGGAGGCCCCCCCCCCAAATTATTGGGCTTTTGGTAAAATTTTCGCCGAAGGCGAAAATTTTGGAATTTTGAAAAATCAGCTGAAATATAGCGAAATTCTTGATTTCTGTGGAAAATTCTGCATAAATCAGGTATCGATTCGGTAAAATTTACGAAGATCAACCCCCCCCCCCCTCACTAAAATATGCCTTGGGACGCCCCTGTCTATATCTATACCATACCAATATAGACGTCAAGATAAACACGTAAGATGCAAAAGTTCAAAAATGATAAGTTTATTACGGTGACTTACTGGTTATAATGGTTCCAGTGTTAATTTATAAATATCCTTGTGTACCCAAAAATCGTACTGACGATAATTTTTAATAATAATGAATGACTGAAAGCAAATGAATGACCCTAATCAAACAGTTAGTGATAACGAACTGTAAAAAAGGAGCGGTGCGGCTCAATAGTAACCGAAAGTCAAAAAATCGAATTTTGACATCAACAAACATTATCAAAAGAATTGGCTTATTTTGCTGATTCCAAATGCATAAGATTCATTAAGTTTAGTGTTACTCATCAAAAGCTACGAGCCAGAGAAAATTTGCCTCATTTCGAAAAAGGGGGTAACACCTCCTAAAATCTAAGGAATCTTAATGAAAATCCCACCATCAGATTCGGAGTATCCGAGAACCTTATTGTAGAAATTTTAAGCTATCATCTGAAAAATGTGGAATTTTGTATTTTTTTTTGCCAGAAGTAAGATCACGGATGCGTGTTTCATTGATGGTTTATTTCCCCGGGGTGAGGGGCGATCGCATCGAACCAATAATCCTAGAATATTGGGAATGGGCTCATTCGGATGGAAATTAAAAGTTCTTGTTCTGTTTTTAAGTGACCAAAAAGATTGAAGGTTAATAAGGCCCCCCTCCCTCGCACATTTTTTTCCAAAGTCTTCCGATCAAAATTTTGAGATATCCATTATCATTCAGCATAGTCAAAAGAACTAATAACTATGTGTTTGAGAATGACTTTGCCCCCACAGCGTCCGGGGTAAGGGGTACAGGCTATGAGCTTGCCCATCGTTTGCTCATATTATTGGCTATTGGGAAGTATACAGATACTTTTTGGGGAGGGTGAAGGGGTTCTTGTGGGGGAAGGGGGTATATGGGAGAATCTTTCCACGGAGGAATTTTTCGTGGGGGAAGGGATTTTCCATGGAGGGGAGCTGAATTCTCCAGCATTATTTAAAACACGATCATAAATTGAATAGGAAAAAACTAATTTTTTCAACTAAAAGCAAGAAGCAACATTAAAAATTAAAACGAACAAAAATTATTACGAATATGAGGTTAGTTGCCCTCTCCTTAATACCACGCTCTTTACGCTGAAGTTTTCCAAACTTAAAAAAAAGCTTGTTATTCTAATTAAACTGCCATTGTTTTTCATGAGTCATTCTTAAATCATTAGAACAAAAAGTTAAACTTTAGCGTAAAGAGCGAGGTACTTAGGAGGGTGCAACCTCCTTATATTCATAATAGTTTCTGTTCGTTTTAAGTTTTAATGTTACTCCTTGCTTTCAGTTAAAAAAAAAACTTTTTTTATTTAATAAAAACGAAAGAATGAGTAATAATGACCTCCTTTCTTCCCCACTTCCTAAAGTATATTAGAAAAAACTTTGACCGCTTACGAAGGAGAACTTTGTTCCAAAATCATCAAGGCAAGAAGCGTTTCCAGGTTTGAGAGAAATTTTTTTATAATTTTTGAAAGAATACTTGCTTGCTTTTTCTAGAAAGTTCCATTATATTTGTACCAGTTTTGACATTGAGTTCCAAGGTAATTTTTAACTCTTGGTATCCCTTCATTTTCCTTAGAAATTTATTGAATGTTATGGCCCCTTTGCCTATCTAATTGCATATCTTCATTCCCTAAAAACAATCATTATTATGTTAAAAGGATGCTATCTCAAACTTTGAGGGACAAAATTGTGCGTCGTTATTATTTTCATTATTTTCCTTATAGCCCCCATACGTATACTTTGGTTATATCCTTACACAATTATATTGCTCCTGTTGTCCACACCTTCGATATGCTACATATTTAATAACATTAACTCTATGGATTACACATTACATTCATCAATTGTAAACCACTATCTTTTTTGTTTAATTTTATAATTTGACAAGGAAGCTTGGTTGGCTTTGATAGGTTGAAATATTGATAGTGAAGCAGATGAGTGAGCAACTGCTTCAAAGTACAACTTAAATGGTGCAATAAGCATGACAAAATTGAAATATTTAAATCAACTAGTGCTATTGAGTCATATATCATTTCTTCCCTATGTTTATTCAGTGTTTCACAACCTTTAGATACAAAATAAAACTTCACATATTTAGATAAAATGATTATTTGTAGATCTGCTCTTATATATTACGAAATCATTGTCTTTTAGAAGTATATCGTAGTTCTTAACTTCGTATTTTCACTAATCCAACCTTTTACCCTTAATTTTCAGTTAGTCATTCCCAGTTTAATATAACGCCGCCTACTGTGTATATGAACGTGTGCATAGTAGCCATTCCCATGCCTGGAAAAAGGAGCAGGGTTTGGCTGAGGGTTTGCAACCAACACCCGGACGCAACGGGACCACCCCTAGGGAAAACCAACTGCAACTGAAACGTCAAGAATAGCCTCGAAAATTTCAACCTCCCTGGTGATGATCCCTGCACACCCCTGGACTCACTGCAAAACTCACTGCAAAAGGAAACACAAAAATAGGATTTTGGAATGTAAAAACAATGAACCAGATTTCAAGAACCCAACAAGATCCCAAAGAAATGAAAGAGTATTGTCTGGATATGCTTGTCCTGGGTGAAGTTAGATAAACAGGAATCGGACTAGAGAAACTTGGCAACGGATACACTTTGGCTTTTAATGGAGACCCTGCAAAAGACCGCGCTGGAATTGGAGTTTTGATGTCACCTTGAGCGACGAATGAAATGGTGAGCTGGAAACTTATAAACGAACGTTTATTACGTAGATAATTTCGGAAACCACACTGCCTTTCCATGACGATAAAATAAAAGTTCAAAATAGGGACAAAATCCTTTTTAATAGACAGTGTATAATAAATTTCACAAAAAATACCAGATATTTCGGTCACATATACAGTGACCGTCATCATGCATCATGTATACATCACATATACAGTGACTGATGACGGTCACTGTATGTGTGACCGAAATATCTGGTATTTTTTGTGAAATTTATTACACACTGTCTATTAAAAAGGATTTTATCCCTATTTTGAACTTTTATTTTATCGAACGTTAATTGGTGGTCCGATATATCTCAAACTTCACCGGACTGACCATAATTGCCTGCTATGCTTCCACAAATGAAGCCGACAAAGATGAAAAAGACAAATTCTATGAAATTTTACAAGCGGTTACCAAAGATGTGCCTAGGCATGATATTCTCTGCTTTGTTGGCGACCTCAATGCCAAAGGTGGAGCAGACTGTCAGTATTGCCCAGAAGCCATGAGCCCACATGGTATAGGAGTTATCAACAAAAGCGGAGCACTTCTTGTAGACTACTTGCTGAGCAGCGACTTGATCATATATGACACATTGTTAGAGCATAAGTCGATCCACAAATACTCCTGTGTGTCCCCCAGATGGTCGGACAAAAAACCAAATTGACCACAGGCTAATTTGAAGATGCTGGAGAAGCAGCTTATTTGACGTATTTGGTTTTCAAGGAGCTGACGTTAATTCAGAGTATACATTGATGATGGCTGAAATACAAATTAAGTTGAAAGCTCAAAAGAAGAAAGTGACCAAGACCTAAAAGCAGTTTGACACCAAAAAACTGAAAACCGAAACTTACCAAAGGATGTCTGTATTTCTCTGAAAAACAGATTTGAGGCCTTGCATCTAACAGATTCAAGGCCTTAGAAATTATGATTTCGAAGATATCTGGTTGATAATCAAGAATACCTACCATGATGCCACCAAGGAAAGTCTTGGATATAAAAAAAGAAAGAAGGAGGAATGTATGTCAGATGAAACTTGGAAATTCATTGAACGACGCAAGGAACGAAGAGAGATATCCTGAATGCATCAAGGCCTGAAAATAAAGACCGTCTGCAACTTCGCTATAAAGAAGAGGATAAAGCTGTCAAAAAGAGTGCAAGAAGAGATAAGAGAAACCAAATATAACAGAAAGCAACACTTGTCGAAAAGGCTGTGAAGAAAGGCTAATCCAAGACGGTTTACCGACTAACCAATGAAATAGTTGAAAAAAAAGTGAATCGCTTGTCACTTGTTAAAGATGAAAACAGGAGAATAATTTCAGATCCCAAGAAGGTAGATGAAAGATGGGCATCCATTTTTACAATACACTTAATCATCCCCCACCCCTTGAACGAGAAACTGTACCTGATATCCCGTTTTTACACATTGACGTAAGTACTGATCCTCCCAGTACTATAGAGGTAGAAGCAGCTGTCAAAAAGCTTAAAAATGGCCGTGCATCTGGAGTCGATGGCATAACGGCAGAGATACTAAGGACATCCCTTCGAGTCTGCTTAAATGTATGGACTGCTCTCCTAGTAGCAGTTTGGAGCATGGAAAAGGTACCACGTGATTGGACTAGAGGTATTTTATTCAAACTGTTTAAGACAGAAAATGCTCTTAACTGTAATATTGCAGCGTTTCAGATCAGCTCTTGACTCACAGCTAAGGGAAAAACAACATGTGTTCTGGCCTGATAGATCATGTTCTGATCTTATTTTTATTCTCAGACTTGTGATGAAAGAGTCAAGAGAATGGAATAAAAAGCTGTATTTGCTCTTCATTGATTTTGAAAAAGCCTTTGACTCTATCAATCGTGATATTTTATGGAGTATTTTTATTTCTATGGAGTACCTAATAAACTAGTCCGAATAATAATTGCCCTCTACGAAAAGAGCGAATGTTGTGTCCGAACGAAAAATAGGGGAGACACGATTTTTCAAGATTCTCTCTGGGTTGAAACAAGGATGTGTGTTATCCCCGTTCCAATAAGCCCCAGTAATGGATTTTGTCCTACGGCAAGCATTAGGCTTTGGTGTAAAAGCCAGTGAGCAGCAGCTCACAGACTTAGATTTCGCAGACAACGTAGTACTTCTAGAAGAGGTGAAGCAACTTTTGCAGCTACTACTTGACACCATAGTGGACAAGGCTGAGAAAGTGGGACTAATAGTAAACGTTCGTAAATCGAAGACCATGGTCACCTCCAATTCACCTTTGTTCCTTAAATGCAACAGAAAAACAATCGACCAATTTTAGGAGTTCAAATATCTTGGAAGTTGGATCGAATGTGATGGCAGAATAGTCAACGATATAATAAATATCAAAAATATAATAAAAACACTTTTGCGTGCAACAAACTCAACTAGTTGGTATATGCTGGGTGTTTTAGTTGCTGAATGAGTAACAAAAATTTAATGAAAGCAGTTTTCAGCTAGTTGGTAACTTCCGAGTGTTTTAGTTACCGACTTGGAATAAAAAAAATAATGGGTTTTGCGCCCAACTTATGTTAATTTCTGCTCGTTTTGAGTTTGACTCGGTTAATTATTGTAAATTCTGTTCGTTTTGGGTTTCATTTATTTATCAATGCTGATTTGTAGTAGTTTCGCGCTTGGTATTATTTGATTTTAGTTTTGCTCATTTTTTGTTAATAGAGTTCTTTACTTTTTTTTGAAAAACTTATTTTGTGAAAAAAGTTTTTTTTTAATTAATTTCTGTTCGTTTTATATTGACATAGTCTTTTCAGGGAAAAAGAAAATAATACTTTGAACCTTTTCGTTTTTTAAGACTTTATAGTTTGGCCTGCTATTTGTATCCCAGAGAAAAATTTTCAGCAATTTTTAACAGCATACACCCTTTTAAAAATCTGGACACAAATAGTACTGTTTAATTTAGTTTCATAACTCCTCTAGTTGACCTGTAATGGAAAACATGATACCATTCGCAAAAAAATCTGTTTACTTTCTTTGATAGCTTGGATATACTTACGCTATTTGGATTTGGTTAAATTTTAAGAGCAGAAGTAGCCCCAAACGTTTGAACATAATACCCTCAGTCGTTCTTGGGATACTGCTGAGATGCCTTATTGGGAATCAGCATTATCACAGTGCATTTTGATTTAATCTTATGTCAACATTTAGTTTTTAAACATATAAAAATTGGGTTTGAGGAAGACTAAAATCTATTCTATAAATCATATACAACAACTTTCTATATAAACCTTATATGTCCCCAGGATATAACTTACAACCCTTGCACTGAGGGCTCTGAGGGGGTTATCATCCTAAAAGACCTAATTTCCAGAACTTTCAACTACGTTGAACAAAATAGATTTCTCAAAATTTTGATTGGATGTGTTTGGGGAAATGGTGGTCGTGAGAGGGGCGTTAGTCGCCATCCAATCACTTTCAACTATTAAAAAAGGCGCTAGCCCTTTCAATTCCCAATTGAATGAGCCTTTTTGAAAATTTTACGACAATGCTTTCAATAAAACTTTATATGTCCCCAGGGCATATCTTGCAGCCCCTGCCCTGAGGGCTGTGGGGGGAGGGGTTGTCATCCTTAAAGACCTAATTTCCAAAACTTTTAACTACGTTGAATAAAATGGCTATCTAAAAATTTTGATTGGATGTGTTTTGGGAAAAGGTGGGCGAGACAGGGGGGTTAGTTGCCCTCAAATCACTTTTGACTATTAAAAATAGTACTTGTCCTTTGAATTTCAAATCGAATGAGCCCTTTTTCAAGTTTCTACGACAAAGATTTCAATAAAAGCCTTATATGCCCCAGGGCATAACTTATAATCCTTGCCCTGAGGGTTGTGGGTGAGTGTCATCCTTAAAAATATGTTTCTATCTGGAAATCCACTACCCTGAACAAAATGGCTATCTCAAAATTTTTATTGGATGTGTTTGGGGGCATGATGGGTGTGGGGAGGGGCTAGTTGACCTCCAATCCCTTTCAACTATTAAAAAGGACACTAGCCCTTTGAATTTCCAGTCGAATGAGCTTTTATTGAAGTTTCTACGACAACGCCTTCTTTAAAAACCTTATATACCCCCAGGGCATAACTTAAATCCCTTGCCCAGAGGGATGTGGGGGAGTGTCCTCCTCAAAAACATATATTCTATCTTGAAATCAACTAAGCTGAACGAAATGGCTATCTCAAAATTTTGATTGGATGTGTTTGGGGGAATAAAGGGCGTAAGGGGGGGAATAGTTGCACTCAAATGATTTTCGACTATTAAAAAGGGTACTAGCCCCTTGAATTTCCAATCGAATGAGCCTGTTTTAAAGCTTCTACGACAACACCTTCTATAAAAACCTTATATGCCCTCAGGGCATAGCTTATAACCCTTGCCCTGAGGGTTGTGGGGGAGTTTCCTCCTCAAAAACAAATTTTCTATGTAAAAATCAACTACGCTGAACAAAATGGCTATCTCAAAATTTTGATATGATGTGTTTGGGGTAATGACGGGCGTGGGGGGGGGGGCTAGTTGCCCTCCAATCACTTTCAACTATTAAAAAGGGTACTAGCCCTTTGAATTTCCAATTGAATGAGCCTGTTTTGAAGTTTCTACGACAACGCCTTCTATAAAAACCTCAGATGCCCCCAGGGCATAACTTAAAACCCTTGCCCTGAGGGTTGTGGGGGAGTGTCCTCCTCAAAAATATATTTTCTATGTGCAAATCAACCACGCTGAACAAAATGGCTATCTCAAAATTTTGATTGGATGTGTTTGGGGGAATGATGGGCATTGGGGGGGGGCTAGTTGCCCTCCAATCACTTTCAACTATTAAAAAGGGTACTAGCCCTTTGAATTTCCAATCAAATGAGCCTGTTTTGAAGTTTCTACGACAACGCCTTCTATAAAAACCTTATATGCCCCCAGGGTATAACTTAAAACCCTTGCCCTGAGGGTTGTGGGGGAGTGTCCTCCTCAAAAACATATTCTCTATCTTGAAATCAAGTACGCTGAACAAAATGGTTATCTCAAAATTTTGGTTGGATATGTTCGGGGGAATAATGGGCGTGGGGGGGGGGGGCTAGTTGCCCTCCAATCACTTTCGACTATTAGAAAAGGGTACTAAACCCTTTGAATTTCGAATCGAATGAGCCTTTCTTGAAGTTTCTATGACAACGCCTTCTATAAAAACCTTATATACCCCCAGGGCATAACTTAAAATCCTTGCCCCGAGTGTTGTAGGGAAGTGTCCTCCTCAAAAACATATTTTCTATTTGGAAATCAGCTACGCTGAACAAAATGGTTATCTCAAAATTTTGATTGGATGTGTTTGGAGGAATGATGGACGTCGGGGGGGGGCTAGTTGGCCTACAATCACTTTCGACTATTAAAAAGGGCACTAGCCACTCCAATTTCCAATCGAACGAGCCCTTTTCGAAGTTTCTACGACAACTCCTTCGATACGAAGTGCCCAGGTGGAGAAAAAACACATTGTGCCCACATCGTTCTTTACTTAGGCAGCGCTAGCGCGCTTCCTATGATCCTAGTCAGTAACTGAAAAAACGGAGTTTATCAGCTAGCTGAGCTTGTTGAACTCAAAAGTGCTTTCATTAAATTTTCAATATTCAGTCAGAAACTAAAACAATCGGAATTTACCAACTAGTCGTGTTTGTTGTACTCAAATATTTTTTTCATTAGTTTTTACTGGTACTCAGCAACTAAAACACTTAGAAATTATGAATTAGCTGAGTTGATAAATTCAGAGTGTTAATTGTAGTCTGAGTACCAAAAAGTTTACTAAAAAACTTTTGAGTTTAATGAAAAAACATTCAAAAATATATTAAAAGCACTTTTGATTCCAAATAGTCAACTACTTGGTAAATTCCGAGTGTTTTAACTGCTGACTGAATATCAAAAATTTGATTAAAGCACTTTTGACTGCAACAAACTCAGCTAGTTGATAAATTCCATGTGTTTTAGTTGCAGGCTGAGTAGCAAAAATTCAATAAAAGCACTTTTAAGTACAACACAGCTAGTTGAAAAATTCCGTGTGCTTCACTTGCAGGGAGAGTCCAAAAATTTGATAAAACACTTTTAAGTACAACAAACTCAGCTTGTTGGTAAATTCAGAATGTTATTGTTACCGACTGGATATCGAAAATTTAATACAAAACACTTTTGAGTACAAAAAACTCAGCTAATTGATATGTTCCGAGTGTTCTAGTTTATAGCTGAGCACCAAAAATAATTAATGAAAAGCAATTTTGAGTACAACAAACTCAACTAGCTGGTAAATTCCGAGCGTTTTTGTTTCTGACCGAATATTAAAAATTTAATGAAAACACTGTTGAGTTCAACAGACTCAGCTAGCTCATAAGCTCCGTGGGTTTTAGTTACTGACTAGGATATATATAAATTTAATAAAAGCACTTTTGAGTACAGCCAACTCAGCTAGTTGGTAAATTCCGAATGTTTTTAGTTGCTGAATGAGTGCCAAAAGTTTAATAAAATCACTTTCGAGTAAACAAACTGAGCTAGTTGATAAATTCCGAATGTTTTACTTACCGACTGAATATCAAAAATATAATAAAAGCACTTTTGAGTACTACAATCTCAAATAGTTGGTATATTCCGACTGTTTGATTTTCTGAATGAGTAACAAAAGCTGAATGAAAGCACTTTTGAAAACACTTTATCAGCTAGTTGGTAACTTCCGAGTGTTTTAGTTACCGACTTTGTATCAAAAAATTCAATAAAGGCACTTTAGAGTACAACAAACTCAGCTGTTTGTTAAATTCTGAGTGTTTTAGTTGCTGACTGAGTAACACATTTGTAAGCACCAGTATGAGAGTCAATTTAAATGAATAATGCGGAAAAAAATCAAAAGAATCTTGTGAAGTCTTGCTACTTTGGATTTTTTTGTGAAGCTAGAGACACATAAGCGTGAATTACAGCACAATTGTTTCCATCTAAGCCACTATGGTTATAGAAGGCAGCATAAATGGTTAGGTCAGATTACATTAAATTAACTACTCTTAAATTAGGTTCGTTTAGGTTACATTAGCGTGGCCGGCCACGCAAACCTAACCTAAACAAACCTAACTTAAAAGTAGTTAAATCAAGGTTTTATGAAATTTTAAAATCATAAATTTAACATAGTAATTTTTATTAGATTCTTGGTACTCTTCCTGCAGGCAAAACACACAGAATTTATCAAATAGCTGTGTTGTACTCAAAAGTGCTTTTATTAAATTTTTGGCACTCAGCCTGCAACTAAAACACATGGAAGGTATCCACCAGCTCAGTTTCCTGTAGCAAAAACTGCTTTCATTAAATTATTGATATTCAATGATCAGTTAAAACACTGGAAATTTACCAACTAGTTGAGTTCTTTGCACTCAAAAGTTTTTTCGTTAAACTTTTTGGTACTCAGCCAGCAATTAAAACACTCGGAATTTATCAACTAGCTGAGTTTACCGTAATCAACACTGCTTTTATTAAGTTTGTGTTACTTAGTCAGCAACTAAAACACTAGGAATTTACCAACTAGCTCAGTTTGTTGAACTCCATAAATTTTTATTTAATTTTTTATACTGAGTCTGTAACTAAGAAACTCGGAATATACCAACTAGTTGAGTTTTTTGTACCCAAAAATGCTTTTGTTAAATTTTTAATATCCACTTTGTTAATAAAACCCATGGAATTTATCAACTAGTTGAGATTGTTGAACTCAAACGCAATTTTGAGTTCAACTAGCTGAGTTTGTTGTACTCAAAAGTTGCTTTTATGAAAATTTTTGATACACATTTGGTAAATAAAGCACTCGGGATTTATACACTAGCTGATTTTGTTCTACTCAAAAGTGCATTTATGAAATTTTTGGTACTCTGTCTGCAGCTAAAACACCCAGAAGTTATCAACTAACTGAGTTTGTTGTACTCAAAAGTGCTTCTATGAAATTTTTGAAAGTTAATTTTTGAACTTTAAACATTCGGAATATACCAACTAGCTGAGTTTGTTGTAGTCAAAAGTGCAATTATTAAATTTTTGTTACTCAGTCAGCAACTAAAACACTCTCAATTTACCAACTAGCTGAGTTTGAAGTGTCCAGTGAGAATTAAAACACTGTTAATTTATCAACTACCCGATTTTGTTCTACTCAAATGTGCATTTATTAAATTTTTGGTACTCTGTCTGCAGCTAAAACACCCAGAAGTTATCAACGAACTGAGTTTGTTGTACTCAAAAGTGTTTCTATTAAATTTTGAAAATAAGTCAGCATCTAAAAAATTCGAAATATAAAAACTAGCTGAGTTTGTTGCAGTCAAGAGTGTGATCAATAAATTTTTGTTACTTAGTCAGCAACTAAAACACTATCAATTTACCAACTAGCTGAGTTTGCTATACTCAAAAGTGCTTTTCTTAAATTGTTTGATACTCAGTCGGTAGTCAAAACAGTTGGATTTTACCAACTGGCTGAGTTTATTGTACTAAAAAAATGCTCCTTTTAAAATTTTGGTACTCAGCCAGTAAGTAATAACATGGAACTTATCAACAAGCTGAGTTTGTTGTACTTAAAAGTACCTTTATTAAATTTTTGTTACTCACTCAGCAGTTTGAACACTAGGAATATATCAATTAGCTAAGTTTGTTGTAGTCAAAAGTGCTTTCATTGTTTTTTTTTTTACTCAATTAGCAAATAAAACACTCGGAATACACCAACTAGCTGATTTTGTTGTACTCAAAAGTGCTTTTAATAAATTTTTGATACTCAGTCAGCAACTAAAACACTCAGAATATACCAACTACCTGAGTTTGTTTTACTCAAGCGGGCATTTGATAAATTTCTGGTACTCAGCCTGCAACAAAAACACCTAGAATTTAAAGACTAGCTGAGTCTGTTATACTTAAAAGTGCTTTTAATCAACTTTTGATACTCAGTCAGCAACTAAAATACTAACTAGCTGAGTTTGTTGCACTCAAAAGTGCTCTCATTAAATTTTTGGTACTCAGCTTGCAAGTAAATCACACGGAACTTATCAATTAGTTGAGTTTGTTGTACTCAAAAGTCTTCTTATTAAATTTTATACTCAACCAGCAACAGAAACACTCGGAATTTATTAACTAGCTGATTTTGTTGGACTCAAAAGTTTTTTTTATTAAATTTTTGTTACTCAGTCAACAACTAAAACACTCGGAATTCACCAACTAGCTGAGTTTGATGTACTAAAAAGTCCTTTTATTATATATTTGATACCCAGCTGGTAATTAAAAATACTAGGAATTTACCAACTAGCTGAGTATATTGTACTAAAAAGTGCTTTTAATAAATTTTTGGTACTCAACCAGAAGTAAAACACATGGAATTTATCAATTACCTGAGTTTGCCGTACTCAAAATTGCCTTCACTAATTTTTTTGCTACTCAATCAGAAATTAGAACACTCGGAATATATAAACTAGCTGAGTTTGTTGCACTCAAAAGTGCTTTCAATAATTTATTTATCCAGTTGGTAACTTAAAAACTCAGAATTTATCAAATAGCTCCGTTTGTTGTACTCAAAATTGCTTTTATTAAATTTTGTCGTTCTCAATCAGCAATTAAAACATTCTGAATATTTCAACTAGCTGAGTTTGTTGTTCGCTAAAGTGTTGTTCATTAATTTTTTTGGTACTCAACCAGCAATTAAAACCCAAGGAATTTATCAACTAGCCGAGTTTGCTGTACTCAAATATGCTTTTATTAAATTTTTGTTACTCAGTCAGCAAGTAAAACTCTCGGAATTTACCAACTAGCTGAGTTTGTTGCACTCAAAAGTTCCTTTATTAAATATTTGTTACTCAATTAGCAATTAAAGCTCACGGAATATACAAACTAGCTGCGTTTGTTGTACTCAAAAGTGTTTTATTAAATTTTTGACACTCAGCCAGCAAGTAAAACACATGGAATTTATCAATTAAGCGACTTTGTTGTACTCAAAAGGGCTTTCATTAAATTTGTGTTACTCAATCAGCAACTAAAACAGTCGAAATATACCAATTAGTTGGGTTTATGGTACTCAAAAGTGTTTTTATCAATTGTTTTTGCAACTAAACAGCAACTAAAACACTCGGAATATACCATCTAGATGTGTTTCTTGTACTCAAAACTGCTTTTATTAATTTTTCAAAATCCTGTCGGTAACTAAAGGACGCGGGATTTACCAACTAGCTGAGATTATTGTATTCAAAAGTACTTTCATTCAATCTTTGGTACTCAGGCTGCAAGTCAAACACACGGAATTTATCATCTAGCTTAATATTTTTTACTCAAAAGTGTTTTTTTTTTAATTTTTGATACCCCGTCGGTAACTAAAGGACTTGGAATTTACCAACTAGCTGAGAATGTTGTACTCAAAAGTGCTTTTATTAAATATTTGGTACTCAGCCTGCAAATAAAACCCTCAGAATTTATCAACTAGACGAGTTTGTTGTACTCAAAAGTGCTTTCATTTAATTTTTTACTCAGTCAGCAACTAAAACAAACGGATTTTGCTAACGAGCAGAGTTTGTTGTATTTAAAACGGTTGTTATTTAATTTTTTATATCCACTCAGTAAATAAAACATTCGGAATTTATCAACTAGCTGATTTTGTTATAGGCAAAAGTGCATTTATTAAATTTCTGATACTCAGCCTGCAACTAAGACACGCAGAATTTATCAACTGGCAACTAGTAATTTATCTATTAAATTCTTGAAGCTCATTCATCAGCTAAAACACTCGGAATTTATTAACTACCTGATTTTTTTGTATTCAAAAGTGTTATATTAAATTTTTGATACTCATCCAGAAACTAAGACACTCGGAACTTACCTACTAGTTGAGTTTATTATATGCAAAAGTGTTTTTATTTAATGGATTCTCAGGGTACATTCCTTGATTCAAGCTTCTTTCTGTGATGTAACATAATACATTTCCTTAAAGAAGGTCAGTTGCAAGACAAATCCTTGATTTAAGTATAACATTTTTACCAATTTAATTAGCTATTGTTCCATGAACCCCTTCCAAAAATATTCACTTGACAAAACTATTTGCCAATAGCTTCTCAAATTTACTTAGATGCTATTTAAATTATCAGTGTCAACCTCATTACCAGCCTACCTTGTCCAAGTCTAGTATGAGCATGTTACAAAGTCATTTTAAGACATCAAAAAAACGTTAGAAACATTTCGAAGTTCGAAAAAAATAAGTAAAATAAATGTCACTACAAACATTATTTTTCTAATAGGAAAAATCACGACTAACATTCTATATCATCTTCATTTCGTATTTTGAAAATATCACAAATGAATTTCTTTTGTTATAATTGTATTTAATTTCATTTTAAGACAAATAAAATAAAAGATGAAAAAATTTCTAAGTGACAAAAAAAGTTCAACAAACTTCTAAGATAAAAAAAATATAATTGTTTTTTCAAAGCTCAAAAAAGAAGGAGGGCAGAAAGTTCGGGGGGGGGGGGGACCTGAGTGCCTCTGGAGGTATGACATGGATGACCACAAGTTCCCTCTAAAAAAAAGTGCCATAGCGAATGATTCTTTGGTGACATAAGTTTGCTGGTTTACTTGACCCAAGCATATGTCATAAGAAAAAAAGGGGTAGGAGATTTCTCGCCTTTTTTACTCGCTAAAATTTTCGATTCGATTGTAAAAATGTGTCCGATTTACTTCACCCAAGCGCGTGTAATAGTGTAATGTAACAGTTTCATTAAACCCAAATAAAAAATTTATTCATATGAATCTCTTGACCTGAATTAGTCAGCAATGATTTTTATTAGGCATGCAAATTATGTAATCTTCGGCTCTGTTAAGAGATAGTGACCGATTATGCAAATTATGTTCTAGTACGGTTATGCTAATGAGGTATTCCTGTGCCACATTAGGGCCATACTACTTCTGTCATTGTAATTAAATGAATTCTTAAAAATACTAATTTGTATTAACTATAATCCAATTAGCAGTATGGGTTTTAAGCCGAAACAATGAACAAACTATTTCGTTTAAAATAATTAGCTTGAACTTTATTTTTCCATAGGCAGCGCAATAGCGCTGCTAAGTAAAGACTTTAAAAAGAAGCAACTTTTTTAAAACATTAAAGTTACAGACTAGACTTCAAATCAGAGGCAACGCTGTAGCGTCGCCTATAGTAAAGGCCATACGGCTCCAATGTTTTATAATTTATTATTTTTTTATTTTTCCCAGAGGCACTTCACATGGAAGGGGTCGTCGTAGAAGCTTCAAAGGGGGCTCATTCGATTGGAAATTGAGATTTCTAGTGCCCTTTTTAATCGTCAAAAGTGATTGGAGGGCAACTACCCCCGCCCCCCGCCCATCATTTCCCCAAACACGTCCAATCAAAATTTTGACATAGCCATTTTGTTCAGCGTAGTTTATTTCCTGATAGAAAATATATTTTTTAGGAGGATACTCTCCCACAACCCTCAGGGCAAGGGTTATAAGTTATGCCCTGGGGGCATATAAGGTTTTTATAGAAGGCGTTGTCGTAGAAACTTCAAAACAGGCTCATTCGATTGGAAATTAAAGAGCTAGTGCTCTTTTTAATAGTCAAAAGTGATTGGGGTGTAACTAGCCCCCCTCCCCCCACGTCCATTATTTCCCCAAACACATCCGATCAAAATTTCGAGATAGCCATTTTGTTCAGCGTAAATGATTTCCAGATAGAAAATATATTTTTGAGGAGGACACTCCCTCACAACCCTCAGGGCAAGGGTTTTAATTTATGCCCTGGGGCATATAAGGTTTTTATAGAAGGCTTTTTCGCAGAAACTTCAAAACAGGCTCATTCGATTGGAAATTAAAGGGCTAGTGCCCTTTTTAATAGTTGAAAGTGATTGGAGTGTAACTAGCCCCCTCCCCCCCCCACGCCCATCAATTCCCCAAACACATCCAATCAAAATTTTCAGATAGCCATTTTGTTCAGCGTAGTTGATTTCCAGGTAGAAAATATATTTTTGAGGAGGACACTCCCTCACAACCCTCAGGGCAAGGGTTTTAAGTTATGCCCTGGGGGTATATAAGGTTTTTATAGAAGGCGTTGTCGTAGAAACTTCAAAACAGGCTCATTCGATTGGAAATTAAAGGGCTAGTGCCCTTTTTAATAGTTGAAAGTGATTGGAGTGTAACTAACCCCCTCCCCCCCACGCCCATCAATTCCCCAAACACATCCAATCAAAATTTTCAGATAGCCATTTTGTTCAGCGTAGTTAATTTTCAGATAGAAAATATATTTTTGAGGAGGGCACTCCCCCACAACCCTTAGGGCAAGGTTTTTAAGTTATGCCCTGGTGGCATATAAGGTTTTTATAGAAGGCGTTGTCGTAGAAACTTCAAAACAGGCTCCTTCGATTAGAAATTAAAGAGCTAGCGCTCTTTTTAATAGTCGAAAGTGATTGGAGTGTAACTAGCCCCCCCCCCTCGCCCATAATTTCCCCAAACACATCCAATCAAAATTTTGAGATATCCATTTTGTTCAGCGTAGTTGATTTTCAGATAGAAAACATGTTTTTGAGGCAGACAATCCCCCACAACATTCAGGGCAAGGGTTTTAAGTTATGCCCTGGGGGCATATAAGGTTTTTATAGAAGGCGTTGTCATAGAAACTTCAAAAAAGGCTCATTCGATTGGAAATTCAAAGTTATAATGCCCTTTTTAATAGTCAAAATTGATTGGAGGGCAACTGGCCCCCCCTACGCCCATTATTCCCCCAAACACATACAATCAAAATTTTGAGATAGCCATTTTTGTTCAGCGTAGCTGATTTCCAGGTTGGAAATACATTTTTGAGGAGGACACTCCCCCACAACCCTCAGGGCAAGGGTTTTAAGTTATGCCCTGGGGGCATATAAGGTTTTTACAGAAGGCGTTGTCGTATAAACTTCAAAACAGGCTCATTCGATTGAAAATTAAAGGGCTAGTGCCCTTTTTTATAGTCGAAAGTGATTGGAGGGCAACTAGCCCCCCCCCCACGCCCATCATTTCCCCAAACACATCCAATCAATCTTTTGAGATAGCCATTTTGTTCAGTGTAGTATATTTCCAAATAGAAAATATGTTTTTGAGGAGGACACTCCCCCACAACCCTCAGGGCAAGAGTTTTAAGTTATGCCCTGGGGGCATATAAGGTTTTTATAGAAGGCGTTGTCGTAGAAACTTCAAAATAGGCACATTCAATTGGAAATTCAAAGGGCTAGTGCCCTTTTTAATAGTCGAAAGTGATTGGAGGGCAACTAGCCCCCCCCCACGCCCATCATTTCCCCAAACAAATCCAATCAAAATTTTGAGATAGCCATTTCGTTCAGCGTAGTTAATTTCCATATAGAAAATTTTTTTTTGAGGAGGACAATCCCCCACAATCCTCAGGGCAAGGGTTTTAAGTTATGCCCTGGGGGCATATAAGGTTTTTATAGAAGGCGTTGTCGTAGAAACTTCAAAACAGGCTCATTCGATTGGAAATTCTAAGGGCTAGTGCCCTTTGTAATAGTTGAAAGTAATTTGAGGGCAACTAACCCCCCTCTCACGCCCACCTTTTCCCCAAACACATCCAATCAAAATTATAAGACAGCCATTTTATTTAACGTAGTTTTAAGTTCTGGAAATTAGGTCTTTGAGGATTACAACTCCCCCAAAGCCCTCAGGGCAAGGGTTGTAATTTAAGGATTCTTCGAATCCTTCATATTATTTCTTATGGAAGGGATGCTCGTATAAACTTTAGAGAGGGCTCATTTGATTGAAAATTGAAAGTTCTTGTTCACTTATTAAGAGTCAAAAGAGATTGAAGGGCAACTAGCCCGTCTCCCTCCTCCATGCCCTAAATGCATCAGATAAAAATTTTGAGATAGACATTTTGTTAAAATAGTTCAAAGTTCTGATAAGAAAAAATCTCCGGTGTCGACACAGCCCACCAGGGCCCAGGGGTAGGCGTTGTAAGTTATGCCCTGGGCATAACTTATTAAGGGAGGTTTATAACTTATGAGAAGGGGTTTTATATGGGAAGAACACATAGGAAATCTATTATAATGATCCAATTATAAGGTTAAAAAACATACTCTCTGATAGATGCAAAATTGCTTTGGCACACAAATTCCTATTAAGGTCAATTCCAAACAGTCGTGATCCCTTTGTGTCAGCAAGTGAAATGGTCTGAACCCCCTTATTGGAGCTATTTTTTCAATCCATTCATTGTTGTCAATCGCTGTCCACAAGTTATGTAAGCTGTCTATTGTTCATATATAAGGTTTTTATCAAAGAGGTAATCGTATAGACTTTGAAAAAAGCCTCATTGGATTTAAATTGAAAGTTCTAGATCCTTTTTTTAAAGTCAAGAATAATCGGACAGTAAGCACCCCCCCCATGCCATAAAAACCTGAAACTTTTTGCAATCAAAACCGAACAAAAATTAATTAAAAAAAACTTTCCGAAAAATAAGTTTTTCAAAGAAAAGTAAAGGCCATTTTAAACTTAAGCTCAGGAGATACAAATACCTGTTAAAATTTAAACTCGAAACGACCAGAAATTACTATTAAAGAATAACTGAAACCCAAAACGAACAGAAATTAAATAAACAATCATAGCAAAAAACATACACCAAGTAATATTATAAATGAATAAATAGATCTTAAAGTGAGTAATGCTTAGATTGAATATGAAAATCAAGCTTAAAACGAAATCAAATATTTTGCTATTAAAGTATAAATGAAACTTAAAACGAACAGAAATTAAATAAACAATCAATGCGAACAAACATACAATATATATATTAATGTAAATGAATAAACAAATCTTAAAACGAGTGAAACTTAAATTGAATATGCGAATCAAGTTTGAATCGAATAAAAATAACTACTAACAAGAGTTTGGGTATCGTCTCACTGGAGAAGCCTAAAACCTACTGTGTCATTGGCGCTTTACTGAAAACAAATTATATTACAAATGTTTTCTTTTGTACTTAATATTGAAAATAAATATTAAAATTACAGTAAAATTTTGAACTGATGAGCTTTTAGCAATCAATATCATTATGCATCAAATATTCAGTTTAATTTATTAGTTCTTTTCAAGATTGGTCAAGACAAATATAGTTTCCCTACAAACAAAATTTGGATACTGCCCCCTTCTTTAACTGTAAAAACCTAAAGCCTTCTGCGTCATTGGTGCTTCACTGAAAACGAATTACTCGTATATTACAAATTTATTATTTTCCAGTTCTTACAGCATTGAAAATGAAAATAAAAATTACAGTGAAAAAAAAATCTTGAACTGATGAATCTTTCAACAATTAATATCATTATATATCTAATATTCAATTTGATTTTGTTTATACTTTCCAAGACTGTTCAAGACTCACATAGTTTTGCCATTTTTTTTAACTCTACCATTTTTTGTAACTAATCGTGTTAGTTTGTTATGAAAATATTCTATGGCTTCTAGGCATTTCTATTTGAGCGGAAAACTGCACCTCAAACTTACTGGAACATGCATTTTCTTGCATGAAACACCAAAATATAATAAAATGTCAATTTTCGGAGTGTTCCACCACTCGCAAGCAAGTGCCATTGGTATTTCTTAATCAACGTGGTCAATTTAGGAGGTTGTGGGTAGGCTAATTCTCGTAGCAGCCCCATTCCATCGTGGTATGGTTCACATTTCCAACACCTGGCGTCCGGGCTATCACATAATCTACCAAGCATACAACTACCCGAAATCAGTATCAATAAATAAATGAAACCCAAAACGAACAAAATTTAAAATAAATATTAGAGTCAAACTCAAAACGAGCATAAATTAATGTGAGTAGGGTTCATAACCCCTATGCTTTCTAAAAGCCAGAATATAATTTGTACTTTACTGAAAAAAAATTCAAATGAGTTTACTGAAAAAAATGTGCATTGTCAATTTAATATACATATGGTGATATTTATTCCCTAAAATCTTAATTAATTTTTGATTTCTTAAAGTTACAAAAGTGAAAATATTTCAAAGAATCGTTTTCAGTAAAGCGCCAATGACGCAGTAGGTTTTAGGCTTCTGCAATGAGACGATACCCAAACTCTGGTTTTTAGTTATTTTTATTCGATTCAAACTTGGTTTGCATATTCAATTTAAGTTTCACTCGTTTTAAGATTTATTTATTCATTTACATTAATATATAGTGTATGTTTGTTCGCATTGATTGTTTATTTAATTTCTGTTCGTTTTAAGTTTCATTTATACTTTAATAGCAAAATATTTGTTTTCGTTTTAAGCTTGATTTTCATATTCAATCTAAACGTTACTCACTTTAAGATCTATTTATTCATTTATATTATTACTTGTTGTATGTTTTTTGCTATGATTGTTTATTTAATTTCTATTCGTTTTGGGTTTCATTTATTCTTTAATAGTAATTTCTGGTCGTTTTGAGTTTGAATTTTAACAGGTATTTGAATATCCTGAGCTTAAGTTCAAAATAGCCTTTACTTTTCTTTGAAAATTTTATTTTTCGGAAAGTTTTTTTTTAATTAACTTCAAATAAAATAGACATAACCATTCATCATAATCTGAGCGCCAATTGTTCTATGCTTTCACTTAACTTTAATTTGACTTTCATTATGCATGCGTCTCTTGCTTTACGTCTCATTTCTCCTTAATTTTACGCCCCATTACACAGGGCGATATCCGGGATTTTTTATTTTTTTTACAAGAGAATATGTCTT
Organism: Artemia sinica; assembly: GCA_027921565.1. Taxonomy (NCBI): domain Eukaryota; kingdom Metazoa; phylum Arthropoda; class Branchiopoda; order Anostraca; family Artemiidae; genus Artemia; species Artemia sinica. Next base: position 37,381,637 of record CM051258.1, read on the forward strand.
TTTGTTGGGGGGGGGGGGAGGTTACAAAAATACTTTAAAAACACATCAGTAATTTGTTTATATTCCTTTTTGTTAATTTTTTACGAGTCAGACGGACTTTTTTTCAGGGGGGAGGCTCAAACCTCCTACCCCAACCTCAAAATTCCTACAAGATGCATTTTGGGAAAATACAAGGTGTGTGGGGGGGGGGGGGGTTGTCCACCCTCCTATCACTCTGAATCATAAAAATGGCACTTGAACTTCTGATTACCAATCCAATGAGTCCCCTCCCAAATTTATACGATCACCGTTTCCATATATACCTTACCCCCAGGGCATAGCTTGAAGCCTTTGCCTTAAGGGCTGGGGGTTAGTCATCCTCAAAGATATTGTTTATCAACTAAGTTGAACGAAATGGCTATCTCAAAATATTTTATTGGATGTGTTTGGGGAAATGGTGGGCGTGGGAAGGGGTCAGTTGCCCTCCAATCAATTTTGACTATTAAAAAGAGCACTAGCCCTTTCAATTTCCAAGCAAATGAGCTTTTTTCGAATTTTCTATGACAACCAATGGCCATCTCAAAATTTCTGTCATAAACATTTCGGGAAAATACCTAGTGTATGGCGGGGGGGGGGGTATCCACCGTCCGATCACCCTGAATTAAAAAAAAAAACTAGAACATCTGAGTTCCAATAAGATGAGCCCATTCTGTAGTTTTTAGGATCATCCTTTCTATATATACCTTATTAGTAGTAACCTAGGTGCTGATTTCAACCATACATTCAACCATACATTCACGCCTACAAGAATATGCAGCGTAGCTTCACTTGCACATTACAAAAAAGCTGGCAAACCTATAAAGTGGCCAGACACGCTTTGAGAGTATGGTTGTGATTGTATAAGACAACCAGACTGGCTTTTTGTTATTGATATCAACTGTACAAGAATATGCAGCGTAGCTTCATGTGCACATTGCTAAAAAGCTGGCAAACCTTTACCTATAAAGTGGTCAAACACGCTTTGAGAGTATGGTTGTGATTGTATAACACAACCAGACTGGTTTTTTTGTTATTGATATCACTTGCACATAAATATACACTTCGGTTTCACATGCACATTTTAAAAAAGCTGGCAAACCTATAAAGTGGTCCAACATGTTTTGAGAGTGTAGTCTAGATTATATAACACAACCAGAGTGGTTTTTGAGGCAACATCCGTTTTTTAGGGCCAATCAGTGACAGCGGAGGTTGCTCCGTATACGATAACTTGATTGATGATTGGATACAAATAAAAAAGAGTGATTTTCATTCGTCCTTGAGATTTTGTATATAGTGGCCATGCATTACGATTAAATTTCCATAATGTTTTAACATACCATGGATAATACACTAAATGTTATTGACTTTGAAGTTATGGATAGACCGACTTTTAATGTAAGTTCAGTTTAGTATATTTATTTCCAAATAAAATAATTTTACCATCCCTCCAGTAAATTCAAATTTCAGGGGGCATAGCCCTCTCCCAAACAATACAAAATCTACAATATGATGATTATAGTCGCTAGAAAGTCGCTCTTATAGTCGCTCTTTTTTCCATTATGTAAATCCCACCCACCCCCCTCCTCCCCTCTGTTTACGAGTTTAATTCATTAGAAATACTTCTTTTCGTTCAAAATCTCCTTTTTCCCATTATAAAAATAAAGTGTGCTGTCTTTTTCCTGTCTAAAAGCATCTGTGTTTAATCCTGTTAGCAAGAGGGACAATTTCAAAACAACCTTTTGCATGCGCATTATCTGAAATTATTAATACCACATGTTTATGGATAGCGGCAAGGGTTTCCGTGACAAAGAGATTCTTTTTTTTGCTCAAATTAAACGGAGAGTAAAGCCTTTGAAATGCAAAGCACAAGTGATGTTTGAACATGAAACTGTACATAAAAAAGACATAAAGCGCTACAAATATCAGAATCGACTTTAGAGGACAGTTTATATTATGGGAAGATGTTTTTGAAATCTCCCCTTCCCCCCAAACTCAAAATTTTCCAAAATTTTACTTTAGAAGCTTTTTTAAATATTTCTAAAGTGCTAATAGATAGAGAGATACAAATATCAGAATCGACTTTAGAGGATAATTTATATTATGGGAAGATGTTTTTGAAATCCCCCCCCCTTCCCCCCAAACTCAAAATTTTCCAAAATTTTACTTTAGAAGCTTTTTTAGATATTTCTAAAGTGCTAAGAGATAGAGCGCTACAAATATCAGAATCGATTTTAGAGGATAATTTATATTATGGGAAGATGTTTTTGAAATCCCCCTCTTCCCCCCAAACTCAAAATTTTTTAAAACTTTACTTTAGAAGCTTTTTTAAATATTTCTAAAGTGCTAATAGATAGAGTGCTACAAATATCAGAATCGACTTTAGAGGATAATTTATATTATGGGAAGATGTTTTTGAAATCCCCCCTTCCCCCCAAACTCAAAATCTCCCAAAATTGTACTTTCGAAGCTTTTTTAAATATTTGACAAGTGCTAATAGATAGAGCGCTACAAATATCAGAATCGACTTTAGAGGACAAATTATATTATGGGAAGATGTTTTTGAAATCCCCCTTCCCCCCAAACTCAAAATTTTCCAAAATTTTACTTTAGAACCTTTTTTTAAATATTTCTAAAGCACTAATAGATAGAGCTTTACAAACATCAGAATCAACTTCAGAGGACAAATTATATTATGGGAAGCTTTTTAAATATTTCTAAAGTGCTAATAGATAGAGCTCTACAAATATCAGAATCGACTTTTGAGGACAAATTATATTATGGGAAGATATTTTTGAAATCCCCCCCAAACTCAAAATTTTCCAAAATTTTACTTTAGAAGCTTTTTTAAATATTTTAAAGCACTAAGACATAGAGCGTTACAAACGTCAGAATCAACTTTAGAGGGCAATTTATGTGTAAAAGAGGGGTCATTATTTGAATCTAAATTTTTCTTCTTTTTTTAAGGAGGAGGATTCCTACAATTACTCTCCCCCTGAAAAGAGAGCAAGATGGAACGATGCCACATTGATGCAAGCTGCAAGGCCTTCCATAATCAGATATGCTGGTTCAATTACACATGCTCTGGACCATCCAATGACCACACAACTTTTAATGCCAGGAGCCTCTCACGCCAGTGTCAGCTCTGCGCAAACCTCTATGCAACCTGGCAGAAAATTGAAAAGAGAGTGGTTGGCTTCTCATAATGCATCAGCATCGTCTACTCAAGATCGTAAGGGCACCCCCCTCCATGCTTTGCCAGGGACTTCAGGCATACAAGTGTAGTCTGAATTTGGAAATGTAGGTATTTTACCTCTACCTTCTACCTGATTATAGAAATATCTACCTATTTCTTTCCAACATTTTTTACTCTTTTCTTTTCGCCATTTTTTTCAACACTCTAATAGTGTGTGTGTCAGAGATATTAAAATATTAACCCCCCGCCCCAACCATTGTTTTAAATTTCTCTGCTCCCCTCAGAGATAGCTGAATATAATGTATTTTTTTATTGTCAAAGAAAGCACTCTTTTGCTTCTTTCTAAACTTTCTGGGGGGGGGGGTGGAGGCAAGTATTTACTTAAATAATGCTAGGAGGGGGAAATTGAGTTTTGAGGATGGGGTGAAAAATGGTACTTATTCAATATCCTGGCAAACATACGACTAGAAATGCTTCAGCATAAATAGGGTATTGCGTCTTTCTGAACCTTCTGGGGAGGGGGTGGGGGCAAGTATTTAGTTAAAATAATTCTAGGAGGAATTGAGTTTTGAGGATGGGGTGAAAAATGAACATGGTTTTTTAACTTTATAAAATAATGGTTATTTCACATAGAAAATAAATCCTTTTTTCTATAGATTAATGAATTAGCAGCGCCAACTTCATTGGGTCATGAAACATCAACTTTTAGTGGACCTGAACCAATCCTAGCACCACCAATGGAGTTTAGAGATGAACCTACATTAGTTCTAGACAATATAGAATGGCATAGGGGTTTTCTAAATGATTGTTTTGGGGACATGGCCAGCCTAGACGATTTAGCTTGTGACATTGACATGGTGGAGGACCCGGAATGGACAGATAGATTCATGTGAGAGCATTTAGGCGATGTTAGTAGTACTAGTTCATCTCAAACGGGTCCTCATAAAGAAATTACGTCACAGGACAATACAGGCTGGCTTGATCAGCTATCCCCAAACACCCTGGAATACATACTAACTGACTTAGAGGACTTCATGCCACCTCCATCCAATGCAATTGAACAGACTGGGGGTGGTGCTATTGACAATCCTATGTTACCCCCCACCATTCTGGTTAATGATACAGCCAGTAGTAGTAGTAACGATATAGCAACATCACAAGTATCCCCTCTTCCAGATTTTTTTTCTTTCCAACTCCGCCTTGCACCACACAAAGGTCTACAGCGCCAAATTCAGTGACCCCTTTAACTCTCTAGTGTCGGGGGATATAATAACAGATCCCCTGGCCATTACACATTTATATATTAATAAGATTCGAGCCATTCTTGAACAACAGATGGGGGTGCGGGGGTGGGGGTCAGTTTAAAAGCATCAATAGCACTAAAAATGTTTTTTTAAATGAAAATGTGAGCGAGCTGTATTCAAAATACTTGCACACAGAGATGTTGGCAATTCGCCCGCATTTATCAAATTATGAGGAGGTTTTTCTAAATTGGGTTTATAGTATTCAAAGTAAGTGGGAAAATTAAAACGAGGGGGGTAGTGGGTCGGTGGTTTTATTTATTGAAAGTTTAAATGTTAATATTTGTAGATTTAAAAAGGATTTTATTTAAAAGGTGGGGTGGGGAGAGGGCAATTGAATTAAAATATCATTCAGATTTAGAGGGATGTAGAGGGATACAACGAATCTGTTTCGATACGAGGCTACAGTGTTTCAAGTATGCATTTTTAATTGGCGCCTACAGACCACTTCAAAAAGATGCCACTAAGAAAAATTTGGATGAAATGGCAGTTAATGGTAGGGAGGGTTTAAAATTCCCAATAGTAGATTTTAATTGTTTAAATGGTCAATTTCCCGTGACACTAAAAGGAATAGATATTTTGGAGCGGGCTAAAGCATATTTAAAGATTGGTGTCACGGTGTTACAGTATGAATTAGAATTTGAGGAGGGTCATCGTTCCGATAAGAAGGGCGTATTATTTAAAGTGAGGGCTCCTTCAATTGAATCAGTGGAACATTGGGTGTGGCTTCTATACACCCCACCCACAGAGCCTGATTCAATTGGACATTTTAATCCAATTACCGATATTAGTAGGGTTTTGGGGGAGGGTAAGAAACATGAGGCACGTTATTACTGTCCAACATGCCTCTCAAGATTTCGCTCTGATTTAAAGTTAAAGCATCACATGAAACACTGTAAACGTCATGGATGCCATGCTGTGGAGACGGTAAGCGGAGATAGAGCAATCTTACGTTTTAAAAATTTCCAAAACACGCTCCTACAGAGCAATAAGATCGGTTTGGACTGCGAAGCGAAACTCACAGACGTGTACGATTCGTCAAATCCAAATCGTGTTAAAATACATGAAGCCATAGGGGTTGCTTACGCTCACGCGCAACGAGATTCCAATAATACCATGCAAGTGCAGAATGTAGTTGAGATGTTGGGTGACAGTGAAGATTGCATGCGCTCGGCATTGGTCAGTCTAATCAAAACAGCGAACGGTACAATTTCGCGCCTTAGTTACACAAACTATCCTATGTTCCTATCACCAGATGACAGATTGGCCATTAAAAATCGTAAAATGTGTTGGGTTTGCAAGGGAGAATTTGATGATGGTGTTGGGAATTGGGGGAGGAGGAAGGTGATCGAACTGATCATTTGTGGCAGGAAATTACATCGAGGGGAGTAACTTTAGAGGGGTAGCACATCAGTCGTGCTGTTTAAACGTTAGAGAGCAATATTTTGTACCTGGTTTTATACACAATTCCAATTACGACTTAAAGTTTGTTCTACCGGCGTTGGCCCGCACTGCCAAGGGTGGAGTTGTAGATGACGCATGGATAGATGATTTTTTTCATATAATATCATACCCAAATCATCAGAGAAGCTACTGCTGCTAGAATTCATGTGGAAAACAGTTGACAAGGGTAACATGTGCCTGAATAAAATCCGTTTTTTAGACTGTTTCAGCTTCTTCCCCAAATCTTTAAGTCAATTGATTCAGGTACAGAAAAGTGATAATTTTGATAGCTTCCCCCTCCTCAAACAGCGCTTCCCCGATGATGAAATGTATTATTTATTAACGTGTAAGGGTATATATCCATATGATTATTACAACTCTGGCTCGAGGCTAGATGAGGTGTCATTACCACCCATTGAAGCTTTTTACAATTCTCTTACTGAGAGTGAGTGTACCACTAGTGACTACGAATTTGCTAAGAGGGTTTGGGCAAAGGGTTGATGTAAAAATGGGTGGTATGATTGTAAACTATACTTGGCCAGTGACGTACTCACTCTTCTGGACATTGTGTGCAGAAATACGGATAAAATCTGTGGGGAATTTGGGTTGGATTTAGGTTATTATTTTTCCACTCTTCATCTGGTGATGGACTTGATACTTAAAATCAGCAAAGAAGAAATAGGTCTGATCCCCGATGTGGATCAGCATCTGTTTGTAGAGAGATCAATGAGGGGTGGGTATGTTTTTCACGGGGACCGTATCATGAAAACTGATATGACCGGACAGCACACCGATGAAAAGTCGGACGCAGTTTTATTGGATATGAATTCTCTTTACCCATCGGCAATGTCAGTAGTATGTTACCTTACACTTTGCGGCCTTTATGTTCCATCCTGTGTTATTTGCGGCCTTTACGTTCCCTGGCACCTTTCCATGGCAGATTACCAGACTAGTTATTAGGAAAGGTTTTTTAGGGAAAGCTGTCAATCACCCATGTGTTATCCACAGCTCCATTTTTGAAGTCTGTGGAAACAGTTTGACGTGTTCGGTGAGATTACGTTCCTTGGCGTTTGATAGACATTTGCAAAAAAAATTGGTAATTAGTGATTGGATAATTTTTTAACGTGAAATCTCTGAATAAAATATTTTTGGAGCATGTGTTTGACGATGGATAAAAGGGTTAAGGTGATTAGCAATTACGAGCAAGGATCCCCCCACTGGTTCCTGGCAGTAGGCTACGCATATCAAATTGCTGTACTGTGGGTTAGGTAACATGATTAAACACGCTTTTACAATTGGAATTCATTGATTGACATTTGCAAAAAAGGGGTAATTAGTGATTGGATAATTTCTTAACGTGAAGGGTCAATTTTGGAGGGAAAACCAAAAATACTCAGAATCGAAAATAAATGGGAGCTGCCTCAAGGGGAAGGCTCAGAGGTCCTTCGTTCCCCCATTTCTGAGGGCAGGGGAGGGGGGGGTCAATTTTGGAGGGAAAACCAAAAATACTCAGAATCGAAAATAAACGGGATCTGCCTCAAGGGCAAGGCTCAGAGGCCCTTCGTTCCCCCATTTCTGAGGGCAGGGGAGGGGGCGGGTCAATTTTGGAGGGAAAACCAAAAATACTCAGAATCAAAAATAAACGGGATCTGCCTCAAGGGCAAGGCTCAGAGGCCCATTCGTTCCCCCATTTCTGAGGGCAGGGGAGGGGGGGGTCAATTTTGGAGGGAAAACCAAAAATACTCAGGATCAAAAATAAATGGGATCTGCCTCAAGGGCAAGGCTCAGAGGCCCCTCCTTCCTCCATTTCTGAGGGCAGGGGAGAGGGGAGTCAATTTGGAGGGAAAACCAAAAATACTCAGAATCGAAAATAAATGGGATCTGCCTCAAGGGCAAGGCTCAGAGGCCCCTCCTTCCTCCATTTCTGAGGGCAGGGGAGGGGGGGGTCAATTTTGGAGGGAAAACCAAAAATACTCAGAATCGAAAATAAAGCGTGATCTGCCTCAAGGGCAAGGCTCAGAGGCCCCTCCTTCCTCCATTTCTGAGGGCAGGGGAGGGGGGAGTCAATTTTGGAGGGAAAACCAAAAATGCTCAGAATCGAAGATAATTTCCATTCATCTTAGTTTTTAACGATGCTCCTTATTTCTAGTTGAAAATGCTTATTTTTTAATTTAATTGGGAATGAAAAGTCAAACTCTAACATAAAGAACAAGGTATTTTGGAGGGGGTATCTGATGAAATAATTTAGGTCGTATGATCAATTTAATTTATTTTTAAATTCAATAGTTTTTCAGTAAGGACACTCGATATCCTAAAAGTGTCTGATTAAGACTTTTAACTTGAGCATCAATGTTGTTGGCAGAATTTAAAAAAGGATCGTTTATGAGGGCTGGCGTATCTGATGAAATAATTTAGTTCGTATGATCAATTTAATTTTTTTTTTAATTCAGTAGTTTTTCAGTAAGGACACTCGATATCCTAAAAGTGTTTGATTCAAACTTTTACCTTGAGCATTGATGTTGTTAGCAGAATTTCAAAAAAGGATCGTTTATGAGGGCTGGCGTATCTGATGAAATAATTTAAGTCGTATGATCAATTTAATTTATTTTTTAATTCAGTAGTTTTTCAGTAAGGACACTCGATATCCTAAAAGTGTTTGATTCAAACTTTTACCTTGAGCATCTATGGTGTTAGCAGAATTTCAAAAAAGGAACTTTTAAGAGTGCTGGCGTATCTGATGAAATAATTTAGGTCGTATGATCAATTTAATTTATTTTTTAATTCAGTAGTTTTTTTCAGTAAGGACACTCGATATCCTAAAAGTGTTTGATTCAAACTTTTACCTTGAGAATCGATGCTGTTAGCAGAATTTCAAAAAAGGATCGTTTATGAGTACTGGCGCATCTGATGAAATAGTTTAGGTCGTATTTTCAAAGTTCATTTTGAATTTCTTTCGTGAAATGCAAGAATTGGAATATTTCAGTAGTGTCTTGTCGTGGTTTACCTTGTCACAGCTACATTCTCATGATTTTTCAAAGTTCATTTTGAATTTCTGTCGTGAAAAGCAAGAGTTGTAATATTTCAGTAGTGACTTGTTGTGCTTTACCTTGTCACAGTCACATTGTCTTGATTTTTAGAAGTTCATTTTGAATTTCTGTCGTGAAATTCAAGAGTTGGAATATTTCAGTAGTGTTTTGTTGTACTTTACCTTGTCACAGTTACATTCTGTTGATTATCATAGTTCATTTTGAATTTCTTTCATTGAAATGCAAGAGTTGGAAAATTTCAGTAGTGTTTTGTTGTGCTTTACCTTGTCACAGTTACATTCTGATGATTTTCAAATTTCATTTTGAATTTCTTTCATTGAAATGCAAGAGTTGGAATATTTCGGTAGTGTTTTGTTGTGACTTACCTTGTCACAGTTACATTCTCTTAATTTTTCAAAGTTCATTTTGAATTTCTTTCGTGAAATGCAAGAATTGGAATATTTCAGTAGTGTCTTGTCGTGGTTTACCTTGTCACAGCTACATTCTCATGATTTTTCAAAGTTCATTTTGAATTTCTGTCGTGAAATGCAAGAGTTGGAATATTTCAGTAGTGACTTGTTGTGCTTTACCTTGTCACAGTTACATTCTCTTGATTTTTCGAAGTTCATTTTGAATTTCTGTCGTGAAATGCAAGAGTTGGAATATTTCAGTAGTATTTTGTTGTGCTTTACCTTGTCACAGTTACATTCTGTTGATTTTCATAGTTCATTTTGAATTTCTTTCATTGAAATGCAAGAGTTGGAATATTTCAGTAGTGTTTTGTTCTGCTTTACCTTGTCACAGTTACATTCTCTTAATTTTTCAAAGTTCATTTTGAATTTCTTTCGTGAAATGCAAGAATTGGAATATTTCAGTAGTGTCTTGTCGTGGTTTACCTTGTCACAGCTACATTCTCATGATTTTTCAAAGTTCATCTCGAATTTCTGTCGTGAAATGCAAGAGTTGGAATATTTCAGTAGTGACTTGTTGTGATTTACCTTGTCACAGTTACATTCTCTTGATTTTTTCGAAGTTCATTTTGAATTTCTGTCGTGAAATGCAAGAGTTGGAATATTTCAGTAGTGTCTTGTCGTGGTTTACCTTGTTACAGCTACATTCTCATGATTTTTCAAATTTCATTTTGAATTTATGTCGTGAAATGCAAGAGTTGGAATATTTCAGTAGTGACTTGTTGTGCTTTACCTTGTCACAGTTACATTTTCTTGATTTTTCGAAGTTCATTTTGAATTTCTGTCGTGAAATGCAAGAGTTGGAATATTTCAGTAGTGTTTTGTTGTGCTTTACCTTGCCACAGTTACATTCTGTTGATTTTCATAGTTCATTTTGAATTTCTTTCATTGAAATGCAGGAGTTGGAATATTTCAGTAGTGTTTTGTTGTGCTTTACCTTGTCACAGTTACACTCTGTTGATTTTCATAGTTCATTTTGAATTTCTTTCATTGAAATGCAAGAGTTGGAATATTTCAGTAGTGTCTTGTCGTAGTTTACCTTGTCACAGTTACATTCTCATGATTTTTCAAAGTTCATTTTGGATTTCTTTCGTTGAAATGCAAGAGTTGGAATATTTCAGTAGTGACTTGTTGTGCTTTACCTTGTCACAGTTACATTCTGTTGATTTTCATAGTTCATTTTGATTTTCTTTCATTGAAATGCAAGAGTTGGAATATTTCAGTAGTGTTTTGTTCTGCTTTACCTTGTCACAGTTACATTCTCTTAATTTTTCAAAGTTCATTTTGAATTTCTTTCGTGAAATGCAAGAATTGGAATATTTCAGTAGTGTCTTGTCGTGGTTTACCTTGTCACAGCTACATTCTCATGATTTTTCAAAGTTCATCTTGAATTTCTGTCGTGAAATGCAAGAGTTGGAATATTTCAGTAGTGACTTGTTGTGCTTTACCTTGTCACAGTTACATTCTCTTGATTTTTTCGAAGTTCATTTTGAATTTCTGTCGTGAAATGCAAGAGTTGGAATATTTCAGTAGTGTTTTGTTGTGCTTTACCTTGTCACAGTTACATTCTGTTGATTTTCATAATTCATTTTGAATTTCTTTCATTGAAATGCAAGAGTTGGAATATTTCAGCAGTGTTTTGTTGTGCTTTACCTTGTCACAGTTACATTCTCTTAATTTTTCAAAGTTCATTTTGAATTTCTTTCGTGAAATGCAAGAATTGGAATATTTCAGTAGTGTCTTGTCGTAGTTTACCTTGTCACAGCTACATTCTCTTGATTTTTCAAAGTTCATTTTGGATTTCTTTCGTTGAAATGCAAGAGTTGGAATATTTCAGTAGTGACTTGTTGTGCTTTACCTTGTCACAGTTACATTCTCTTGATTTTTCGAAGTTCATTTTGAATTTCTGTCGTGAAATGCAAGAGTTGGAATATTTCAGTAGTGTTTTGTTGTGCTTTACCTTGTCACAGTTACATTCTGTTGAATTTCATAGTTCATTTTGAATTTCTTTCATTGAAATGCAAGAGTTGGAATATTTCAGTAGTGTCTTGTCGTGGTTTACCTTGTTACAGCTACATTCTCATGATTTTTCAAATTTCATTTTGAATTTATGTCGTGAAATGCAAGAGTTGGAATATTTCAGTAGTGACTTGTTGTGCTTTACCTTGTCACAGTTACATTTTCTTGATTTTTCGAAGTTCATTTTGAATTTCTGTCGTGAAATGCAAGAGTTGGAATATTTCAGTAGTGTTTTGTTGTGCTTTACCTTGCCACAGTTACATTCTGTTGATTTTCATAGTTCATTTTGAATTTCTTTCATTGAAATGCAGGAGTTGGAATATTTCAGTAGTGTTTTGTTGTGCTTTACCTTGTCACAGTTACACTCTGTTGATTTTCATAGTTCATTTTGAATTTCTTTCATTGAAATGCAAGAGTTGGAATATTTCAGTAGTGTTTTGTTGTGCTTTACCTTGTCACAGTTACATTCTCTTGATTTTTCGAAGTTCATTTTGAATTTCTGTCGTGAAATGCAAGAGTTGGAATATTTCAATAGTGTTTTGTTGTGCTTTACCTTGTCACAGTTACATTCTGTTGATTTTCATAGTTCATTTTGAATTTCTGTCGTGAAATGCAAGAGTTGGAATATTTCAGTAGTGACTTGTTGTGCTTTACCTTGTCACAGTTACATTCTCTTGATCTTTCGAAGTTCATTTTGAATTTCTGTCGTGAAATGCAAGAGTTGGAATATTTCAGTAGTATTTTGTTGTGCTTTACCTTGTCACAGTTACATTCTGTTGATTTTCATAGTTCATTTTGAATTTCTTTCATTGAAATGCAAGAGTTGGAATATTTCAGTAGTGTTTTGTTCTGCTTTACCTTGTCACAGTTACATTCTCTTAATTTTTCAAAGTTCATTTTGAATTTCTTTCGTGAAATGCAAGAATTGGAATATTTCAGTAGTGTCTTGTCGTGGTTTACCCTGTCACAGCTACATTCTCATGATTTTTCAAAGTTCATCTTGAATTTCTGTCGTGAAATGCAAGAGTTGGAATATTTCAGTAGTGACTTGTTGTGCTTTACCTTGTCAAAGTTACATTCTCTTGATTTTTTTGAAGTTCATTTTGAATTTCTGTCGTGAAATGCAAGAGTTGGAATATTTCAGTAGTGTTTTGTTGTGCTTTACCTTGTCACAGTTACATTCTGTTGATTTTCATAATTCATTTTGAATTTCTTTCATTGAAATGCAAGAGTTGGAATATTTCAGCAGTGTTTTGTTGTGCTTTACCTTGTCACAGTTACATTCTCTTAATTTTTCAAAGTTCATTTTGAATTTCTTTCGTGAAATGCAAGAATTGGAATATTTCAGTAGTGTCTTGTCGTGGTTTACCTTGTCACAGCTACATTCTCATGATTTTTCAAAGTTCATTTTGGATTTCTTTCGTTGAAATGCAAGAGTTGGAATATTTCAGTAGTGACTTGTTGTGCTTTACCTTGTCACATTTACATTCTCTTGATTTTTCGATGTTCATTTTGAATTTCTGTCGTGAAATGCAAGAGTTGGAATATTTCAGTAGTGTTTTGTTGTGCTTTACCTTGTCACAGTTACATTCTGTTGAATTTCATAGTTCATTTTGAATTTCTTTCATTGAAATGCAAGAGTTGGAATATTTCAGTAGTGTCTCGTCGTGGTTTACCTTGTTACAGCTACATTCTCATGGTTTTTCAAATTTCATTTTGAATTTATGTCGTGAAATGCAAGAGTTGGAATATTTCAGTAGTGACTTGTTGTGCTTTACCTTGTCACAGTTACATTCTCTTGATTTTTCGAAGTTCATTTTGAATTTCTGTCGTGAAATGCAAGAGTTGGAATATTTCAGTAGTGTTTTGTTGTGCTTTACCTTGCCACAGTTACATTCTGTTGATTTTCATAGTTCATTTTGAATTTCTTTCATTGAAATGCAAGAGTTGGAATATTTCAGTAGTGTTTTGTTGTGCTTTACCTTGTCACAGTTACACTCTGTTGATTTTCATAGTTCATTTTGAAATTCTTTCATTGAAATGCAAGAGTTGGAATATTTCAGTAGTGTTTCGTTGTGCTTTACCTTGTCACAGTTACATTCTCTTGATTTTTCGAAGTTCATTTTGAATTTCTGTCGTGAAATGCAAGAGTTGGAATATTTCAATAGTGTTTTGTTGTGCTTTACCTTGTCACAGTTACATTCTGTTGATTTTCATAGTTCATTTTGAATTTCTGTCGTCAAATGCAAGAGTTGGAATATTTCAGTAGTGACTTGTTGTGCTTTACCTTGTCACACTTCCGATCTGTTACATTCTCTTGATTTTTCGAAGTTCATTTTGAATTTCTGTGGTGAAATGCAAGAGTTGGAATATTTCAGTAGTGTTTTGTTGTGCTTTACCTTGTCACAGTTACATTCTGTTGATTTTCATAGTTCATTTTGAATTTCTTTCATTGAAATGCAAGAGTTGGAATATTTCAGTAGTGTTTTGTTCTGCTTTACCTTGTCACAGTTACATTCTCTTAATTTTTCAAAGTTCATTTTGAATTTCTTTCGTGAAATGCAAGAATTGGAATATATCAGTAGTGTCTTGTCGTGGTTTACCTTGTCACAGCTACATTCTCATGATTTTTCAAAGTTCATCTTGAATTTCTGTCGTGAAATGCAAGAGTTGGAATATTTCAGTAGTGACTTGTTGTGCTTTACCTTGTCACAGTTACATTCTCTTGATTTTTTCGAAGTTCATTTTGAATTTCTGTCGTGAAATGCAAGAGTTGGAATATTTCAGTAGTGTTTTGTTGTGCTTTACCTTGTCACAGTTACATTCTGTTGATTTTCATAATTCATTTTGAATTTCTTTCATTGAAATGCAAGAGTTGGAATATTTCAGCAGTGTTTTGTTGTGCTTTACCTTGTCACAGTTACATTCTCTTAATTTTTCAAAGTTCATTTTGAATTTTTTTCGTGAAATGCAAGAATTGGAATATTTCAGTAGTGTCGTGTCGTGGTTTACCTTGTCACAGCTACATTCTCATGATTTTTCAAAGTTCATTTTGGATTTCTTTCGTTGAAATGCAAGAGTTGGAATATTTCAGTAGTGACTTGTTGTGCTTTACCTTGTCACAGTTACATTCTCTTGAATTTTCGAAGTTCATTTTGAATTGCTGTCGTGAAATGCAAGAGTTGGAATATTTCAATAGTGTTTTGTTGTGCTTTACCTTGTCACAGTTACATTCTGTTGAATTTCATAGTTCATTTTGAATTTCTTTCATTGAAATGCAAGAGTTGGAATATTTCAGTAGTGTCTTGTCGTGGTTTACCTTGTTACAGCTACATTCTCATAATTTTTCAAATTTCATTTTGAATTTATGTCGTGAAATGCAAGAGTTGGAATATTTCAGTAGTGACTTGTTGTGCTTTACCTTGTCACAGTTACATTCTCTTGATTTTTCGAAGTTCATTTTGAATTTCTGTCGTGAAATGCAAGAGTTGGAATATTTCAGTAGTGTTTTGTTGTGCTTTACCTTGCCACAGTTACATTCTGTTGATTTTCATAGTTCATTTTGAATTTCTTTCATTGAAATGCAAGAGTTGGAATATTTCAGTAGTGTTTTGTTGTGCTTTACCTTGTCACAGTTACACTCTGTTGATTTTCATAGTTCATTTTGAATTTCTTTCATTGAAATGCAAGAGTTGGAATATTTCAGTAGTGTTTTGTTGTGCTTTACCTTGTCACAGTTACATTCTCTTGATTTTTCGAAGTTCATTTTGAATTTCTGTCGTGAAATGCAAGAGTTGGAATATTTCAATAGTGTTTTGTTGTGCTTTACCTTGTCACAGTTACATTCTGTTGATTTTCATAGTTCATTTTGAATTTCTTTCATTGAAATGCAAGAGTTGGAATATTTCAGTAGTGTTTTGTTGTGCTTTACCTTGTCACTGTTACATTCTCTTAATTTTTCAAAGTTCATTTTGAATTTCTTTCGTGAAATGCAAGAATTGGAATATTTCAGTAGTGTCATGTCGTGGTTTACCTTGTCACAGCTACATTCTCATGATTTTTCAAAGTTCATTTTGAATTTCTGTTTTGAAATGCAAGAGTTGGAATATTTCAGTAGTGACTTGTTGTGCTTTACCTTGTCACAGTTACATTCTCTTGATTTTTTGAAGTTCATTTTGAATTTCTGTCGTGAAATGCAAGAGTTGGAATATTTCAGTAGTGTTTTGTTGTGCTTTACCTTGTCACAGTTACATTCTGTTGATTTTCATAGTTCATTTTTAATTTCTTTCATTGAAATGCAAGAGTTGGAATATTTCAGTAGTGTTTTGTTGTGCTTTACCTTGTCACAGTTACATTCTCTTAATTTTTCAAAGTTTATTTTGAATTTCTTTCGTGAAATGCAAGAATTGGAATATTTCAGTAGTGTCTTGTCGTGGTTTACCTTGTCACAGCTACATTCTCATGATTTTTCAAAGTTCAGTTACGTGCGCGCACGTAACCTCGTCTAAATTAACCTTAAAAAATGAAATAAAGCTATGTCGACTTTGCATATTTTATTCAACATATCCGACAATTGATGCAGAAAAAGCATAGAGTTTGTTACTTACTTACTTACATTTTTTTTCCATAATTTCTTGAATTAAATTTCTGTATTGTGCATCCAAATGGGGAATTCAAGAAAGAGTTTGTTACTTACTTGCGATTTTTTCATAATTTCTTGAATAAAGTATCTGTATTGTGTATCCAAGGTTTAAGTTTTGATGCTGCTCCTTACTTTCAGTTGAAGAAACGATATTCCAATTCTTGTGTTTCACGAAAGAAATTCAAAATGAACTTTGAAAAATTAAGAGAATGTAACTGTGACAAGGTAAAGCACAACAAAACACTACTGAAATATTCCAAATCTTGCATTTCAATGAAAGAAATTCAAAATGAACTATGAAAATCAACAGAATGTAACTGTGACAAGGTAAAGCACAACAAAACACTACTGAAATATTCCAACTCTTGCATTTCACGACAGAAATTCAAAATGAACTTCGAAAAATCATGAGAATGTAGCTGTGACAAGGTAAACCACGACAAGACACTACTGAAATATTCCAATTCTTGCATTTCACGAAAGAAATTCAAAATGAACTTTGAAAAATTAAGAGAATGTAACTGTGACAAGGTAAAGCACAACAAGTCACTACTGAAATATTCCAACTCTTGCATTTCACGACAGAAATTCAAAATGAACTTTGAAAAATCATGAGAATGTAGCTGTGACAAGGTAAACCACGACAAGACACTACTGAAATATTCCAATTCTTGCATTTCACGAAAGAAATTCAAAATGAACTTTGAAAAATTAAGAGAATGTAACTGTGACAAGGTAAAGCACAACAAAACACTACTGAAATATTCCAACTCTTGCATTTCAATGAAAGAAATTCAAAATGAACTATGAAAATCAACAGAATGTAACTGTGACACGGAAAAGCACAACAAAACACTACTGAAACATTCCAACTCTTGCATTTCCCGACAGAAATTCAAAATGAAATTCGAAAAATCAAGAAAATGTAACTGTGACAAGGTAAAGCACAACAAGTCACTACTGAAATATTCCAACTCTTGCATTTCAACGAAAGAAATCCAAAATGAACTTTGAAAAATCATGAGAATGTAGCTGTGACAAGGTAAACCACGACAAGACACTACTGAAATATTCCAATTCTTGCATTTCACGAAAGAAATTCAAAATGAACTTTGAAAAATTAAGAGAATTTAACTGTGACAAGGTAAAGCACAACAAAACACTACTGAAATATTCCAACTCTTGCATTTCAATGAAAGAAATTCAAAATGAACTATGAAAATCAACAGAATGTAACTGTGACAAGGTAAAGCACAATAAAACACTACTGAAATATTCCAACTCTTGCATTTCACGACAGAAATTCAAAATGAACTTCGAAAAATCAAGAGAATGTAACTGTGACAAGGTAAAGCACAACAAGTCACTACTGAAATATTCCAACTCTTGCATTTCACGACAGAAATTCAAGATGAACTTTGAAAAATCATGAGAATGTAGCTGTGACAAGGTAAACCACGACAAGACACTACTGAAATATTCCAATTCTTGCATTTCACGAAAGAAATTCAAAATGAACTTTGAAAAATTAAGAGAATGTAACTGTGACAAGGTAAAGCACAACAAAACACTACTGAAATATTCCAACTGTTGCATTTCAATGAAAGAAATTCAAAATGAACTATGAAAATCAACAGAATGTAACTGTGACAAGGTAAAGCACAACAAAACACTACTGAAATACTCCAACTCTTGCATTTCACGACAGAAATTCAAAATGAACTTCGAAAAATCAAGAGAATGTAACTGTGACAAGGTAAAGCACAACAAGTCACTACTGAAATATTCCAACTCTTGCATTTCAGGACAGAAATTCAAAATGAACTTTGAAAAATCATGAGAATGTAGCTGTGACAAGGTAAACCACGACATGACACTACTGAAATATTCCAATTCTTGCATTTCACGAAAGAAATTCAAAATGAACTTTGAAAAATTAAGAGAATGTAACTGTGACAAGGTAAAGCACAACAAAACACTACTGAAATATTCCAACTCTTGCATTTCAATTAAAGAAATTCAAAATGAACTACGAAAATCAACAGAATGTAACTGTGACAATGTAAAGCACAACAAAACACTACTGAAATATTCCAACTCTTGCATTTCACGACAGAAATTCAAAATGAACTTCGAAAAATCAAGAGAATGTAACTGTGACAAGGTAAAGCACAACAAGTCACTACTGAAATATTCCAACTCTTGCATTTCACGACAGAAATTCAAAATGAACTTTGAAAAATCATGAGAATGTAGCTGTGACAAGGTAAACCAAATATTCCAATTCTTGCATTTCACGAAAGAAATTCAAAATGAACTTTGAAAAATTAAGAGAATGTAACTGTGACAAGGTAAAGCACAACAAAACACTACTGAAATATTCCAACTCTTGCATTTCAATGAAAGAAATTCAAAATGAACTTTGAAAAATTAAGAGAATGTAACTGTGACAAGGTAAAGCACAACAAAACACTACTGAAATATTCCAACTCTTGCATTTCAATGAAAGAAATTCAAAATGAACTATGAAAATCAACAGAATGTAACTGTGACAAGGTAAAGCACAACAAAACGCTACTGAAATATTCCAACTCTTGCATTTCACGACAGAAATTCAAAATGAACTTCGAAAAATCAAGAGAATGTAACTGTGACAAGGTAAAGCACAACAAGTCACTACTGAAATATTCCAACTCTGGTTTTTCACGACAGAAATTCAAAATGAACTTTGAAAAATCATGAGAATGTAGCTGTGACAATGTAAACCACGACATGACACTACTGAAATATTCCAATTCTTGCATTTCACGAAAGAAATTCAAAATGAACTTTGAAAAATTAAGAGAATGTAACTGTGACAAGGTAAAGCACAACAAAACACTACTGAAATATTCCAACTCTTGCATTTCAATGAAAGAAATTCAAAATGAACTACGAAAATCAACAGAATGTAACTGTGACAAGGTAAAGCACAACAAAACACTACTGAAATATTCCAACTCTTGCATTTCAATGAAAGAAATTCAAAATGAACTATGAAAATCAACAGAATGTAACTGTGACAAGGTAAAGCACAACAAAACACTACTGAAATATTCCAACTCTTGCATTTCACGACAGAAATTCAAAATGAACTTCGAAAAATCAACAGAATGTAACTGTGACAAGGTAAAGCACAACAAAACACTACTGAAATATTCCAACTCTTGCATTTCACGACAGAAATTCAAAATGAACTTTGGAAAATCATGAGAATGTAGCTGTGACAAGATAAACCACGACAAGACACTACTGAAATATTCCAATTCTTGCATTTCACAAAAGAAATTCAAAGTGAATTTTGAAAATACGACCTAAATTATTTCATCAGATACGCCAGCACTCATAAACGATCCTTTTTTTGAAATTCTGCTAACAGCATCGATTCTCAAGGTAAAAGTTTGAATCAAACACTTTTAGGATATCGAGTGTCCTTACTGAAAAAAACTACTGAATTAGAAAATAAATTAAATTGACCATACGACCTAAATTATTTCATCAGATACGCCAGCACTCATAAACGATCCTTTTTGAAATTCTGCTAACAACATCGATGCTCAAGGTAAAAGTTTGAATCAAACACTTTTAGAATATCGAGTGTCCTTACTGAAAACTACTGAATTAAAAAATGAATTAAATTGATCATACGAACTAAATTATTTCATCAGATACGCCAGCACTCATAAACGTTCCTTTTTTGAAATTCTGCTAACACCATAGATGCTCAAGGTAAAAGTTTGAATCAAACACTTTTAGGATATCGAGTGTCCTTACTGAAAAACTACTGAATTAAAAAATAAATTAAATTGATCAAACGACTTAAATTATTTCATCAGATACGCCAGCCCTCATAAACGATCCTTTTTTGAAATTCTGCCAACAACATCGATGCTCAAGGTAAAAGTTTGAATCAAACACTTTTAGGATATCGAGTGTCCTTACTGAAAACTACTGAATTAAAAAATGAATTAAATTGATCATACGAACTAAATTATTTCATCAGATACGCCAGCCCTCATAAACGATCCTTTTTGAAATTCTACTAACAACATCGATGCTCAAGGTAAAAGTTTTAATCAGACACTTTTAGGATATCGAGTGTCCTTACTGAAAAACTATTGAATTTAAAAATAAATTAAATGGATCATACGACCTAAATTATTTCATCAGATACCCCCTCCAAAATACCTTGTTCTTTATGTTAGAGTTTGACTTTTCATTCCCAATTAAATTAAAAAATAAGCATTTTCAACTAGAAATAAGGAGCATCGTTAAAAACTAAGATGAATGGAAATTATCTTCGATTCTGAGCATTTTTGGTTTTCCCTCAAAAATTGACTCCCCCCTCCCCTGCCCTCAGAAATGGAGGAAGGAGGGGCCTCTGAGCCTTGCCCTTGAGGCAGATCCTGCTTTGTTTTTGATTTTGAGTATTCTTGGTTTTCCCTCCAAAATTGACCCCCCCCCCTCCCCTTCCCTCAGAAATGGAGGAAGGAGGGGCGTCTGAGCCTTGCCCTTGAGGCAGATCCTATTTATTTCTGATTCTGAGTATTTTGGTTTTCCCTCCAAAATTGACTCCCCCTCTCCCCTACCCTCAGAAATGGAGGAAGGAGGGGCCTCTGAGCCTTGCCCTTGAGGCAGATCCCACTTATTTTCGATTCTGAGTATTTTTGGTTTTCCCTCCAAAATTGACCCCCCCCCTCCCCTGTCCTCAGAAATGGGGTAACGAATGGGCCTCTGAGCCTTGCCCTTGAGGCAGATCCCGTTTATTTTCGATTCTGAGTATTTTTGGTTTTCCCTCCAAAATTGACCCCCCCCCCTCCTCTGCCCTCAGAAATGGGGGAACGAAGGACCTCTGAGCCTTCCCCTTGAGGCAGATCCCATTTTTTTCGATTCTGAGTATTTTTGGTTTTCCCTCCAAAATTGACCCTTCACGTTAAAAAATTATCCAATCACTAATTACCCCTTTTTTGCAAATGTCAATCAATGAATTCCGATTGTAAAAGCGTGTTTAATCATGTTACCTAACCCATAGTACAGCAATTTGATATGCGTAGCCTACTGCCAGGAACCAGTGGGGAGATCCTTGCTCGTAATTGCTAATCACCTTAACCCTTTTATCCATCATCAAGTACATCCTCCAAAAATATTTTATTCAGAGATTTCACGTTAAAAAATTATCCAATCACTAATTACCCCTTTTTTTTGCAAATGTCTATCAAACACCAAGGAACGTAATCTCACCGAACACGTCAAACTGTTTCTACAGACTTCAAAAATGGAACTGTGGATAACACATGGGTGATTGACAGCTTTCCCTAAAAAACCTTTCCTAATAACTAGTCTGGTAATCTGCCATGGAAAGGTGCCAGGGAACGTAAAGGCCGCAAATAACACAGGATGGAACATAAAGGCCGCAAAGTATAAGGTAACATACTACTAATGTCTCACTACTGTTTTCCGTGTGGCAATTATAAATGGCTTGACAATCCGTTTGCTTCGAATTTCCCCGACATTGCTAGTGTTGAGGAGAATGGGGCACAGGCAAAAATCCATCACTCGGTAAAGACTTTGTAGTTCCGTGCATAAATAGACCGGTGGGTAGAGACTCTCTGATCCCCAACAATTTATCATTAGTAGAGGATGGGAGTATGCACTGGGTACCTTCAAAACAAAAACTAATTGCCGACCTCAACCCGAAACAGAATATCGTTGTTCATCACGTGCTATTGAAATGGATGGTGTCCAATGGTTTCAAGGTCACAAAGATTCATAGAGCCCTCCAATTTGATCAAAAGCCTTACATGAAAACGTTTATTGACACCTTTGTCAGTAAGTGTTCACAAGCGAAAACGAAAGTTGAAAAAGAGGTCTATAAACTCATTTTGAACTCAGCTTTTGGTAAAATGTGCGAAAGCGTACGAAACAGAAGTCGATGTGACATTGTAACCACCCCCAAAGATTGTGCTCGAATCATTGTGGATCCAAACTTCACATCGTTCACAATCATAGACTCCAATATGGTGCTCCTACATCGCAAGAAAAGAAACATTGCATTAAATAAAAATATTGCAGGCGGAAGTGCAATAACTGAAATATCCAAGAAACTCATGTTGTCATTTTATTATAATGTATGCAAGGTACAGTGGCCGATTGAGGGACAAGTTCAAGTGTACTACGGGGACACTGATTCACTCCTGTTAAAAGTCAAAACTGAAAATCTATTGAATGATTTGGAAAATGGCGAGTACATTAGCTCACGAATGGACTACACTAACTGGGACGAATCCCTCTACTCGGAGCTAGTGAAACGCCAGGCCCCAAATCAATTGTTAATGTTAAAATCTGAAACAGGTAGCGATCTGATATCCAGTGGTGTGTTTCCTGGGCCGAAGGTATACTGTGTGGAAACGCACAACAAGGATATCAAACAAGTTTGCAAGGGGGTATTTACACACTTTGTAAAAAATAATTTCGACATGAGTGTGTATAGAAACTGTGTGGAACGTAGTTTAGTCCCAAGAGCGAAAGTCATGGCGATTCGCTCTTTACAATTTAAAAACTACACAGTTAGAGTTGAGAAAAATGCCATGTCGGCCATATAGGACAAAGTCTATGTACTTGAGGATGGTGTGAAGGTACTACCACACGGTCATTATTTAATTTCAGACCAAGTTGAATGTGTAGAGTACAGAAAACAACTCGGTCTAGAAAAATTAACTTAAATTCATTAAAAAAGTACAAATTGGGTGCGAGGGTTTTTTGGGTGATGGGTGTTTTTAAATTCTTTTTTTTCTATATCACAAACAATTTTCAATGTGTGTGTGTGTGCAAGGAAGAGCAATTTCCACTATTTAATGCCCCCGCCCCATCCCGCCGCAGCGGGCCCCCGTTTCCCGGCCCGCCGCAGCTGGCCCCGCTTCCCGGCCGCCGCAGCGGCTGCCCCCAGGGGGAGACCACATTTAAAATGCTGTAAATAAAAGTGATATTATTATTTTAAGTGTGCATATTCTAATAAATGTTGTATTTTTTATAAATAAATAAAAAAAAGTGTATTTATTAAAGTGTTTTTTTTATCTAGTGCTTATGTAAATGTTGTATTTTTTATTATAAATAAATTAAAAAAAGTGTATTTTTTCATGTTTAATGTACTTTCATGTGTTCAATGTAGTATTTTTTAAGTGTTGTTACTTTTTTATGTGTGTATAATAAAAGAAAATATGAATTTATTCGTCTTCTTATTATTCTTGAACGGAGTAGTAGTAGTAGTAGTAAGGAAATTATTTAGTCATTAGACAGCTATAGTCTACAGTTAGTTGTCTAGGTGAACTGTTGAAGGGAAAATGTATCAATTTAAAACACCATTCAGATCGTTTCTGTGTGGGCCGTCAATGTCAGGCAAAACAACACTCTTAACTAAAATAATTAAAAATTGCGATAACATGTTTGTGGAAAAGCCGAAAAAAATCTACTATTGTTACAATATTTGGAAGGAGTCATACGATAAAATAAAAGCAATTGGCACGACGGGATTTGTGCAGATACAATTCATACAGGGACTTGATGTTTTCAGCATTATTGAACCAAACTCTTGGCTGATTATTGACGATCTGGCTGAATCTATTGAACAATGGTCCCAGGAAATGCTAAAACTGTTCACTGTTCGCTCTCATCATGAACAGATTTCCGTTACTCTGGTTCTACACAATCTCTTTCATCAGAGCAAATGTATGCGAACACTTGCATTGAACTGCACCTACTATATAATCTACAGAGTTGTTCGTGATTCTAGCTCGCTAATAACTCTCAATAAGCAAATATACCCCGGAGCCCCTAAATTTCTGCTCTCAGCATACAATCAGGCAACTAATAAACCCTACGGCTATATCCTATTTGGATCTTAATCAAAATACAACCGAGAATCTGCGTGTAGTCACAGATATTTTTGACAATGAAATTACAGTAAATCTCCCCGTGAACAGTAAAAAGACCTATTAGTTGCTATCATGACACTGAAGAATATACATGAAAATAGACATTTATTTTCAGTTCTAAGCACTTCAAAACCCTCGCTTAGGAAAGCCATACTCAAACATGGTATTAACAATGATTTCATTAATCTAATATCTGAACTTTGTTTAAATTTGACCGAGGGTAATGTTCAACTGCCAGAAGTAGTTAAGCAACAGGCAAAGCAACATCGTTCCATTGTACGTACATTGGCCTCTAAAAAGAAAGGAAAGAATTTTAAAAAGAAACGACTTCTTCAGGCGGGCGGTAGCTTTTTCACACTTTTACTACCAATAATTGCAGGGCTTGTAAACAGTTTTCTCTAGAGAGAATGGCAAAACCCTATAAATTGACTCCAATAGAACTCGTTCTCTCACCCATGGAACACTTTGAGAACAATCTAAGTAAATTCATTGACAACGAGAGTATTGAGGATGATAAAAAACTGCTTTTACTTCAAGATGCACTTCGCAGAGTGGACAAACATAAGCCCTATCGTGCGAAGGCCAGTGGTATTGATCACAAAAAGAATCATCTCCTCAGGATTCTGCTGCTGCTGGAACACAATTAAAGAAGGAGGAATTGGATCAATTGTTTTGAAAATTGGAAATCTAATGCCCCACTCATATCGTGAACAAAGTAAACGACTCCTAACTTATCTCATGGAAAGTGGTCAAGATCATATTCAAGTTGATAGCAATGGGAAAGGGATTATAATTCAGGGCAAGAGCTATAATCTACTTGATTTAATCTATGATATGGCTACAAATCGTAAAGGACTATTATCATTTGACGCTCATCTATACAACTTTCTAAATACATTAAACTTCCCCAAAAGCCTTATTAACAATAGACAAATTTTAAAAAAATTAAATGAATATGCACCATCATCATCATCAACAACACCATTAAAATATGAAGAGGAAAAAGAAGAAGAAGATTTTAAATGAATCTTGGAAAATACTAGCACACCTAGTGGAAACTTGACAATGGTGGCGAGGAGGAGCACACCATTGATAGCTAGACAAAAGCGAAAACGTATCAAGTCACCATCACCCCCACCACCAACCACAACTAGTATACGAAAGGGTAGCGGACGTTACACTACGTGTTTACGTTCAAAATGGTTGAAGTTTTGAAAGGTGTTTATGAAAATATTGGTGAAGCGGGGAGTTTAAGTTCCCCCACCACTCTTTCCAAAGTCACTGGTGTTCACACTAAAAGTGTACAAGACTATCTACAAAACGAATCAAGTTACACTCTGCATAGAAATCATAGACTTCGTGCTAATCATTATCGAAAAACTAAAGCCTTTTTCCCATTGCATATAATGCAAGCAGATCTCCTAACTCTAGATGAGATTCAACAACGTCATAATACATCGTACAAGTACATTCTACTTGCAATCAGTGTTTATAGTCGTTATATATATGAAATTCCATTGCGCTCGAAGAGAGGTGTTAAAGTTGCTCAGGCTATAGAAAGTATCCTCGAACAGGATTCGTATAAAAAATTCAAACGGATCGCGGTAGTGAATTTGTTAATCCCCATGTTGTAAAAGTACTAGTGAAATATAATACACTGCTCTATCATACTCATAGTCCTATAAAGGCTGCATTGGCCGAACGATTGATAAGAACTATTCGTCTTTTAATTTCAAGATATTGTACATTGAAAAATACACCGGCTTTTATTCATGATTTAGATAAAATCATGTTGATCTATAATCAACGACCTCGTCGATCATTGTCCAACTCAACCCCAACGGAAGTTCATCATTCTGATCATGATACAATTGACACCTTTCTTAAACAATATTCCAATGAAACGATTGTCAAGAAGAAAAATAAATTCAATGTTGGTGATACTGTTCGAATTAATAGAACAACTAATGTTTTTGAAAAGGGGAATTACTTATGGTCCACAGAACTTTTTAAAGTGGCAAAAATCCTAGACACTAAACCCATAACTTATCGTTTGTGCGATACCAAAGATGAAGAGATTCTCGGCGGCTTTTATGACTATGAACTACAAAAGGTTAAAAACAATAGTGAAATCTATCAAATTGAAAAGATATTAAAGACTCGTACTCGTAGGGGTAGGAAACAGTTACTTGTTCGGTGGCTAGTATACAACTCTGATTTTGATTCTTGGATCAGTGTTGAAGATATTGACAATGCCCAATGATTTCTATATAACATTTATGCCCAACGTTTCCGATCCTCTCTACAACGACTTGAATAAGACAAGTGATTTTTGGACAAAACTCTCCCCCGCTATCAAATTTGACGGTGCGTATGAAGTGGCTCTTGTCGACTGTATCCTCAAAAATACCTATGACATCCTGAGAAAGGATTGTTTGTATGATATAAAAGTTATACCATTCGATTGGGCACTCTTTGTCGACTATGAATGGGTTGAAGCACTTAAATCTAGCGAATATCCATATGTTAAATTGAAAAATATTGAATAAGATAATATGACAGATTTGTGTCGTACAATCAATAGAAAAATCTCATATCGTAGGAATGGTACATTCCATTTTAATTATTCATTGGAACACGATAGGATTTACATTACCTCACCTGTTGACACTGAAATAATTATTCTCAATGATAATCTGAGAGATGTTCTTGGCTTTAAACAGAATATGATCAATGGGAAAAATACTGGCACCGTTTACGGGATGGATCAAGTTATTTTTGCTGATTACCCACCGAGTTTCGCCTCGGACTCTTGCATATTTCTCTATGCATTCTTTTTGGAAACATCGAGACTTGGTAATTCAAATGTCCCCCTCTTACGTGTTCTTGAACGAAAAACAACTCATGAACTTCTTCATCACTATAATATAAAGCATCTTCAGTATGTTCCTGTAAACACTTCGTATTTGGAACTCTGTCAGTTAACACTAAGAAGTGAATTGGGTGATCCTCTAGCAATAACAAAATGCTTAGCAGTGATTACATGTCATTTTCGACCCGTTGTCGGCGACAAAATCACCTAAAATGAACAATAGAAGAATTCCATTTGTCTGTCCCGATATCGATTGCTATGTTGGAGCTCTGAGTCCACGTCAAATAGGCAATGGATTGGACTACTAAAAGGGGCGTACTACAATGTCTGGCTATGGTCTTGGTAGCTGGTTTGCTAGGCTATTTCGTTCTGCACTACCCCTTGCCAGAAAATATCTTGTACCTGCTGCATCAAATTTTGCTGCCTCAATACTACAGGACTGGGGGTCGGGCAAGAATTTCAAGGAGAGTGTTAAGGAAAATATTAGATCTTCAGCAAGAGCCGTTGGTGAGCAATTAAAATCTCGGCAAAATGGGGAGGGATCGAAAAGGATGCGTGCGCGTCATTCACTCATCAGTCTCCACCCAGGCGGGAAGCGAAGGGCATCAACAAGGACTTTGAGGGATAAAACAAGGAAGACCAATAAGCAGAAGAAGAAAAAGAAAAAGACTGTTAGATCAAAGAAGAATTTCTTCTCTTAAGATGACTTATCTCCCCCACAAGTAATTATATCCATCAATCAGTTCCTCATTGAATCTATTCAATGCTGAAAATGTTGATGTCAGTGTCAAGTATAGCTACTATGAACAATTTCAC
Source organism: Artemia sinica (assembly GCA_027921565.1). Classification (NCBI taxonomy): domain Eukaryota; kingdom Metazoa; phylum Arthropoda; class Branchiopoda; order Anostraca; family Artemiidae; genus Artemia; species Artemia sinica. The sequence goes on from CM051258.1 coordinate 37,409,407, forward strand.
CCCCAACAACCCCTCTCGGAAAATATACACTTTCAAATATTTTCCAATGAAGACTATTTCATTGATTTGTCATCAACATTTATTGATTTAAATGTTGCGGTGAAGAAAAAGTCAGATAATACAACTGCAACTGTTGCCGATGGTCTCTCCTACGAAAACTGTATTCTACACAATCTATTCAAACAAATTAACGTATTTATTAATGGAACATTGGTGAGCACTAGCAATAATTTATCCAACTATGCAAGTTACATACAATTTATGATGATGACACCAAATCCATATAAAGAGTTGAGAGGACAATCATTGGGCTATGAATATCGATCAAATGTTGATACTGACGGCGAGTTGACTACTGCAGTGAGCCAGGAGTATCATCTGGCTGGAAAATTAAATCATGAGATATTCAATATATCCCAATGGCTACCCCCCAATGTCAAGATTGACATAAAATTGCAACTGGCCCCATCGAATTTCATTTTGAGAAAAACACTTCCTGCAGCACCCGATGCAAATGTCATTATCACATCGGCAATTCTCCACGTCCGAAAACAACAGGTTATGAGGTCTGTTGCATTGGCAGTGGAAAAGCTAAGAGCTAATGGCAACAACATTAAACTTCTTGTCCCCCATACGATCACCAATCAACGTCACATTGCCACCGGCTCTCGTAGCTATAGCGATTCATCATTTATCAATGGAGAAATCCCATCAAAATTGGCTTTGGCCTTTGTGAAGAGTGGCAGTGCCGTTAGATCCTGGACTGAATCCCCCCACGATTTTAATTTTTTTTTGGTCTATCTAGCCTTGTGTGCAAAGTGAATGGTATTTCACTGTACACTCTATCATTTGACAAAAAATCCTATAGAACTCTGTACGAGTTGACCATGCAATCCCTAGATCATGACTCTCAACTATTTGAAAATGGAATAACCGATTCAATGTTTTCAAAAAATCATGGGGTAATTGTTTTGGACTTGTCGGGGACTCAGGATATGAGCATAATACGAACAGGGAATGTACGTTTAGAGTGTACATTTGCCGATGTTTGACTGAGAGTATCACGCTAATATCATTGAGTCAATTTGAAACCTATTGGGAAATCACACCCGACGGCAGTGCAAAAGACATGTGGCTTTCATGCACTACTCTTTTTCATGTTCAGATGTCGTGGCTATACCTACAAGCAGTTTCTCGACATCTACGTTGACTTACCTCGATTGAACGACTTTCTAGTGGAAAATATACTTACAAGCGTGTTTAATATTGATTTTAGTGCCCTACGAATAAAATTTTCTAAAAATGTATGTGAAATTGTTTATTAATAAATGAAAAAATGTATATACATGATAAAAACGACTTTTCTACTCTTTAGATTTCATCTTCTACTAGGTATAGGTATTTGTCGAGAACAACTAATGCAGGTAGATTATCTGAATTCACAGTATACTGATCCTGATGTACTGCAATGTCAGGGTCACATTTTCTACAGTAGAGTGAAACTTCACTCTTGTCATATCTCTTTGTATAGTCAATGTTACTATTCTCATTCATTCTACAGAATTCACATGTTTCAATTTATTTATTTGAAGTAATGTCACAAACAGAGTCCTCAAGTGGCGTATCACATTCCGTAACAGAATTCCGTAAAAATCAGTGGGCTTATAATCATAGTAGCTATTGTCTTCACAACGATGACGTAGAAACCATATTCTTTTTTTGTTCCAACAGTTGAATCGCTGACCCGGCTCCTCCTCCCAGAACAATCTAAAACCACGACGACACCAATCTCGTTGCAATAAACTAAAATCACGCTTAAGATTCTTTTCAATCATACCGGGATATGTATTCTCCCACTGATTACATTTATCATAGTGGCAGTTGAAGCATAGGTGCCCTCAAGGATGAGAGTCACACACCTCTTCAAGACAGGAATTACAACCTTTAATTTGTACAGCATATCCTCTATGCAATTTACACGGGTTGCATAATCTACACTTTTCATCATACTCGTCAATCATTGTGCAATTCTCACATGATGATCAGCTGCCCAGTGTGTACATACATAGGGGACATGTATGGAACATTTTTTCATGTGTTGACACTCTCACTGCCACAATGAAACTGAGCTACCAACAACAACAAATTGAGTGGGATAGAGAGAGAGAGAGGAGTAAATCCTCCTTGAACACCATCTTTCTCATGAAAAAAAAGTCCTAAATTTCTAAACTAGTGTTTAAAAGCATATCCACAATATCGTTTTGCCGTGTCGTGATTAATATATCAATAAATTGTGTAAATGCATTTGGACCACGACGTAGAAGCTTCATGCAATAGTCTAATGATGGAGAATCAGTTTTCATTATATCGACAAGCATTCCTTGAGAACATATCTTCCTTTGAATAGACAGCTCTCGAAAATCATCATCTAGAATCATACTTTTTTCCATAAGCACTAGATTCCCCATGATTTGCTCTTTCTCAAATCTATCCATTTTTTTTAGAGTCCTAACACTCTCACAACCAACTTCAGACTAACCAGAATTTTTTCTACTCTGAAAAATATACGCTAGTCTACTATAAGAAGAAAAATACCTTTGATTTAGAAACAATTTTATTGCGCATAATTACAACAATAATATTCACTGATGCATTTTGTTCTCATCAATATATTTCACTAGCACATCTAATGCTGCCTGAAGTCTATTTACATGCACAATATTCAGTTTCGCAGCGAAACATAATTGCTCCTCCAGCTTAGATTTGCTTAATGATATCACGTATCTAGCATACATATAGTCCCATTCAAGGCATAGTCTACAGCCTCCGGTTATTTCCACAGCCACATTTGGTACTCGTATATCTTTGCTGCTGGCAGCTCCACCATCAATCTCCAATAATGTAAATGCTCCACTCATTTTCTCCACTAATATCCTCTCAAATAAACTATTCTCTCTGAATTCAATTCTCTTACTAATATGAATTGCAAGAAAAATTACTCCTTTTATTTGAATCCAATCACCAATCAAGTTATCGTATATAGAGTAACCTCCGCTGTCTCTGATTGGCCCTAAAAAATGGGTGTTGCCTCAAAAACCAGTCCGGTTGTCTTATACAATCACAACCATACTCTCAAAGCGAGTTTGACCACTTTATAGATAAAGGATTGGTCGCTTTTTGCGATGTCCACGTGAAACCACACTGTATATTCTTGTAGGCGTGAATGCATGGTTGAAATAAGCACCTAGGTTACTACTCTTATTTGCCCCCAGGGCAATGCCTACAACCCTTTCCCCGATGGCTCTGAAGGGTTTTCATCCTCAAAGACATATTTTCCGGACCTTTCAATTTCGTTGAACAGAATGGCTATCTCAAAATTTTGATTGGATGTGTTTGGAGAAATGGTGGGTGGGAGGGGGGTTAGTTGCCATCCAATCTCTTTTGACTATAAAAAAGGGCACTTGCCCTTTAAATTTCCAATATAATGAGCTCTTTCAGAAGTTTCTAAGACAACAAATGGCTATCTGAAAGTTTCTATCAGACGCATTTCGAGAAAATACGAGGTGTGTGTGGGGGGGGGGGTAACCACCCTTCGATCACTCTGAATCTTAAAAAGGATACTAGAACTTCTGATTACCAATCCAATGAGCCCCTCCGAAGTTTATACGATTACCCTTTCTATATGTATATATACTTTATATGCCCCCAGGGCATAACTTTAACCCCTTGCCCTGATGGCTCTGGGGGGGGGGATTTTCATCCTCAAATACATAATTTTTAGACCTTTCAACTACGTCTGAAAATTTTGATTGTATGTGTTTTGGGAAGTGATGGGCGTGGTAGGAGGTTAGTTGCCATCCGGGAACTTCCAACTATTATAAAGAGAACTAGCCCCTTCAATTTTCAACCAAATGAGCCCCTTTTGAAGTTTCTACGATATCTCCTTCGATAAGTAGTGCCCTGGTCTAAATAAATAAAAAAATAATAAATAAATAATACATTGTGTAAAACATTGTACTGGTATGTCAATAAATTGAGAAGGAGTAGTCAATCCGGATTTGGCCCAGTTAAAGATAGGAATACGGCCATAATTAGCGATAAGGAAAGAATTAAGGAGAGATGGGCAGAACATTTTAAGAATTTATGAACATTTTAAGCCATTTTGTTCAGCGTAGTTGATTTCCAGATAGAAAATAATTTTTGAAGAGGACACTCCCCACAGCCCTCAGGGCAAGGGTTTTAAGTTATGCCCTGGGAGCATATAAGGTTTTTAAAGAAGGCATTGTCGTAGAAACTTCAAAAAAAGCTCATTCGATTGGAAATTCAAAGGGCTAATGCCCTTTTTAACAGTCGAAAGTGATTGGAGGGCAACTACCCCCCTCCCACACCCATAATTCCCCCAAACACATCCAATAAAAATTTTGAGATAGCTATTTTGTTCAGCGTAGTTGATTTCCAGATAGAAAACATATTTTTGAGGAGGACACTCCCCCACAACCCTCAGGGCAAGGATTATAAGTTATTCCCTAGGGGCATATAAGGTTCTTTTTGAAATCTTTGTCGTAGAAACTTGAAAAAGGGCTCATTCGATTTAAAATTCAAAGGGCTAGTACCCTTTTTAATTGTCGAAAGTTATTTGAGGGCAACTAACCCCCCTCTCACGCCCACCTTTTCCCAAACACATCCAATCAAAATTTTTAGATAACCATTCTATTCAACGTAGATGAAAGTCTTGGAAATTAGGTCTTTAAGGATGACAACCCCTCCCCCCACAGCCCTCAGTGCAAGGGTTGTAAGTTATGCCCTGGAGGCATATAAAGTTTTTATTGAAAGCGTTGTCGTAGAAACTGCAAAAGGGCTCATTCAATTGGAAATTGAAAGGGCTATTGCCTTTTTTAAAAGTTGAAAGTGATTGGATAGCGACTAACGCCCCTCTCACGCCCACCATTTTCCAAACACATCGAATTGAAATTTGAGATATTCATTTTGTTCAACGTAGTTGAAAGTTCTGGAAATTAGGTCTTTTAGGATAATAAGCCCTTCAGAGCCCTCAGTGCAAGGGTTGTAAGTTATGCCCTGGGGCTATATAAAGTTTTTATTGAAAGCGCTGTCGTAGAAACTTCAAAAGAGCTCATTCCATTGGAAATTGAAAGGGCTAGTGCCTTTTTTAATAGTTGAAAGTGATTGAATAGCGACTAATGCCCCTCTCACGCCCACCATTTTCCAAAACACATCGAATCAAAATTTTGAGACATCCATTTTGTTCAACGTAGTTGAAAGTTCTGGAAATTAGGTATTTTAGGATGATAACCCCATCAGAGCCCTCAGTGCAAGGGTTGTAAGTTATGCCCTGGGGGTATATAAGTTTTTCATAGAAACTTGTTGCATAAATCATAGGCAGCGCGATCGCGCTGCCTAAGTAAATAACGGGGACACTCGAGAACGAGACAAGAAACGGGGACTAAGTAAAGAGGAGGACACTCCTCCACAGTCCTCAGGGCAAGGGTTTTAAGTTATGCGCTGGGGGCATATAAGAACGATGTTGGCACAATGTATTATTTATAAATTTTTCCCTTTAGAGCAGGGCACTTTGTATAGAAGAAGTTGTCATAGAAACTTCAAAAAGCGCTCATTCAATTGGAAACTGGAGTAGCCTGTGCCCTTTTTAATAGTCGAAAGTGATTGGAAGTTGACTAACACCCCTTCCACGCCCACCATTTCACGAAACACATCCAATCAAAATTTTGAGATAGCCCATTTTGTTCAGCATAGTTGATTTCCAGATAGAAATTATGCTTTTGAGGACAGTCCCCCTTAGGGCAAGGGTTGTAAGTTATACCCTGGGGGCATATAATGTTTTTTATAGAAGGCGTTGTCGTAGAAACTTTAAAAAGGCTCATTCGATTGGAAATTCAAAGGGCTAGTGCCCTTTTAAATAGTCGAAAGTGTTTAGAGGGCAACTAACTCGCCTCTCACGCCCACCTTTTCCCCAAACTCACCTAATCAAAACTTTAAGATAGCCATTTTATTCAACGTAGTTCTAAATTCTGGAAATTAGGTCTTTGAGAATGACACCCCCCCCCACATCCCTCAGGGCAAGGGTTGTAAATTATGCCCAGAGGGGCATATAAGGTTTTTATATAACGGGTTGTCGTAGAAAATTCAAAAAGGGCTCATTCGATTGGAAATTGAAATGGCTAGTGCCCTTTTTAATAGTCGAAAGTGATTGGAAAGCAACTAACTAACCCTTCCACGCCCACCATTTCCCCAAACACATCCAATAAAGATTTTGAGATAGCCATTTTGTTCCATGCAGTTCAAAGTTCAGGAAATTATACCTTTGAGCATTACACTCCCCCTACAATCTTCAGCGCAAGGGTTATAAGTTATGCCCTGGGGTTATATAAGGTTTTTATTGAAATCTTTGTAAAAGAAACTTGAAAAAGGGCTCATTCGATTGGAAATTCAAAGGGCTAGTGCCCTTTTTAATAGTCGGAAGTGATTTGAAGGCAGCTTACACCCCCCCCCCCTCACGCCCATCTTTTCACCAAACACATCCAATCAATATTTTAGATAGCCATTCTATTTAACGTACTTGAAAGTTTTTGAAATTAGGTCTTTAAGGATGAAAACCCCTCCCCCCCAGCCCTCAGGACAAGGGTTTTAAGTTATGCCCTGAGGGCGTATAAGGTTTTTATTGAAAGCGTAGAAAATTCAAAAGGGCTCATTCAATTGGAAATTGAGAGGGCTAGTGCCTTTTTTATTAATAGTCGAAAGTGATTGGAGAGTGACTAACGCCCCTCTCACGCCCACCATTTTCCTAAACACATCCAATCAAAATTTTGAGATATCCATTTTGTTCAGCGTAGTTAGAAGTTCTTGAAATTAGGTCTTTTAGGATGATTTCCCCCTCAGAGCCCTCAGTGCCAGGGTTGTAAGTTATGCCCTGGGGGCATATAAAGTTTATATAGAAAGTTGTTACAGAAATTTCAAAAAGGGCTCATTTGATTGGAAATTGAAATTACCCTTTTTAATAGTCGAAAGTGAGTGGAGAGTAATTAACCCCCTCTTACGCCCACCATTTCCCCAAAAACATTCAATCAGAATTAAGAGATAGCTATTTTGTTCAACGTAGTTGAAAGTTCTAGAAATTATGTATTTAAGGAGGACAAACCCCCCAGAGCCCCAAGGGCAAAGGTTGTAAGTTCTGCCCTGGGGGCATATACGGTTTTTATAGAGTGAGTTGTCGAAAACTTCAAAAGGGGCTTATTCAGTTCGAAATTGAGAGGGCTAGTGCGCTTTGTAATAGTCGAAAGTGATTGGAGGGTAACTAATCCCCCTCTCACGCCCACCATTTCTCATAACGCATCCAATTAAAATTTTCAGATATCCATTTTTTTCAACGTAGTAGAAAGTTCTGGAAATTAGGTCTTTGAGAATGACACCCCCCCCCAGCACTCAGGGCAGGGGGGGGGGGTGTCATATATATATATATGTATATATATATATATATATATATATATATATATATATATATATATATATATATATATATATATATATATATATATATATATATATATATATATATATATATATATATATATATATATATATTATATATATATATATATATATATATATATATATATATATATATATATATATATATATATATATTATATATATATATATATATATATATATATATATATATATATATATATATATATATATATATATATATATATATATATATGTATATATATATATATATATATATATATTATGTTACAGTGAATGTCCGCAAATTGGTTAATGTCGACATTCCCCGTATGTAAGATTTTTATTGAAAGTTTTGTCGTAGAAACTTCAAAAGGGCTCATTTGATTGGAAATTGAAAGGGCTAGTGTCATTTTTAATAGTTGAAAGTGATTGGAGAGCGACTACCGCCCCTCTCACGCCCACCATTTCCCCAAACACATCCGATCAAAATTTTAAGATAGCCATGTTGTTTAGCGTAGTTGAAAGTTCTGGAAATTCGGTCTTAGAGGATGACAACCACCTTAACATGAATGTGCATTGTCAGTTTAATATACATATACTGATATTTAGTAATCAAAATGTTAATATTATTTGATTTATTAAAGTTATAAAAGTAAAAACATTTATATTTTTTCAGGAAAGTGCAAATTTTGTTCTTGCCTTGGGAAGGCATAAGGGTTTTGCGCCCAACTTATGTTAATTTCTGCTCGTTTTGAGTTTGACTTGGTTAATTATTGTAATTTCTGTTCGTTTTGGATTTCATTTATTTATCGATGCTGATTTGTGGTAGTTTTCACGATTGGTAGATTATTTGATTTTATTTTTGCTCATTTTTTGTTTAATGGAGTTCTTTACTTTTCTTTGAAAAACTTATTTTGTGAAAAAAGTTTTTTTAATTAATCACAAGAAAAATACAAGTCTCAGACGCAGTTCCCAAACATTTTATGGGACGTTATGCTAGATAACTGCCGTCCTAGGCAATTCTAGTACAAAAAAACTTGATTTTCGGGATTTTTATATTTCATTGGTGTATATCTAGTTCAGATAATATGCGAGAGATATTTGAAAATATCTGTTTTCTTTCTTCCTCATCATGTATGGTAAATGTGGCTCCCAACCTTATCTAGTTCATTTACTGTTTTTATCTGTAAGCAAATAAAGAAAATGAAATTCCTTAGTCCTTAATTTTTGAAACTTTTAGACTCTTTACAACTACTGCTTTTACTATTAGTTATAACTCCTTAATCCTGAATTCTTAAAATTCTTAGACCCTTTACTATGCTTACTACTGACAACTCTTTGCAGCACCAAGCCACCTGAGGTCAAAATAGCTATCCAAACTGCTCCTTCATCCCAATTTGTTTAACTCTCCCTATAAATTTCCATTTTCCTATATCTCTCCTTACGACATCCTCCCACCCAGTGTGGGGACGACCTGGTTGGTATAAACTTTTCTCGCATGTTTTATCAATGGCAGTGGAAGAGAAAGCATTCGTGAACTGGTCATAGCTACTTGCTCTGATTCAAGTTTCAAATTACCAGGGTTGACTCCAGCTGTGCAAGGAAAAGAAAAAAAATAATAGGCATGTTGAGCCTTAAGTTGAAAAATGTAGCCATGCTTGCTTCCAGTAATTAACGGGCTCAAGGTGCTGAGAAGTCCAGTACAAATTACACTAATATTTTTTTTTGTTTATAGAAAATACGGAGAATTAATGTCAAAGCTGAATTCTTTAAAGTACCTCAAGTGAATAAGAGGACCCTAGTTACTGCAGAACATCTATTTTCCGCTGCAGGAGACATATTGACTGCGAAGGTTAACAATTTAGAAGATGCCTAGTTTGAGAATATGTTGCTACTAAAACTAAAAAAAAAATATGATCATGACTACTCATAAAGATAAGGACTTTTTTCCGACACCTTTATTTATTATTATCAGATGACACAAGAGGCTCAAACTAGTGGGGTATTAAACTGTAACTGTGCAATTGATCATTGTTGCTAATGTAATTGTTTAGAAAATATTTTCATGGTGTATTTTATAAGTCAGTGCACGGCATTGTTAGTATTGTTGTGATAAGCGATACAACCTAGTAGATCTGTCTATAGTGAAACAGCAACGTTAAGCTAATATTCTGTTCGTTTGGACTTCCATATTTTTCTTGGCGCGTTGACGTCATCACTTAAGCGTTCTGATTGGTGACTCGTGTGAGAAAATAGAACTGAGGATCATTTTCCTAATCCCTCTAATTGTACCAACATGGAAATCGCAAAATGCAGCACTCAGACGGGCAACATCAGGAAAACATTCTGGAAAAGGTATAAAAACCTATTATTATAATGAGTGCAAAGCCAATTTTTTGTGTTTTTATTTACAATAGAAGTTATAAGATGGTTAAAGCTGAGTTACACTGGGTAGTAATCGTAGTATTAATATTGAATTCCTCTTCACTTCTCAATCTAATAGAAACACTAATGCTACTTTCTCTCCTGACGACATTCCTTACCATGCAAAAAAACCTTCTACCCTCATATTTCCGTACTTAAGCACAAATTAATTCGAGCACTTAATATTGATATTTAAATATAATTTTGGTTGAGTATTTGGTTACTTATAATTAAATATTTCTTTGAATTTTTTAACCCAATACTACTTTAGGCCGAAATTATCTATATTTATGAAAAAAACAAAATGAGAAAGACAACGTCATCAATCAGGCGTTAAGTTCATTTCTGCCTTAGTCCGTTGACATGTGCAAAAAGGTCCAAGAAACCTGGCTTGATTTTAACTACAAATATCTCTGCAGTTTTCTGCAAAAAAATTCTTCCCAGGATGAAGTATTCGCTTTGAGATATCAGCTTTGGCAGGGATCTCAGTTAAATCAGATGACAAGTACAGGAAGTAAATTGTGAAATTTCGTGCACTAGCTCACAGAAACAAAACGAAGAAACAAAAAGGAATAAAAATCTAAGAATATCCAAAAGTACACAAATCCAAAAACTAACTGCTATATTTTCCAGATTCGGGCCTCTATTCTTTTTCATGAATTATGCCATGCATTTGATAACTGTGTTTACCGTGACTGAAAAATAGAAGAAGAAAAACAAAAATAAATGGATACAGGTGGAGAATAAAGGTACCTAGAAATGCTTATTATATTCGTAATCAGCATTAAAAAAGGCATCGAATGGTGTATTCACTTTAGTCCTAACTCAATAATATGATTTGGTAGATATTGACCATATTTTAAGCCTAGGAGTTCAGCTGGACATAAGGAAACATAGGCCTATTAAGAAAATAATTCTTAATCCATAATAGGCTATGCAGAATAATCCTAGTTAACACATTTTGAAGGAGGAGAACCTTTAGCTTCACTTTTTTCCTTGTTTTTCCAGTTTTTTCTAAGAAATTCATGAATTTCTTAGAACCTATATAGGCTATTCACAGAATATATACCTCCACCCCCCTAATATGCAAATATATACCTAGAATTGCATCCTCAATCTAAATATAACATCCATTTGCATCATAAATGAACTTTACTCCCATATTAGCCATGTGCTGGATGTCAAGTCTAGGCCTAGGCCCCTATCACAAACATTTCAATTGGAAAATCTTTTCAAGAAGCATTCAAGCTTAAGGATGTAAAGCAATTTCCTTTTGATCTAAGTGGTGGATTTAAGGAACTTGTTGGACCGAGCTCCTAGGGTAAGACACCCAGTAGTTGGCCACCTGCCTATTCTCGGACAGAATGTAACTAACAGGGAACCTACCTCTAGGCTAATGTGCTTAGAAAGTTTTTATACATAGCTGGTTTCCCTGGTCACTATTAGATATCCATATGGATATCTAATTGTGACCAGGGAAACCAGCTATGTATAAAAACTTTCTAGCATAATAAACTTTCTAAGCACATTAGCCTAGAGGTAGGTTCCCTGTTAGTTACATTCTGTCTGAGAATAGGCAGGTGGCCGACTACTGGGTGTCTTACCCTAGTTTCTTCTCCCAGTGTAGGCTAGGTTCTTTAAAGCATTAGGCTAATTGGTAAATTTGCAGGTGGCACTATAATTTAGCTAGGATGAAAGTAAAAACATTGGTAGAATTCTACTTTAGCTACTTGTGGCAATCTTGGAAAGGGGCTGGGTTAGGAAAATGAAACTTTAGGGGATGGATCTACAGGCTAAGGTATGTCCCAGGAACGTATTTTGAAGTACCTACCTCCACACCTCCCCCCTCTATATAATGCACATTATTGCACATTACTAGTTATTTTGGCTCACATTTCATCCTATATTACTATTGTAATTATATATCACTGCTTACCTTATACAACTTCAGCTTTTAACCTTGTTTATTAAAATATATTCCAAATCCTATTTCCATTAATAGCCATTTAATTTTCTTCCCATGCTGATGTTGGTTATGGTATAATAGAACTGGGTTTGTGATGTCACAAGACTTTGTTTATCATAACCCCTTAAGGGTAGCTTGCAGGTGGAGAAGAGTGTTGATAAGCCATTTAAATTTTCTTAATTAGGGAAAGGATTTGACAAGAGATAGACCAGTAAAAAGATCCAAATTGTTTTCAGAGGACAAATCATGTCATGTTTTTGAATGATGTTTTTTGAAATCCCCTTGAAATCCAGGTGTTTTTGAAATTGTCCTGAAACTCAAAAATTTCTAAAATTGTAGTTTAAATACCATGGCTGCAGCAGTAGCTACAACCTAGAAGATATTTTTGAGGACTTTAATAGACAAATTATTTGATGGGACTATGTTTTTTAAATCCCCTTCACCCCAAACTCAAAATTTTCTAAAATTCTACTTTAAAACTTTTTAAATATTTCTAATGCACTAATAGATAGAGTGCTAAAAACATCAGAATCAACTTCAGAGGACATGTTATGTCATGGGAAGATGTTTTTGAAATCCCCCTTCACCCCAAACTCAAAATTTTCCAAAATTCTACTTTAGAACCCTTTTCAAATATTTCTAAAGCGCTAAGACATAGAGCACTACAAACATCAGAATTGACTTTAGAGGACAATTTATGTTATGGGAAGATGTTTTTGAAATTCCCCTTCACCCCAAACTCAAAATTTTCTGAAATTCTACTTTAGAAGCTTTTTAAATATTTCTAAAGCACTAATAGATAGAGTGCTACAAACATCAGAATCAACTTTAGAGGACAAGTTATGTTATGGGAAGATGTTTTTGAAATCCCCCTTCACCCCAAACTCAAAATTTTCCAAAATTCTACTTTAGAAGCTTTTGAAATATTTTGAAAGTGCTAAGACATAGAGCACTACAAACATCAGAATTGACTTTAGAGGACAAATTATGTTATGGGAAGATGTTTTTGAAATCCCTCTTCACCCCAAACTCAAAATTTTCTTAAATTCTACTTCAGAAGCTTTTTAAAAATTTCTAAAGCTCTAACAGATAGAGCACTACAAACATCAGAATCAACTTTAGAGGACAAGTTATGTCATGGGAAGATGTTTTTGAAATCCCCCTTCCCCCCAAGCTCAAAATTTTCTAAAATTCAACTTTAGAAGCTTTTTAAATATTTCTAAAGCACTAAGACATAGAGCACTAAAAACATCAGAATTGACTTTAGAGGACAAATGGTGTTCTGGGAAGAGGTTTTTGAAATCCCCCTTCACCCCAGACTTAAAATTTTCCAAAATTCTACTTTAGAAGCTTTTTTAAATATTTCTAAAGTGCTACAACATAGAGTGCTACCAACATCAGAATCAACTTTAGAGGTCAAGTTAGAGGATGTTTTTGAAATTCCCCTTCACCCCAAACTCAAAATTTTCCAAAATTCTACTTTAGAAGCTTTTTCAAATATGTCTAAAGTGCTAAGACATAGAGCACTACAAACATCAGAATTAACTTTAGAGGACAAATTATGTTATGGGAAGATGTTTTTGAAATCCCCCTTCATCCCAAACTCAAAATTTTCTTAATTTCTACTTTAAAAGCTTTTTAAAAATTTCTAAAGCTCTAACAGATAGAGCACTACAAACATCAGAATCAACTTTAGAGAACAAGTTATGTCATGGGAAGATGTTTTTGAAATCCCCCTTCCCCCCAAACTCAAAATTTTCTAAAATTCTACTTTAGAAGCTTTTTCAAATATTTCTAAAGTACTAAGACATAGAGCACTACAAACATCAGAATTGACTTTAGAGGACAAATTATGTTGTGGGAAGATGTTTTTGAAATCCCCCTTCACCCCAAACTCAAAATTTTCCAAAATTCTACTTTAGAAGCTTTTCTAAATATTTCTAAAGTGCTATGACATAGAGTGCTACAAACATCCAAATAGACTTTAGAGGACTGATAGAGCACTACAAACATCAGAATCAACTCTAGAGGACAAGTTATGTCATGGGAAGATGTTTTTGAAATCCCCCTTCACCCCAAACTCAAAATTTTCTAAAATTCTACTTTAGAAGCTTTTTAAAAATTTCAAAAGTACTAACAAGCCAAATTGTTGGGTCAAGCATATGGGCCAAACACTAGGATATTTGCATCTGTTAGGAAGCAACCATTTCAAATGCACAATAATGTAGGTCACTAGTAATGCTGCAATCAGGATGTAATACACTCACTGGGATATTTCATAGCTCCATTGGGAATTTTTGACTATGCTGGACAAAATGGCTATCTCAAAATTTTGATTGGGTGACTTCAGAAAAAAATTAGCATGGGAGGGGGCCAAGTTGCCCTCCAATTTTTTTGGATCATTTTTTAGAATGGGCACTAGAACTTTTAATTTCTGTTCAGATGAGCCTGATCAATCTGATGGTGTTATTTTCATTAAAATTATATGACTTCAAGGGGGTCTTTCCCCTTTTTTTCTGAAAATCTGACAAATTTTCTCAGGCTCGTAGCTTTTCATGGGTAAGACTAAGCTTAATGAAACTAATATATTTGGATTCAGCATTATAAGCCAATTCTTTTGATGTTTCTAATGGTATCACAATTCCGTTTTTTAAAGTTTTGGTTATTATTGAGCCAGGTAACACAGTTTCATGAAATGTAATTTAACAAATAGAAAAGGTTTTTCAACTAAAGTAAGGAGCAAGTTTAAAACTTAAAAAAAATATCAATCACTCTGTATATAAGGGGACTGTCCCCTTTTCAACACCTTGCTCATTAAAAAAAAGTTTTTTAGTGCTTTGAAAAATATTTTTTTTTTCCAATTGCAAATTTTCTAAAAATAAAATTGGAAAAAAGCAAAACTTCACAGTAAAGAGTAAGGAGATAAGGAGGAGACAGCCCCCTTCATACAAAGAATAATCTGCTTTGTTTTATTTGTTATTGGGAAGTATGCATACATTTTTTGGCTGAGGAGGGGAGGACAAATTTTCTGCTGGGAGAATTTTAAATAGTTTCCAAGAGATGAAATTTTAAGAAGAAATTTTACACTGGGTGAATTGGCAAGAATTCATACACGAAATTTCTTTATAAGTGTTGCTTTCTCTTTGCTAATTTAATTTTACACATGGAGATGTTAAGTGTAATTGTCCAGGGTAAATCTTCACCAGGATCAGATTATCCAGAGGATATTTCTATGGGGAGGGGGATTTTTCTGTGGAGGTGGAGCCAGGTATCTTGCCATTATTTAAAAAACAATCAGAAAAAATAAGTTTTTTCAACTGAAAGTAAGGAGCAACATTAAAACTTAAAACAAACAGATATTATTACGCATGTGAGGGGGGTTGCACCCTCTTCAACATGTCACTCTTTGCACTAAAATTTAAATTTTGTTCCAATTCTTTAAAAACAATTTCCAAACCCAAGGGTTGTTTAATTACAACAATAAGCAACTTTTTTTTAAAGTGCCAAAAACCAGTAGATTGAAGAGCAAGGTGTTTATGAGGGGGCAACTGCCTTCACATATGTAATAATTTCTTTTCATTTCAAGTTTTAACGTTGCTCCTTACTTTCAGTTGAAAAAACTTGTTTTATTTTCTTTATTTAATGAAGATTAGAGGCAAAAAAATTTCTAAAGGCAATAGATATCAATTAAAGTAAAAGTATTTAAAAATGAAAAAAAGTAGGTAGTTACAAAAATTACAGAAAGCAATAGCCTACTTACAAAAACTAAGATACAAACTCCCAGCATTAAGTTCTGTTGAGCAATGCTGAAGCATTGGACAGATATTTTTTTAACAATATCAACAGTTTTGAACTTGGTTATCAAACACCAAAATATTTAATGCCTTTAAACTCAGTGTTTATAAAAAGTAACGGATTTTCAAAGCCCTCCCTTCTTGCCAGTGCCCATGGCCTTGTTAAGCCAAAAATGAGTAGAAATAAATTCAAATAATTTTTTCAAGTGTAAAACTACCACAAATCACCATATATAAATGAATTGAACCCAAAACGAACAGAAATAACAATAAATAACCTATTCAAACTCAAAATAGCAACAATTAGCATGAGTAGGGCTGACAACCCCCACACCTCCTCAAGACCAGAAAGTAATTTGCACTTTACTGAAAACAAAATACATGTTAAATGTTTTCACTTTTTTGACTTCAACAAAAAAGAAGTATTAAGACTATAAGGAATAGATATCACAATATGTATATCAAACTGACAATACATGGTTATTTTTTTTAAGTAATGTGCAAATTATTTTCTGGTCTGAAGAAGACATGGGTGTTGTCAGCCATACTCCTTTTACTTTTTGCTTGTTTTGAGTTTGACTAGGCTATCTATTATAATTGCTGTTAGTTTTGGGTTTCGTTTATTTGTTAATGGCTATTTGTGGTAGTTTTACACTTGGAAGATAAGAAAAACAAACTTGTAGAATTTGACAATGCTTTTGTCTGTAAATACTTAAACAATTTAGAATATGTTGGTTCCCAAAGCCAACTATCTTTTCAAAAGATAGCCAAACCTTCTTAAACTTTTTGGTGCCATATGTTTTAACTTAATTTTAATGATTGTTTGCCTAAATTGTTTTTGTTCTTCAATTATTTTTTTTATTTGGCACCCGCTACTGCCAAAAATTGCAGAAAATTATATGGAAGCCTTTTCAACACAAATGGATTTGTGTTTTTTTTCTAAGTTTTTAAGACACTTCTGGTGCATAAATTCCTCTTTTTCCTGTTCATTAGCACTTTTCAACAAAACTAAAAAAGCTCAAATAAAAGTTTCAAATTTAGAAACATTACTTTCCAAATGGAGGGAGGGTATTTTCTGCAAAGGGTATTTTCCAAGGAGGGGGTATTTTCCACGGGGTTTACTTTCCGTGGGGGGGGGGGCATTATCCATGGGGTTAAACACCCTCCCCCCCATTCACTATATTCTTTTGTGTTATTTTATTGTTTTCATGGCTGTATATTTGGCTTTAAAATACACTTATTTGTCTATCTATCTAATATGCAGAATAATTGTACCAAGCACATTTTGCATGGAGACCCGCTATGCTTACCCCCCCCCCCCCCCCCCCCCCTAATGTGCAAATCTATAGCTTAAATTTATTTCTAAAGTAACAAAGAAACTAACAGAAGAACTGGCATGTTCTCGAATTTTACACAGTGTAAACTTGAGTGAGTGGCGCGTAATACACAAGTGCCAAAATTACACCCCCCCCCCCTTGCAGAAATTAAAAAAGATAAAACCCAAATAAAATTCACAAATTTGGAAAGCCTTATTTTCCATGGGGGGGGGCTCTTTTCTGGGGGGTACAGTATTTGGACAGTTTGAAGTTAGTAATTTTAATTTCCATTCAAATAAGCCATTAAACATCTCTTAATGATGCTCTGGTAACCCATTTCCCCAGTAAAAAAAAAAGAAGAAAAATAACCCAGCAAAAAAAGAAGAAACAACTTCCCATGACATAACTTGTCCTCTACAGTCGATTCTGATGTTTATAGTGCTCTATGTATTAGTGCTTTAGAAATATTAAAAAAACTTCTAAAGTAGAATTTTAGAAAATGTTGAGTTTTTTTTGGGGGGGAGGGGGATTTCAAAACGCATGACATAACTTGTCCACTAAAGTCGATTCTGGTGTTTGTAGCGCTCTATCTATTACTGCTTTAGAAATAGTTAAAAAGCTTCTAAAATAGAATTTTAGAAATTTAGGAGTTTGGGTGGAA
>CM051258.1:37427173-37687173 GCA_027921565.1 Artemia sinica
GCTTTAGAAATATTTAAAAAGCTTCTAAAGTAGAATTTTGGAAATTTTTGAGTTTGGGGGCAAGGGGGATTTCAAAAACATCTTTCCATAACATAATTTGTCCTCTATAGTCGATTCTTATGTTTGTAGCGCTCTATCTATTAGAGCTTTAGAAATATTTAAAAAGCTTCTAAAGTAGAATTTTGGAAATTTTTGAGCTTGGGGGGAAGGGGGATTTCAAAAACATCTTTCCATAACATAATTTGTCCTCTATAGTCGATTCTTATGTTTGTAGCCCTCTATCTATTAGAGCTTTAGAAATATTTAAAAAGCTTCTAAAGTAGAATTTTAGAAAATTTTGTCTTTGGGGGGAAGGGGGATTTCAAAAACATCTTCCCATGACATAACTTGTCCTCTACAGTCGATTCTGATGTTTGTAGCGCTCTATGTCTTAGTGCTTTAGAAATATTTAAAAAAGCTTCTAAAGTAGAATTTGGGAAAGTTTTGAGTTTGGGGGGAAGGGGGATTTCAAAAACATCTTCCCGTTATATAACTTGTCCTCTTAAGTCGATTCTGATGTTTGTATATCTCTATGTCTTAGTTCTCTAGAAATATTTAAAAAAGCTTCTAAAGGAGAATTTTGGAAAATTTTGAGTTTGGGCCAAAGGGGATTTCAAAAACATCTTCCTATTACATAACTTGTCTTCTAAAGTCGATTCTGATGTTTGTAGCGCTCTATGTCTTAGCGCTTTAGAAATATTTAAAAAAGCTTCTAAAGTAGAATTTTGGAAAATTTTGAGTTTGGGGTGAAGGGGGATTTCAAAACATCTTCCCATAACATAATTTGTCCTCTAAAGTCGATTCTGATGTTTGTGGCGCTCTATGTCTTAGCGCTTTAGAAATATTTAAAAGGCTTCTAAAGTAGAATTTTAGAAAATTTTGAGTTTGGGTGGAAGGGGGATTTCAAAAACATCTTCCCATGACATAACTTGTCCTCTAAAGTCGATTTTGTTGTTTGTAGCGCTCAAACTATTAGAACTTTAGAAATATTTGAAAAACTTCTAAAGTAGAATTTGAGAAAATTTTGAGTTTGGAGTGAAGGGGGATTTCAAAAACATCTTCCCATAACATAATTTGTGCTCTAAATTCAATTCTGATATTTGTAGTGCTCTATGTCTTAGTGCTTTAGAAATATTTAAAAAAAACTTCTAAAGTAGAATTTTGGAAATTTTTGAGTTTAGGGGGAAGGGGGATTTCAAAAACATCTTCCCATGACATTATATGTCCTCTACAGTCGATTCTGATGTTTGTAGCGCTCTATCTATTAGTGCTTTAGAAATTTTTAAAAAGCTTCTAAAGAAGGATTTTTGAAAATTTTGAGTTTGGGTGGAAGGGGGATTTCAAAAACATCTTCCCATGATATAACTTGTCCTCTAAAGTCTATTTTAATGTTTGTAGCGCTCAAACTATTAGAACTTTAGAAATATTTGAAAAACTTCTAAAGTAGAATTTGAGAAAATTTTGAGTTTGGAGTGAAGGGGGATTTCAAAAACATCTTCTCATAACATAATTTGTCCTCTAAATTCAATTCTGATATTTATAGTCCTCTATGTCTTAGTGCTTTAGAAATATTTAAAAAAGCTTCTAAAGTAGAATTTTGGAAATTTTTGAGCTTGGGGGGAAGGGGGATTTCAAAAACATCTTCCCATTGTCCTCTATAGTCGATTCTTATGTTTGTAGCACTCTATCTATTAGTGCTTTAGAAATATTTAAAAAGCTTCTAAAGTAGAATTTTAGAAAATTTTGTCTTTGGGGGGAAGGGGGATTTCAAAAACATCTTCCCATGACATAACTTGTCCTCTTCAGTCGATTCTGATGTTTGTAGCGCTCTATTTCTTAGTGCTTTAGAAATATTTAAAAAAGCCTCTAAAGTAGAATTTGGGAAAGTTTTGAGTTTGGGGGAAGGGGGATTTCAAAAACATCTTCCCGTTATATAACTTGTCCTCTAAAGTCGATTCTGATGTTTGTATATCTCTATGTCTTAGTTCTCTAGAAATATTTAAAAAAGGTTCTAAAGGAGAATTTTGGAAAATTTTGAGTTTGGGGCAAAAGGGATTTCAAAAACATCTTCCTATTACATAACTTGTCTTCTAAAGTCGATTCTGATGTTTGTAGCGCTCTATGTCTTAGCGCTTTAGAAATATTTAAAAAAGCTTCTAAAGTAGAATTTTGGAAAATTTTGAGTTTGGGGTGAAGGGGGATTTCAAAACATCTTCCCATAACATAATTTGTCCTCTAAAGTCGATTCTGATGTTTGTGGCGCTCTATGTCTTAGCGCTTTAGAAATATTTAAAAGGCTTCTAAAGTAGAATTTTAGAAAATTTTGAGTTTGGGTGGAAGGGGGATTTCAAAAACATCTTCCCATGACACAACTTGTCCTCTAAAGTCGATTTTGTTGTTTGTAGCGCTCTAACTATTAGTGCTTTAGAAATATTTGAAAAACTTCTAAAGTAAAATTTGAGAAAATTTTGAGTTTGGAGTGAAGGGGGATTTCAAAAACATCTTCCCATAACATAATTTGTGCTCTAAATTCAATTCTGATATTTGTAGTGCTCTATGTCTTAGTGCTTTAGAAATATTTAAAAAAAACTTCTAAAGTAGAATTTTGGAAATTTTTGAGCTTAGGGGGAAGGGGGATTTCAAAAACATCTTCCCATGACATTATATGTCCTCTACAGTCGATTCTGATGTTTGTAGCGCTCTATCTATTAGTGCTTTAGAAATTTTTAAAAAGCTTCTAAAGAAGGATTTTTGAAAATTTTGAGTTTGGGTGGAAGGGGGATTTCAAAAACATCTTCCCATGATATAACTTGTCCTCTAAAGTCGATTTTAATGTTTGTAGCGCTCTAACTATTAGTGCTTTAGAAATATTTGAAAAACTTTTAAAGTAGAATTTGAGAAAATTTTGAGTTTGGGGTGAAGGGGGATTTCAAAAACATCTTCTCATAACATAATTTGTCCTCTAAATTCAATTCTGATATTTGTAGTCCTCTATGTCTTAGTGCTTTAGAAATATTTAAAAAAGCTTCTAAAGTAGAATTTTGGAAATTTTTGAGTTTGGGGGAAGGGGGATTTCAAAAACATCTTTCTATAACATAACTTGTCCTTTACAGTCAATTCTGGTGTTTGTAGTGCTCTATCTATTAGTGCTTTAGAAATATTTAAAAAAGCTTCTAAAGTAGAATTTTGGAAATTTTTGAGTTTGGGGGGAAGGGGGATTTCAAAAACATCTTCGTATAACATAACTTGTCCTCTAAAGTCGATTCTGATGTTTGTAGCGCTTTTATTAGTGCTTTAGAAATACTTAAAAAGCTTCTAACATGGAATTTTAGAAAATTTTGAGTTTGGGGTGAAGGGGGATTTCAAAAACATCTTCCCATTACATAACTTGTCCTCTAAAGTCGATTCTGATGTTTGTATGTCTCTATGTGTTAGTTCTCTAGAAATATTTAAAAAAGCTTCTAAAGGAGAATTTTGGAAAATTTTGAGTTTGGGGCAAAGGGGATTTCAAAAACATCTTCCCATTACATAACTTGTCCTCTAAAGTAGAATTTTAGAAAATTTTGAGTTTGTTGGGAAGGGGGATTTCTAAAACATCTTCCCATGACATGACTTGTCCTCTAAAGTCGATTCTGATGTTTGTAGCGCTCTATGTCTTAGCACTTTAGAAATATTAAAAAAAAACTTCTAAAATAGAATTTTGGAAATTCTGAGTTTGGGGTGAAGGGGGATTTCAAAGACATCTTCCCATTACATAACTTGTCCTCTAAAGTCGATTCTAATGTTTGTAGCACTCTATCTATTAGTGCTCTACAAATATTTGAAAAGCTTCTAAAGTAGAATTTTAGAAAATTTTGAGTCTGGGGGAAGGGGATTTCTAAAACATCTTCCCATGACATGACTTGTCCTCTAAAGTCGATTCTGATGTTTGTAGCGCTCTATGTCTTAGCACTTTAGAAATATTTAAAAAGCTTCTAAAGTAGAATTTTAGAAAATTTTGAGTTAGGGGTGAAGGGGGATTTCACAAACATCTTCCCATAACATAATTTGTCCTCTAAAGTCGATCCTAATGTTTGTAGCTCTCTATCAGTCCTCTAAAGTCGATTCTGATGTTTTTAGCGCTCTATGTCTTTTGCTCTAAATGGGGACCTTGCGGTCAACTCTATTCCCACTTGAGGAGTGGCGCCCCTCAAGGAAATTATAGCCTAGTAAACGACACAGCATTCGCACGGGATTCTGACTAATGGAGTACCCGGCTGACTGACCGTATTTCAAACAATAGGCTATACGAAAAATGTGGTTCAATACCGCTCTCTAGGGCTATAATTAAAGAAAGGTTTGAGGTGGCTAGGGCACGTTGTGCGGATGAAGGATGACAGATTGCCGAAGATTGTTCTTTTCGGCCAACCATCTAGGGCTAAACGGAAAGCAGGTCGTCCCCGTCTGGGGTGGGAGGACGTCATAAAGAAAGATTTAAAGGAAATGGGAACTTCGTGCGCGGGTGTAAAAAGGGAGGCTTTGAATAGATTGGGGTGGAGGAGGAGCGTGCGTAGCTGTGTTGGCCTCAGGCGGCTTGGTGCTGCGGTGAGTTGTTAGTAGTAGTACTACTAGTATGTCTTAGTACTTTAGAAATATTTAAAAAAGCTTCTGAAGTAAAATTTTGGAAAATTTTGAGTTTGGGGTGAAGGGCGATTTCAAAAACATCTTTCCACAACATAATTTGTCCTCTAAAGTCAATTCTGATGTTTGTAGCGCTCTATGTCTTAGCGCTTTACAAATATTTAAAAAGCTTCTAAAGTAGAATTTTAGACATTTTTGAGTTTGGGTGGAAGGGGGATTTAAAAAACATCTTCCCATGACATAACTTGTCCTCTAAAGTCGATTTTGATGTTTGTAGCGCTCTAACTATTAGTGCTTTAGAAATATTTGAAAAACTTCTAAAGTAGAATTTGAGAAAATTTTGAGTTTGGGGTGAAGGGGGTTTCAAAAACATCTTCCCATAACATAATTTGTCCTCTAAATTCAATTCTGATATTTGTAGTGCTCTATGTCTTAGTGCTTTAGAAATATTTAAAAAAGCTTCTAAAGTAGAATTTTGGAAATTTTTGAGTTTGGGGGGAAGGGGGATTTCAAAAAACATCTTCCCATGACATAATATGTCCTCTACAGTCGATTCTGATGTTTGTAGCGCTCTATCTATTAGTGCTTTAGAAATTTTTAAAAAGCTTCTAAAGAAGAATTTTTGAAAATTTTGAGTTTGGGGTGTAGTGGAATTTCATAAACATCTTCCCATAACATAATTTGTCCTCTATAGTCGATTCTGATGTTTGTAGCGCTCAATCTATTAGTGCTTTGGAAATATTTAAAAAGCTTCTAAAGTAGAATTTTAGAAAATTTTGTGTTTGGGGGGAAGGGGGATTTCAAAAACATCTTCCCATTACATAACTTGTTCTCTACAGTCGATTCTGATGTTTGTAGTGCTCTATGTCTTAGTGCTTTAGAAATATTTAAAAAAGCTTCTAAAGTAGAATTTGGGAAAGTTTTGAGTTTGGGGGGAAGGGGGATTTCAAAAACATCTTTCTATAACATAACTTGTCCTTTACAGTCGATTCTGGTGTTTGTAGTGCTCTATCTATTAGTGCTTTAGAGATATTTAAAAAAGCTTCTAAAGTAGAATTTTGGAAATTTTTTAGTTTGGGGGGAAGGGGGATTTCAAAAACATCTTCCTATAACATAACTTGTCCTCTAAATTCGATTCTGATGTTTGTAGCGCTTTTATTAGTGCTTTAGAAATACTTAAAAAGCTTCTAACATGGAATTTTAGAAAATTTTGAGTTTGGGGTGAAGGGGGATTTCAAAAACATCTTCCCATTATATAACTTGTCCTCTAAAGTCGATTCTGATGTTTGTATATCTCTATGTGTTAGTTCTCTAGAAATATTTAAAAAAGCTTCTAAAGGAGAATTTTGGAAAATTTTGAGTTTGGGGGGAAGGGGGATTTCAAAAACATCTTCCCATTACATAACTTGTCCTCTAAAGTAGAATTTTAGAAAATTTTGAGTTTGTGGGGAAGGGGGATTTCAAAAACATCTTCCCATGACATAACATGTCGTCTAAAGTCGATTCTGATGTTTGTAGCGCTCGATGTCTTAGCGCTTTAGAAATATTAAAAAAAAACTTCTAAAATAGAATTTTGGAAATTCTGAGTTTGGGGTGAAGGGGGATTTCAAAAACATCTTCCCATTACATAACTTGTCCTCTAAAGTCGATTCTGATGTTTGTAGCACTCTATCTATTAGTGCTCTACAAATATTTGAAAAGCTTCTAAAGTAGAATTTTAGAAAATTTTGAGTCTGGGGGAAGGGGATTTCTAAAACATCTTCCCATGATATGACTTGTCCTCTAAAGTCGATTCTGATGTTTGTAGCGCTCTATGTCTTAGCACTTTAGAAATATTTAAAAAGCTTCTAAAGTAGAATTTTAGAAAATTTTGAGTTAGGGGTGAAGGGGGATTTCACAAACATCTTCCCATAACATAATTTGTCCTCTAAAGTCGATCCTAATGTTTGTAGCTCTCTATCAGTCCTCTAAAGTCGATTCTGATGTTTTTAGCGCTCTATGTCTTTTGCTCTAAATGGGGACCTTGCGGTCAACTCTATTCCCACTTGAGGAGTGGCGCCCCTCAAGGAAATTATAGCCTAGTAAACGACACAGCATTCGCACGGGATTCTGACTAATGGAGTACCCGGCTGACTGACCGTATTTCAAACAATAGGCTATACGAAAAATGTGGTTCAATACCGCTCTCTAGGGCTATAATTAAAGAAAGGTTTGAGGTGGCTAGGGCACGTTGTGCGGATGAAGGATGACAGATTGCCGAAGATTGTTCTTTTCGGCCAACCATCTAGGGCTAAACGGAAAGCAGGTCGTCCCCGTCTGGGGTGGGAGGACGTCATAAAGAAAGATTTAAAGGAAATGGGAACTTCGTGCGCGGGTGTAAAAAGGGAGGCTTTGAATAGATTGGGGTGGAGGAGGAGCGTGCGTAGCTGTGTTGGCCTCAGGCGGCTTGGTGCTGCGGTGAGTTGTTAGTAGTAGTACTACTAGTATGTCTTAGTACTTTAGAAATATTTAAAAAAGCTTCTAAAGTAAAATTTTGGAAAATTTTGAGTTTGGGGTGAAGGGCGATTTCAAAAACATCTTTCCACAACATAATTTGTCCTCTAAAGTCAATTCTGATGTTTGTAGCGCTCTATGTCTTAGCGCTTTACAAATATTTAAAAAGCTTCTAAAGTAGAATTTTAGACATTTTTGAGTTTGGGTGGAAGGGGGATTTAAAAAACATCTTCCCATGACATAACTTGTCCTCTAAAGTCGATTTTGATGTTTGTAGCGCTCTAACTATTAGTGCTTTAGAAATATTTGAAAAACTTCTAAAGTAGAATTTGAGAAAATTTTGAGTTTGGGGTGAAGGGGGTTTCAAAAACATCTTCCCATAACATAATTTGTCCTCTAAATTCAATTCTGATATTTGTAGTGCTCTATGTCTTAGTGCTTTAGAAATATTTAAAAAAGCTTCTAAAGTAGAATTTTGGAAATTTTTGAGTTTGGGGGGAAGGGGGATTTCAAAAACATCTTCCCATGACATAATATGTCCTCTACAGTCGATTCTGATGTTTGTAGCGCTCTATCTATTAGTGCTTTAGAAATTTTTAAAAAGCTTCTAAAGAAGAATTTTTGAAAATTTTGAGTTTGGGGTGTAGTGGAATTTCATAAACATCTTCCCATAACATAATTTGTCCTCTATAGTCGATTCTGATGTTTGTAGCGCTCAATCTATTAGTGCTTTGGAAATATTTAAAAAGCTTCTAAAGTAGAATTTTAGAAAATTTTGTGTTTGGGGGGAAGGGGGATTTCAAAAACATCTTCCCATTACATAACTTGTTCTCTACAGTCGATTCTGATGTTTGTAGTGCTCTATGTCTTAGTGCTTTAGAAATATTTAAAAAAGCTTCTAAAGTAGAATTTGGGAAAGTTTTGAGTTTGGGGGGAAGGGGGATTTCAAAAACATCTTTCTATAACATAACTTGTCCTTTACAGTCGATTCTGGTGTTTGTAGTGCTCTATCTATTAGTGCTTTAGAGATATTTAAAAAAGCTTCTAAAGTAGAATTTTGGAAATTTTTTAGTTTGGGGGGAAGGGGGATTTCAAAAACATCTTCCTATAACATAACTTGTCCTCTAAATTCGATTCTGATGTTTGTAGCGCTTTTATTAGTGCTTTAGAAATATTTAAAAGCTTCTAACATGGAATTTTGAAAATTTTGAGTTTGGGGTGAAGGGGGATTTCAAAAACATCTTCCCATTATATAACTTGTCCTCTAAAGTCGATTCTGATGTTTGTATATCTCTATGTGTTAGTTCTCTAGAAATATTTAAAAAAGCTTCTAAAGGAGACTTTTGGAAATTTTTGAGTTTGGGGTGAAGGGGATTTCAAAAACATCTTCCCATTACATAACTTGTCCTCTAAAGTCGATTTTGATGTTTGTAGCGCTCTAACTATTAGTGCTTTAGAAATATTTGAAAAACTTCTAAAGTAGAATTTGAGAAAATTTTGAGTTTGGAGTGAAGGGGGATTTCAAAAACATCTTCCCATAACATAATTTGTGCTCTAAATTCAATTCTGATATTTGTAGTGCTATATGTCTTAGTGCTTTAGAAATATTTAAAAAAAAACTTCTAAAGTAGAATTTTGGAAATTTTTGAGCTTAGGGGGAAGGCTGATTTCAAAAACATCTTCCCATGACATTATATGTCCTCTACAGTCGATTCTGATGTTTGTAGCGCTCTATCTATTAGTGCTTTAGAAATTTTTAAAAAGCTTCTAAAGAAGGATTTTTGAAAATTTTGAGTTTGGGTGGAAGGGGGATTTCAAAAACACCTTCCCATGATATAACTTGTCCTCTAAAGTCGATTTTAATGTTTGTAGCGCTCTAACTATTAGTGCTTTAGAAATATTTGAAAAACTTCTAAAGTAGAATTTGAGAAAATTTTGAGTTTGGGGTGAAGGGGGTTTCAAAAACATCTTCCCATAACATAATTTGTCCTCTAAATTCAATTCTGATATTTGTAGTCCTATATGTCTTAGTGCTTTAGAAATATTTAAAAAAGCTTCTAAAGTAGAATTTTGGAAATTTTTGAGCTTGGGGGAAGTGGGGATTTCAAAAACATCTTCCCATAACATAATTTGTCCTCTATAGTCGATTCTTATGTTTGTAGCACTCTATCTATTAGTGCTTTAGAAATATTTAAAAGCTTCTAAAGTAGAATTTTAGAAAATTTTGTCTTTGGGGGGAAGGGGGATTTCAAAAACATCTTCCCATGACATAACTTGTCCTCTACAGTCGATTCTGATGTTTGTAGTGCTCTATGTCTTAGTGCTTTAGAAATATTTAAAAAAGCCTCTAAAGTAGAATTTGGGAAAGTTTTGAGTTTGGGGGGAAGGGGGATTTCAAAAACATCTTCCCGTTATATAACTTGTCCTCTAAAGTCGATTCTGATGTTTGTATATCTCTATGTCTTAGTTCTCTAGAAATATTTAAAAAAGCTTCTAAAGGAGAATTTTGGAAAATTTTGAGTTTGGGGCAAAAGGGATTTCAAAAACATCTTCCTATTACATAACTTGTCTTCTAAAGTCGTTTCTGATGTTTGTAGCGCTCTATGTCTTAGCGCTTTAGAAATATTTAAAAAAGCTTCTAAAGTAGAATTTTGGAAAATTTTGAGTTTGGGGTGAAGGGGGATTTCAAAACATCTTCCCATAACATAATTTGTCCTCTAAAGTCGATTCTGATGTTTGTGGCGCTCTATGTCTTAGCGCTTTAGAAATATTTAAAAGGCTTCTAAAGTAGAATTTTAGAAAATTTTTAGTTTGGGTGGAAGGGGGATTTCAAAAACATCTTCCCATGACATAACTTGTCCTCTAAAGTCGATTTTAATGTTTGTAGCGCTCTAACTATTAGTGCTTTAGAAATATTTGAAAAACTTCTAAAGTAGAATTTGAGAAAATTTTGAGTTTGGAGTGAAGGGGGATTTCAAAAACATCTTCCCATAACATAATTTGTGCTCTAAATTCAATTCTGATATTTGTAGTGCTCTATGTCTTAGTGCTTTAGAAATATTTAAAAAAAACTTCTAAAGTAGAATTTTGGAAATATTTGAGCTTAGGGGGAAGGGGGATTTCAAAAACATCTTCCCATGACATTATATGTCCTCTACAGTCGATTCTGATGTTTGTAGCGCTCTATCTATTAGTGCTTTAGAAATATTTAAAAAAGCTTCTAAAGTAGGATTTTTGAAAATTTTGAGTTTGGGTGGAAGGGGGATTTCAAAAACATCTTCCCATGATATAACTTGTCCTCTAAAGTCGATTTTAATGTTTGTAGCGCTCTAACTATTAGTGCTTTAGAAATATTTGAAAAACTTCTAAAGTAGAATTTGAGAAAATTTTGAGTTTGGGGTGAAGGGGGATTTCAAAAACATCTTCTCATAACATAATTTGTCCTCTAAATTCAATTCTGATATTTGTAGTCCTCTATGTCTTAGTGCTTTAGAAATATTTAAAAAAGCTTCTAAAGTAAAATTTTGGAAAATTTTGAGTTTGGGGTGAAGGGCGATTTCAAAAACATCTTCCCATAACATAATTTGTCCTCTAAAGTCGATTCTGATGTTTGTAGCGCTCTATGTCTTAGCGCTTTAGAAATATTTAAAAGGCTTCTAAAGTAGAATTTTAGAAAATTTTTAGTTTGGGTGGAAGGGGGATTTCAAAAACATCTTCCCATGACATAACTTGTCCTCTAAAGTCGATTTTGTTGTTTGTAGCGCTCTAACTATTAGTGCTTTAGAAATATTTGAAAAACTTCTAAAGTAGAATTTGAGAAAATTTTGAGTTTGGAGTGAAGGGGGATTTCAAAAACATCTTCCCATAACATAATTTGTGCTCTAAATTCAATTCTGATATTTGTAGTGCTCTATGTCTTAGTGCTTTAGAAATATTTAAAAAAAACTTCTAAAGTAGAATTTTGGAAATATTTGAGCTTAGGGGGAAGGGGGATTTCAAAAACATCTTCCCATGACATTATATGTCCTCTACAGTCGATTCTGATGTTTGTAGCGCTCTATCTATTAGTGCTTTAGAAATTTTTAAAAAGCTTCTAAAGAAGGATTTTTGAAAATTTTGAGTTTGGGTGGAAGGGGGATTTCAAAAACATCTTCCCATGATATAACTTGTCCTCTAAAGTCGATTTTAATGTTTGTAGCGCTCTAACTATTAGTGCTTTAGAAATATTTGAAAAACTTCTAAAGTAGAATTTGAGAAAATTTTGAGTTTGGGGTGAAGGGGGATTTCAAAAACATCTTCTCATAACATAATTTGTCCTCTAAATTCAATTCTGATATTTGTAGTCCTCTATGTCTTAGTGCTTTAGAAATATTTAAAAAAGCTTCTAAAGTAAAATTTTGGAAAATTTTGAGTTTGGGGTGAAGGGGGATTTCAAAAACATCTTCCCATGACATTATATGTCCTCTACAGTCGATTCTGATGTTTGTAGCGCTCTATCTATTAGTGCTTTAGAAATTTTTAAAAAGCTTCTAAAGAAGGATTTTTGAAAATTTTGAGTTTGGGTGGAAGGGGGATTTCAAAAACATCTTCCCATGATATAACTTGTCCTCTAAAGTCGATTTTAATGTTTGTAGCGCTCTAACTATTAGTGCTTTAGAAATATTTGAAAAACTTCTAAAGTAGAATTTGAGAAAATTTTGAGTTTGGGGTGAAGGGGGATTTCAAAAACATCTTCTCATAACATAATTTGTCCTCTAAATTCAATTCTGATATTTGTAGTCCTCTATGTCTTAGTGCTTTAGAAATATTTAAAAAAGCTTCTAAAGTAAAATTTTGGAAAATTTTGAGTTTGGGGTGAAGGGCGATTTCAAAAACATCTTCCCATAACATAATTTGTCCTCTAAAGTCGATTCTGATGTTTGTAGCGCTCTATCTGTCCTCTAAAATCGATTCTGATGTTTTTAGTGCTCTATGTCTTAGCACTTTAGAAATATTTAAAAAAGCTTCTAAAGTAAAATTTTGGAAAATTTTGAGTTTGGGGTGAAGGGCGATTTCAAAAACATCTTCCCATAACATAATTTGTCCTCTAAAGTCGATTCTGATGTTTGTAGCGCTCTATGTCTTAGCGCTTTAGAAATATTTAAAAAGCTTCTAAAGTAGAATTTTAGAAATTTTTGAGTTTGGGTGGAAGGGGGATTTCAAAAACATCTTGCCATGACATAACTTGTCCTCTAAAGTCGATTTTGATGTTTGTAGCGCTCTAACTATTAGTTCTTTAGAAATATTTGAAAAACTTCTGAAGTAGAATTTGAGAAAATTTTGAGTTTGGGGTGAAGGGGGATTTCAAAAACATCTTCCCATAACATAATTTGTCCTCGAAATTCAATTCTGATATTTGTAGTGCTCTATGTCTTAGTGCTTTAGAAATATTTAAAAAAGCTTCTAAAGTAGAATTTTGGAAATTTTTGAGTTTGGGGGGAAGGGGGATTTCAAAAACACCTTCCCATGACATAATATGTCCTCTACAGTCGATTCTGATGTTTGTAGCGTTCTATCTATTAGTGCTTTAGAAATTTTTAAAAAGCTTCTAAAGAAGAATTTTTGAAAATTTTGAGTTTGGGGTGAAGTGGAATTTCAAAAACATCTTCCCAGAACATAATTTGTCCTCTATAGTCGATTCTGATGTTTGTAGCGCTCTATCTATTAGTGCTTTAGAAATATTTAAAAAGCTTCTAAAGTAGAATTTTAGAAAATTTTGTGTTTGGGGGGAAGGGGGGTTTCAAAAACATCTTCCCATGACATAACTTGTCCTCTACAGTCGATTCTGATGTTTGTAGTGCTCTATGTCTTAGTGCTTTAGAAATATTTAAAAAAGCTTCTAAAGTAGAATTTGGGAAAGTTTTGAGTTTGGGGGGAACGGGGATTTCAAAAACATCTTTCTATAACATAACTTGTCCTTTACAGTCGATTCTGGTGTTTGTAGTGCTCTATCTATTAGTGCTTTAGAAATATTTAAAAAAGCTTCAAAAGTAGAATTTTGGAAATTTTTGAGTTTGGGGGGAAGGAGGATTTCAAAAACATCTTCTTATAACATAACTTGTCCTCTAAATTCGATTCTGATGTTTGTAGCGCTTTTATTAGTGCTTTAGAAATATTTAAAAAGCTTCTAACATCGAATTTTAGAAAATTTTGAGTTTGGGGTGAAGGGGGATTTCAAAAACATCTTCCCATTATATAACTTGTCCTCTAAAGTCGATTCTGATGTTTGTATATCTCTATGTGTTAGTTCTCTAGAAATATTTAAAAAAGCTTCTAAAGGAGACTTTTGGAAATTTTTGAGTTTGGGGTGAAGGGGATTTCAAAAACATCTTCCCATTACATAACTTGTCCTCTAAAGTCGATTCTGATGTTTGTATATCTCTATGTGTTAGTTCTCTAGAAATATTTAAAAAAGCTTCTAAAGGAGAATTTTGGAAAATTTTGAGTTTGGGGCAAAAGGGATTTCAAAAACATCTTCCTATTACATAACTTGTCTTCTAAAGTCGTTTCTGATGTTTGTAGCGCTCTATGTCTTAGCGCTTTAGAAATATTTAAAAAAGCTTCTAAAGTAGAATTTTGGAAAATTTTGAGTTTGGGGTGAAGGGGGATTTCAAAACATCTTCCCATAACATAATTTGTCCTCTAAAGTCGATTCTGATGTTTGTGGCGCTCTATGTCTTAGCGCTTTAGAAATATTTAAAAGGCTTCTAAAGTAGAATTTTAGAAAATTTTTAGTTTGGGTGGAAGGGGGATTTCAAAAACATCTTCCCATGACATAACTTGTCCTCTAAAGTCGATTTTGATGTTTGTAGCGCTCTAACTATTAGTGCTTTAGAAATATTTGAAAAACTTCTAAAGTAGAATTTGAGAAAATTTTGAGTTTGGAGTGAAGGGGGATTTCAAAAACATCTTCCCATAACATAATTTGTGCTCTAAATTCAATTCTGATATTTGTAGTGCTCTATGTCTTAGTGCTTTAGAAATATTTAAAAAAAAACTTCTAAAGTAGAATTTTGGAAATATTTGAGCTTAGGGGGAAGGGGGATTTCAAAAACATCTTCCCATGACATTATATGTCCTCTACAGTCGATTCTGATGTTTGTAGCGCTCTATCTATTAGTGCTTTAGAAATTTTTAAAAAGCTTCTAAAGAAGGATTTTTGAAAATTTTGAGTTTGGGTGGAAGGGGGATTTCAAAAACATCTTCCCATGATATAACTTGTCCTCTAAAGTCGATTTTAATGTTTGTAGCGCTCTAACTATTAGTGCTTTAGAAATATTTGAAAAACTTCTAAAGTAGAATTTGAGAAAATTTTGAGTTTGGGGTGAAGGGGGATTTCAAAAACATCTTCTCATAACATAATTTGTCCTCTAAATTCAATTCTGATATTTGTAGTCCTCTATGTCTTAGTGCTTTAGAAATATTTAAAAAAGCTTCTAAAGTAGAATTTTGGAAATTTTTGAGTTTGGGGGAAGGGGGATTTCAAAAACATCTTTCTATAACATAACTTGTCCTTTACAGTCGATTCTGGTGTTCGTAGTGCTCTATCTATTAGTGCTTTAGAAATATTTAAAAAGCTTCTAAAGTAGAATTTTAGAAAATTTTGAGTTTGGGGGGAAGGGGGATTTCAAAAACATCTTCGTATAACATAACTTGTCCTCTAAATTCGATTCTGATGTTTGTAGCGCTTTTATTAGTGCTTTAGAAATATTTAAAAAGCTTCTAACATGGAATTTTAGAAAATTTTGAGTTTGGGGTGAAGGGGGATTTCAAAAACATCTTCCCATTATATAACTTGTCCTCTAAAGTCGATTCTGATGTTTGTATATCTCTATGTGTTAGTTCTCTAGAAATATTTAAAAAAGCTTCTAAAGGAGAATTTTGGAAAATTTTGAGTTTGGGGCAAAGGGGATTTCAAAAACATCTTCCCATTACATAACTTGTCCTCTAAAGTAGAATTTTAGAAAATTTTGAGTTTGTTGGGAAGGGGGATTTCAAAAACATCTTCCCATGACATAACATGTCGTCTAAAGTCGATTCTGATGTTTGTAGCGCTCGATGTCTTAGCGCTTTAGAAATATTAAAAAAAAACTTCTAAAATAGAATTTTGGAAATTCTGAGTTTGGGGTGAAGGGGGATTTCAAAGACATCTTCCCATTACATAACTTGTCCTCTAAAGTCGATTCTAATGTTTGTAGCGCTCTATCTATTAGTGCTTTAGAAATATTTAAAAAGCTTCTAAAGTAGAATTTTAGAAAATTTTGAGTCTGGGGTGAAGGGGGATTTCAAAAACATCTTCCCATAACATAACTTGTCCTCTAAATTCGATTCTGATGTTTGTAGCGCTTTTATTAGTGCTTTAGAAATATTTAAAAGCTTCTAACATGGAATTTTTGAAAATTTTGAGTTTGGGGTGAAGGGGGATTTCAAAAACATCTTCCCATTATATAACTTGTCCTCTAAAGTCGATTCTGATGTTTGTATATCTCTATGTGTTAGTTCTCTAGAAATATTTAAAAAAGCTTCTAAAGGAGACTTTTGGAAATTTTTGAGTTTGGGGTGAAGGGGATTTCAAAAACATCTTCCCATTACATAACTTGTCCTCTAAAGTCGATTTTGTTGTTTGTAGCGCTCTAACTATTAGTGCTTTAGAAATATTTGAAAAACTTCTAAAGTAGAATTTGAGAAAATTTTGAGTTGGAGTGAAGGGGGATTTCAAAAACATCTTCTCATAACATAATTTGTCCTCTAAATTCAATTCTGATATTTGTAGTCCTATATGTCTTAGTGCTTTAGAAATATTTAAAAAAAAACTTCTAAAGTAGAATTTTGGAAATTTTTGAGCTTAGGGGGAAGGCTGATTTCAAAAACATCTTCCCATGACATTATATGTCCTCTACAGTCGATTCTGATGTTTGTAGCGCTCTATCTATTAGTGCTTTAGAAATTTTTAAAAAGCTTCTAAAGAAGGATTTTTGAAAATTTTGAGTTTGGGTGGAAGGGGGATTTCAAAAACACCTTCCCATGATATAACTTGTCCTCTAAAGTCGATTTTAATGTTTGTAGCGCTCTAACTATTAGTGCTTTAGAAATATTTGAAAAACTTCTAAAGTAGAATTTGAGAAAATTTTGAGTTTGGGGTGAAGGGGGATTTCAAAAACATCTTCTCATAACATAATTTGTCCTCTAAATTCAATTCTGATATTTGTAGTCCTATATGTCTTAGTGCTTTAGAAATATTTAAAAAAGCTTCTAAAGTAGAATTTTGGAAATTTTTGAGCTTGGGGGAAGTGGGGATTTCAAAAACATCTTCCCATAACATAATTTGTCCTCTATAGTCGATTCTTATGTTTGTAGCACTCTATCTATTAGTGCTTTAGAAATATTTAAAAAGCTTCTAAAGTAGAATTTTAGAAAATTTTGTCTTTGGGGGGAAGGGGGATTTCAAAAACATCTTCCCATGACATAACTTGTCCTCTTCAGTCGATTCTGATGTTTGTAGCACTCTATGTCTTAGTGCTTTAGAAATATTTAAAAAAGCCTCTAAAGTAGAATTTGGGAAAGTTTTGAGTTTGGGGGGAAGGGGATTTCAAAAACATCTTCCGTTATATAACTTGTCCTCTAAAGTCGATTCTGATGTTTGTATATCTCTATGTGTTAGTTCTCTAGAAATATTTAAAAAAGCTTCTAAAGGAGAATTTTGGAAAATTTTGAGTTTGGGGCAAAAGGGATTTCAAAAACATCTTCCTATTACATAACTTGTCTTCTAAAGTCGTTTCTGATGTTTGTAGCGCTCTATGTCTTAGCGCTTTAGAAATATTTAAAAAAGCTTCTAAAGTAGAATTTTGGAAAATTTTGAGTTTGGGGTGAAGGGGGATTTCAAAACATCTTCCCATAACATAATTTGTCCTCTAAAGTCGATTCTGATGTTTGTGGCGCTCTATGTCTTAGCGCTTTAGAAATATTTAAAAGGCTTCTAAAGTAGAATTTTAGAAAATTTTTAGTTTGGGTGGAAGGGGGATTTCAAAAACATCTTCCCATGACATAACTTGTCCTCTAAAGTCGATTTTGTTGTTTGTAGCGCTCTAACTATTAGTGCTTTAGAAATATTTGAAAAACTTCTAAAGTAGAATTTGAGAAAATTTTGAGTTTGGAGTGAAGGGGGATTTCAAAAACATCTTCCCATAACATAATTTGTGCTCTAAATTCAATTCTGATATTTGTAGTGCTCTATGTCTTAGTGCTTTAGAAATATTTAAAAAAAACTTCTAAAGTAGAATTTTGGAAATATTTGAGCTTAGGGGGAAGGGGGATTTCAAAAACATCTTCCCATGACATTATATGTCCTCTACAGTCGATTCTGATGTTTGTAGCGCTCTATCTATTAGTGCTTTAGAAATTTTTAAAAAGCTTCTAAAGAAGGATTTTTGAAAATTTTGAGTTTGGGTGGAAGGGGGATTTCAAAAACATCTTCCCATGATATAACTTGTCCTCTAAAGTCGATTTTGATGTTTGTAGCGCTCTAACTATTAGTGCTTTAGAAATATTTAAAAAGCTTCTAAAGTAGAATTTTAGAAAATTTTGAGTTTGGGTGGAAGGGGGATTTCAAAAACATCTTCCCATGACATAACTTGTCCTCTAAAGTCGATTTTGATGTTTGTAGCGCTCTAACTATTAGTTCTTTAGAAATATTTGAAAAACTTCTGAAGTAGAATTTGAGAAAATTTTGAGTTTGGGGTGAAGGGGGATTTCAAAAACATCTTCCCATAACATAATTTGTCCTCGAAATTCAATTCTGATATTTGTAGTGCTCTATGTCTTAGTGCTTTAGAAATATTTAAAAAAGCTTCTAAAGTAGAATTTTGGAAATTTTTGAGTTTGGGGGAAGGGGGATTTCAAAAACACCTTCCCATGACATAATATGTCCTCTACAGTCGATTCTGATGTTTGTAGCGTTCTATCTATTAGTGCTTTAGAAATTTTTAAAAAGCTTCTAAAGAAGAATTTTTGAAAATTTTGAGTTTGGGGTGAAGTGGAATTTCAAAAACATCTTCCCAGAACATAATTTGTCCTCTATAGTCGATTCTGATGTTTGTAGCGCTCTATCTATTAGTGCTTTAGAAATATTTAAAAAGCTTCTAAAGTAGAATTTTAGAAAATTTTGTGTTTGGGGGGAAGGGGGGTTTCAAAAACATCTTCCCATGACATAACTTGTCCTCTACAGTCGATTCTGATGTTTGTAGTGCTCTATGTCTTAGTGCTTTAGAAATATTTAAAAAAGCTTCTAAAGTAGAATTTGGGAAAGTTTTGAGTTTGGGGGGAACGGGGATTTCAAAAACATCTTTCTATAACATAACTTGTCCTTTACAGTCGATTCTGGTGTTTGTAGTGCTCTATCTATTAGTGCTTTAGAAATATTTAAAAAAGCTTCAAAAGTAGAATTTTGGAAATTTTTGAGTTTGGGGGGAAGGAGGATTTCAAAAACATCTTCTTATAACATAACTTGTCCTCTAAATTCGATTCTGATGTTTGTAGCGCTTTTATTAGTGCTTTAGAAATATTTAAAAAGCTTCTAACATCGAATTTTAGAAAATTTTGAGTTTGGGGTGAAGGGGGATTTCAAAAACATCTTCCCATTATATAACTTGTCCTCTAAAGTCGATTCTGATGTTTGTATATCTCTATGTGTTAGTTCTCTAGAAATATTTAAAAAAGCTTCTAAAGGAGACTTTTGGAAATTTTTGAGTTTGGGGTGAAGGGGATTTCAAAAACATCTTCCCATTACATAACTTGTCCTCTAAAGTCGATTCTGATGTTTGTATATCTCTATGTGTTAGTTCTCTAGAAATATTTAAAAAAGCTTCTAAAGGAGAATTTTGGAAAATTTTGAGTTTGGGGCAAAAGGGATTTCAAAAAACATCTTCCTATTACATAACTTGTCTTCTAAAGTCGTTTCTGATGTTTGTAGCGCTCTATGTCTTAGCGCTTTAGAAATATTTAAAAAAGCTTCTAAAGTAGAATTTTGGAAAATTTTGAGTTTGGGGTGAAGGGGGATTTCAAAACATCTTCCCATAACATAATTTGTCCTCTAAAGTCGATTCTGATGTTTGTGGCGCTCTATGTCTTAGCGCTTTAGAAATATTTAAAAGGCTTCTAAAGTAGAATTTTAGAAAATTTTTAGTTTGGGTGGAAGGGGGATTTCAAAAACATCTTCCCATGACATAACTTGTCCTCTAAAGTCGATTTTGTTGTTTGTAGCGCTCTAACTATTAGTGCTTTAGAAATATTTGAAAAACTTCTAAAGTAGAATTTGAGAAAATTTTGAGTTTGGAGTGAAGGGGGATTTCAAAAACATCTTCCCATAACATAATTTGTGCTCTAAATTCAATTCTGATATTTGTAGTGCTCTATGTCTTAGTGCTTTAGAAATATTAAAAAAAAACTTCTAAAGTAGAATTTTGGAAATATTTGAGCTTAGGGGGAAGGGGGATTTCAAAAACATCTTCCCATGACATCATATGTCCTCTACAGTCGATTCTGATGTTTGTAGCGCTCTATCTATTAGTGCTTTAGAAATTTTTAAAAAGCTTCTAAAGAAGGATTTTTGAAAATTTTGAGTTTGGGTGGAAGGGGGATTTCAAAAACATCTTCCCATGATATAACTTGTCCTCTAAAGTCGATTTTAATGTTTGTAGCGCTCTAACTATTAGTGCTTTAGAAATATTTGAAAAACTTCTAAAGTAGAATTTGAGAAAATTTTGAGTTTGGGGTGAAGGGGGATTTCAAAAACATCTTCTCATAACATAATTTGTCCTCTAAATTCAATTCTGATATTTGTAGTCCTCTATGTCTTAGTGCTTTAGAAATATTTAAAAAAGCTTCTAAAGTAGAATTTTGGAAATTTTTGAGTTTGGGGGAAGGGGGATTTCAAAAACATCTTTCTATAACATAACTTGTCCTTTACAGTCGATTCTGGTGTTCGTAGTGCTCTATCTATTAGTGCTTTAGAAATATTTAAAAAAGCTTCTAAAGTAGAATTTTGGAAATTTTTGAGTTTGGGGGGAAGGGGGATTTCAAAAACATCTTCGTATAACATAACTTGTCCTCTAAATTCGATTCTGATGTTTGTAGCGCTTTTATTAGTGCTTTAGAAATATTTAAAAAGCTTCTAACATGGAATTTTAGAAAATTTTGAGTTTGGGGTGAAGGGGGATTTCAAAAACATCTTCCCATTATATAACTTGTCCTCTAAAGTCGATTCTGATGTTTGTATATCTCTATGTGTTAGTTCTCTAGAAATATTTAAAAAAGCTTCTAAAGGAGAATTTTGGAAAATTTTGAGTTTGGGGCAAAGGGGATTTCAAAAACATCTTCCCATTACATAACTTGTCCTCTAAAGTAGAATTTTAGAAAATTTTGAGTTTGTTGGGAAGGGGGATTTCAAAAACATCTTCCCATGACATAACATGTCGTCTAAAGTCGATTCTGATGTTTGTAGCGCTCGATGTCTTAGCGCTTTAGAAATATTAAAAAAAAACTTCTAAAATAGAATTTTGGAAATTCTGAGTTTGGGGTGAAGGGGGATTTCAAAGACATCTTCCCATTACATAACTTGTCCTCTAAAGTCGATTCTAATGTTTGTAGCGCTCTAACTATTAGTGCTTTAGAAATATTTAAAAAGCTTCTAAAGTAGAATTTTAGAAAATTTTGAGTCTGGGGGAAGGGGGATTTCAAAAACATCTTCCTATAACATAACTTGTCCTCTAAATTCGATTCTGATGTTTGTAGCGCTTTTATTAGTGCTTTAGAAATATTTAAAAGCTTCTAACATGGAATTTTTGAA
The DNA here is from genome assembly GCA_027921565.1 of Artemia sinica. NCBI lineage: Eukaryota > Metazoa > Arthropoda > Branchiopoda > Anostraca > Artemiidae > Artemia > Artemia sinica. The sequence continues at coordinate 37,448,208 of CM051258.1, forward strand.
AATTTTGAGTTTGGGGTGAAGGGGGATTTCAAAAACATCTTCCCATTATATAACTTGTCCTCTAAAGTCGATTCTGATGTTTGTATATCTCTATGTGTTAGTTCTCTAGAAATATTTAAAAAAGCTTCTAAAGGAGACTTTTGGAAATTTTTGAGTTTGGGGTGAAGGGGATTTCAAAAACATCTTCCCATTACATAACTTGTCCTCTAAAGTCGATTTTGTTGTTTGTAGCGCTCTAACTATTAGTGCTTTAGAAATATTTGAAAAACTTCTAAAGTAGAATTTGAGAAAATTTTGAGTTTGGAGTGAAGGGGGATTTCAAAAACATCTTCCCATAACATAATTTGTGCTCTAAATTCAATTCTGATATTTGTAGTGCTCTATGTCTTAGTGCTTTAGAAATATTTAAAAAAAAACTTCTAAAGTAGAATTTTGGAAATTTTTGAGCTTAGGGGGAAGGCTGATTTCAAAAACATCTTCCCATGACATTATATGTCCTCTACAGTCGATTCTGATGTTTGTAGCGCTCTATCTATTAGTGCTTTAGAAATTTTTAAAAAGCTTCTAAAGAAGGATTTTTGAAAATTTTGAGTTTGGGTGGAAGGGGGATTTCAAAAACACCTTCCCATGATATAACTTGTCCTCTAAAGTCGATTTTGATGTTTGTAGCGCTCTAACTATTAGTGCTTTAGAAATATTTGAAAAACTTCTAAAGTAGAATTTGAGAAAATTTTGAGTTTGGGGTGAAGGGGGATTTCAAAAACATCTTCTCATAACATAATTTGTCCTCTAAATTCAATTCTGATATTTGTAGTCCTCTATGTCTTAGTGCTTTAGAAATATTTAAAAAAGCTTCTAAAGTAGAATTTTGGAAATTTTTGAGCTTGGGGGAAGTGGGGATTTCAAAAACATCTTCCCATAACATAATTTGTCCTCTATAGTCGATTCTAATGTTTGTAGCGCTCTATCTATTAGTGCTTTAGAAATATTTAAAAAGCTTCTAAAGTAGAATTTTAGAAAATTTTGTCTTTGGGGGGAAGGGGGATTTCAAAAACATCTTCCCATGACATAACTTGTCCTCTTCAGTCGATTCTGATGTTTGTAGCGCTCTATGTCTTAGTGCTTTAGAAATATTTAAAAAAGCCTCTAAAGTAGAATTTGGGAAAGTTTTGAGTTTGGGGGGAAGGGGGATTTCAAAAACATCTTCCCGTTATATAACTTGTCCTCTAAAGTCGATTCTGATGTTTGTATATCTCTATGTCTTAGTTCTCTAGAAATATTTAAAAAAGCTTCTAAAGGAGAATTTTGGAAAATTTTGAGTTTGGGGCAAAAGGGATTTCAAAAACATCTTCCTATTACATAACTTGTCTTCTAAAGTCGTTTCTGATGTTTGTAGCGCTCTATGTCTTAGCGCTTTAGAAATATTTAAAAAAGCTTCTAAAGTAGAATTTTGGAAAATTTTGAGTTTGGGGTGAAGGGGGATTTCAAAACATCTTCCCATAACATAATTTGTCCTCTAAAGTCGATTCTGATGTTTGTGGCGCTCTATGTCTTAGCGCTTTAGAAATATTTAAAAGGCTTCTAAAGTAGAATTTTAGAAAATTTTTAGTTTGGGTGGAAGGGGGATTTCAAAAACATCTTCCCATGACATAACTTGTCCTCTAAAGTCGATTTTGTTGTTTGTAGCGCTCTAACTATTAGTGCTTTAGAAATATTTGAAAAACTTCTAAAGTAGAATTTGAGAAAATTTTGAGTTTGGAGTGAAGGGGGATTTCAAAAACATCTTCCCATAACATAATTTGTGCTCTAAATTCAATTCTGATATTGTAGTGCTCTATGTCTTAGTGCTTTAGAAATATTTAAAAAAAACTTCTAAAGTAGAATTTTGGAAATATTTGAGCTTAGGGGGAAGGGGGATTTCAAAAACATCTTCCCATGACATTATATGTCCTCTACAGTCGATTCTGATGTTTGTAGCGCTCTATCTATTAGTGCTTTAGAAATTTTTAAAAAGCTTCTAAAGAAGGATTTTTGAAAATTTTGAGTTTGGGTGGAAGGGGGATTTCAAAAACATCTTCCCATGATATAACTTGTCCTCTAAAGTCGATTTTAATGTTTGTAGCGCTCTAACTATTAGTGCTTTAGAAATATTTGAAAAACTTCTAAAGTAGAATTTGAGAAAATTTTGAGTTTGGGGTGAAGGGGGATTTCAAAAACATCTTCTCATAACATAATTTGTCCTCTAAATTCAATTCTGATATTTGTAGTCCTCTATGTCTTAGTGCTTTAGAAATATTTAAAAAAGCTTCTAAAGTAAAATTTTGGAAAATTTTGAGTTTGGGGTGAAGGGCGATTTCAAAAACATCTTCCCATAACATAATTTGTCCTCTAAAGTCGATTCTGATGTTTGTAGCGCTCTATGTCTTAGCGCTTTAGAAATATTTAAAAGGCTTCTAAAGTAGAATTTTAGAAAATTTTTAGTTTGGGTGGAAGGGGGATTTCAAAAACATCTTCCCATGACATAACTTGTCCTCTAAAGTCGATTTTGTTGTTTGTAGCGCTCTAACTATTAGTGCTTTAGAAATATTTGAAAAACTTCTAAAGTAGAATTTGAGAAAATTTTGAGTTTGGAGTGAAGGGGGATTTCAAAAACATCTTCCCATAACATAATTTGTGCTCTAAATTCAATTCTGATATTTGTAGTGCTCTATGTCTTAGTGCTTTAGAAATATTTAAAAAAAACTTCTAAAGTAGAATTTTGGAAATATTTGAGCTTAGGGGGAAGGGGGATTTCAAAAACATCTTCCCATGACATTATATGTCCTCTACAGTCGATTCTGATGTTTGTAGCGCTCTATCTATTAGTGCTTTAGAAATTTTTAAAAAGCTTCTAAAGAAGGATTTTTGAAAATTTTGAGTTTGGGTGGAAGGGGGATTTCAAAAACATCTTCCCATGATATAACTTGTCCTCTAAAGTCGATTTTAATGTTTGTAGCGCTCTAACTATTAGTGCTTTAGAAATATTTGAAAAACTTCTAAAGTAGAATTTGAGAAAATTTTGAGTTTGGGGTGAAGGGGGATTTCAAAAACATCTTCTCATAACATAATTTGTCCTCTAAATTCAATTCTGATATTTGTAGTCCTCTATGTCTTAGTGCTTTAGAAATATTTAAAAAAGCTTCTAAAGTAAAATTTTGGAAAATTTTGAGTTTGGGGTGAAGGGGGATTTCAAAAACATCTTCCCATGACATTATATGTCCTCTACAGTCGATTCTGATGTTTGTAGCGCTCTATCTATTAGTGCTTTAGAAATTTTTAAAAAGCTTCTAAAGAAGGATTTTTGAAAATTTTGAGTTTGGGTGGAAGGGGGATTTCAAAAACATCTTCCCATGATATAACTTGTCCTCTAAAGTCGATTTTAATGTTTGTAGCGCTCTAACTATTAGTGCTTTAGAAATATTTGAAAAACTTCTAAAGTAGAATTTGAGAAAATTTTGAGTTTGGGGTGAAGGGGGATTTCAAAAACATCTTCTCATAACATAATTTGTCCTCTAAATTCAATTCTGATATTTGTAGTCCTCTATGTCTTAGTGCTTTAGAAATATTTAAAAAAGCTTCTAAAGTAAAATTTTGGAAAATTTTGAGTTTGGGGTGAAGGGCGATTTCAAAAACATCTTCCCATAACATAATTTGTCCTCTAAAGTCGATTCTGATGTTTGTAGCGCTCTATCTGTCCTCTAAAATCGATTCTGATGTTTTTAGTGCTCTATGTCTTAGCACTTTAGAAATATTTAAAAAAGCTTCTAAAGTAAAATTTTGGAAAATTTTGAGTTTGGGGTGAAGGGCGATTTCAAAAACATCTTCCCATAACATAATTTGTCCTCTAAAGTCGATTCTGATGTTTGTAGCGCTCTATGTCTTAGCGCTTTAGAAATATTTAAAAAGCTTCTAAAGTAGAATTTTAGAAATTTTTGAGTTTGGGTGGAAGGGGGATTTCAAAAACATCTTGCCATGACATAACTTGTCCTCTAAAGTCGATTTTGATGTTTGTAGCGCTCTAACTATTAGTTCTTTAGAAATATTTGAAAAACTTCTGAAGTAGAATTTGAGAAAATTTTGAGTTTGGGGTGAAGGGGGATTTCAAAAACATCTTCCCATAACATAATTTGTCCTCGAAATTCAATTCTGATATTTGTAGTGCTCTATGTCTTAGTGCTTTAGAAATATTTAAAAAAGCTTCTAAAGTAGAATTTTGGAAATTTTTGAGTTTGGGGGGAAGGGGGATTTCAAAAACACCTTCCCATGACATAATATGTCCTCTACAGTCGATTCTGATGTTTGTAGCGTTCTATCTATTAGTGCTTTAGAAATTTTTAAAAAGCTTCTAAAGAAGAATTTTTGAAAATTTTGAGTTTGGGGTGAAGTGGAATTTCAAAAACATCTTCCCAGAACATAATTTGTCCTCTATAGTCGATTCTGATGTTTGTAGCGCTCTATCTATTAGTGCTTTAGAAATATTTAAAAAGCTTCTAAAGTAGAATTTTAGAAAATTTTGTGTTTGGGGGGAAGGGGGGTTTCAAAAACATCTTCCCATGACATAACTTGTCCTCTACAGTCGATTCTGATGTTTGTAGTGCTCTATGTCTTAGTGCTTTAGAAATATTTAAAAAAGCTTCTAAAGTAGAATTTGGGAAAGTTTTGAGTTTGGGGGGAACGGGGATTTCAAAAACATCTTTCTATAACATAACTTGTCCTTTACAGTCGATTCTGGTGTTTGTAGTGCTCTATCTATTAGTGCTTTAGAAATATTTAAAAAAGCTTCAAAAGTAGAATTTTGGAAATTTTTGAGTTTGGGGGGAAGGAGGATTTCAAAAACATCTTCTTATAACATAACTTGTCCTCTAAATTCGATTCTGATGTTTGTAGCGCTTTTATTAGTGCTTTAGAAATATTTAAAAAGCTTCTAACATCGAATTTTAGAAAATTTTGAGTTTGGGGTGAAGGGGGATTTCAAAAACATCTTCCCATTATATAACTTGTCCTCTAAAGTCGATTCTGATGTTTGTATATCTCTATGTGTTAGTTCTCTAGAAATATTTAAAAAAGCTTCTAAAGGAGACTTTTGGAAATTTTTGAGTTTGGGGTGAAGGGGATTTCAAAAACATCTTCCCATTACATAACTTGTCCTCTAAAGTCGATTCTGATGTTTGTATATCTCTATGTGTTAGTTCTCTAGAAATATTTAAAAAAGCTTCTAAAGGAGAATTTTGGAAAATTTTGAGTTTGGGGCAAAAGGGATTTCAAAAACATCTTCCTATTACATAACTTGTCTTCTAAAGTCGTTTCTGATGTTTGTAGCGCTCTATGTCTTAGCGCTTTAGAAATATTTAAAAAAGCTTCTAAAGTAGAATTTTGGAAAATTTTGAGTTTGGGGTGAAGGGGGATTTCAAAAACATCTTCCCATAACATAATTTGTCCTCTAAAGTCGATTCTGATGTTTGTGGCGCTCTATGTCTTAGCGCTTTAGAAATATTTAAAAGGCTTCTAAAGTAGAATTTTAGAAAATTTTTAGTTTGGGTGGAAGGGGGATTTCAAAAACATCTTCCCATGACATAACTTGTCCTCTAAAGTCGATTTTGTTGTTTGTAGCGCTCTAACTATTAGTGCTTTAGAAATATTTGAAAAACTTCTAAAGTAGAATTTGAGAAAATTTTGAGTTTGGAGTGAAGGGGGATTTCAAAAACATCTTCCCATAACATAATTTGTGCTCTAAATTCAATTCTGATATTTGTAGTGCTCTATGTCTTAGTGCTTTAGAAATATTAAAAAAAAACTTCTAAAGTAGAATTTTGGAAATATTTGAGCTTAGGGGGAAGGGGGATTTCAAAAACATCTTCCCATGACATTATATGTCCTCTACAGTCGATTCTGATGTTTGTAGCGCTCTATCTATTAGTGCTTTAGAAATTTTTAAAAAGCTTCTAAAGAAGGATTTTTGAAATTTTGAGTTTGGGTGGAAGGGGGATTTCAAAAACATCTTCCCATGATATAACTTGTCCTCTAAAGTCGATTTTAATGTTTGTAGCGCTCTAACTATTAGTGCTTTAGAAATATTTGAAAAACTTCTAAAGTAGAATTTGAGAAAATTTTGAGTTTGGGGTGAAGGGGGATTTCAAAAACATCTTCTCATAACATAATTTGTCCTCTAAATTCAATTCTGATATTTGTAGTCCTCTATGTCTTAGTGCTTTAGAAATATTTAAAAAAGCTTCTAAAGTAGAATTTTGGAAATTTTTGAGTTTGGGGGAAGGGGGATTTCAAAAACATCTTTCTATAACATAACTTGTCCTTTACAGTCGATTCTGGTGTTCGTAGTGCTCTATCTATTAGTGCTTTAGAAATATTTAAAAAAGCTTCTAAAGTAGAATTTTGGAAATTTTTGAGTTTGGGGGGAAGGGGGATTTCAAAAACATCTTCGTATAACATAACTTGTCCTCTAAATTCGATTCTGATGTTTGTAGCGCTTTTATTAGTGCTTTAGAAATATTTAAAAAGCTTCTAACATGGAATTTTAGAAAATTTTGAGTTTGGGGTGAAGGGGGATTTCAAAAACATCTTCCCATTACATAACTTGTCCTCTAAAGTCGATTCTGATGTTTGTATATCTCTATGTGTTAGTTCTCTAGAAATATTTAAAAAAGCTTCTAAAGGAGAATTTTGGAAAATTTTGAGTTTGGGGCAAAGGGGATTTCAAAAACATCTTCCCATTACATAACTTGTCCTCTAAAGTAGAATTTTAGAAAATTTTGAGTTTGTTGGGAAGGGGGATTTCAAAAACATCTTCCCATGACATAACATGTCGTCTAAAGTCGATTCTGATGTTTGTAGCGCTCGATGTCTTAGCGCTTTAGAAATATTAAAAAAAAACTTCTAAAATAGAATTTTGGAAAATTTTGAGTTTGGGGTGAAGGGGGATTTCAAAGACATCTTCCCATTACATAACTTGTCCTCTAAAGTCGATTCTAATGTTTGTAGCACTCTATCTATTAGTGCTCTACAAATATTTAAAAAGCTTCTAAAGTAGAATTTTAGAAAATTTTGAGTCTGGGGGAAGGGGATTTCTAAAACATCTTCCCATGACATGACTTGTCCTCTAAAGTCGATTCTGATGTTTGTAGCGCTCTATGTCTTAGCACTTTAGAAATATTTAAAAAGCTTCTAAAGTAGAATTTTAGAAAATTTTGAGTTAGGGGTGAAGGGGGATTTCACAAACATCTTCCCATAACATAATTTGTCCTCTAAAGTCGATCCTAATGTTTGTAGCTGTCTATCAGTCCTCTAAAGTCGATTCTGATGTTTTTAGCGCTCTATGTCTTTTGCTCTAACTGGGGACCTTGCGGTCAACTCTATTCCCACTTGAGGAGTGGCACCCCTCAAGGAAATTATAGCCTAGTAAACGACACAGCATTCGCACGGGATTCTGACTAATGGAGTACCCGGCTGACTGACCGTATTTCAAACAATAGGCTATATGAAAAATGTGGTTCAATACTGCTCTCTAGGGCTATAATGAAAGAAAGGTTTGAGGTGGCTAGGGCACGTTGTGCGGATGAAGGATGACAGATTGCCGAAGATTGTTCTTTTCGGCCAACCATCTAGGGCTAAACGGAAAGCTGGTCGTCCCCGTCTGGGGTGGGAGGACGTCATAAAGAAAGATTTAAAGGAAATGGGAACTTCGTGCGCGGGTGTAAAAAGGGAGGCTTTGAATAGATTGGGGTGGAGGAGGAGCGTGCGTAGCTGTGTTGGCCTCAGGTGGCTTGGTGCTGCGGTGAGTTGTTAGTAGTAGTAGTACTAGTATGTCTTAATACTTTAGAAATATTTAAAAAAGCTTCTGAAGTAAAATTTTGGAAAATTTTGAGTTTGGGGTGAAGGGCGATTTCAAAAACATCTTTCCACAACATAATTTGTCCTCTAAAGTCAATTCTGATGTTTGTAGCGCTCTATGTCTTAGCGCTTTACAAATATTTAAAAAGCTTCCAAAGTAGAATTTTAGACATTTTTGAGTTTGGGTGGAAGGGGGATTTAAAAAACATCTTCCCATGACATAACTTGTCCTCTAAAGTCGATTTTGATGTTTGTAGCGCTCTAACTATTAGTGCTTTAGAAATATTTGAAAAACTTCTAAAGAGAATTTGAGAAAATTTTGAGTTTGGGGTGAAGGGGGATTTCAAAAACATCTTTCCATAACATAATTTGCCCTCTAAATTCGATTCTGATGTTTGTAGTGCTCTATGTCTTAGTGCTTTAGAAATATTTAAAAAAGCTTCAAGTAGAATTTTGGAAATTTTTGAGTTTGGGGGGAAGGGGGATTTCAAAAACATCTTCCCATGACATAATATGTCCTCTACAGTCGATTCTGATGTTTGTAGCGCTCTATCTATTAGTGCTTTAAAAGAAATTTTTAAAAAGCTTCTAAAGAAGAATTTTTGAAAATTTTGAGTTTGGGGTGTAGTGGAATTTCAAAAACATCTTCCCATAACATAATTTGTCCTCTATAGTCGATTCTGATGTTTGTAGCGCTCAATCTATTAGTGCTTTAGAAATATTTAAAAAGCTTCTAAAGTAGAATTTTAGAAAATTTTGTGTTTGGGGGGAAGGGGGATTTCAAAAACATCTTCCCATTACATAACTTGTTCTCTACAGTCGATTCTGATGTTTGTAGTGCTCTATGTCTTAGTGCTTTAGAAATATTTAAAAAAGCTTCTAAAGTAGAATTTGGGAAAGTTTTGAGTTTGGGGGGAAGGGGGATTTCAAAAACATCTTTCTATAACATAACTTGTCCTTTACAGTCGATTCTGGTGTTTGTAGTGCTCTATCTATTAGTGCTTTAGAAATATTTAAAAAAGCTTCTAAAGTAGAATTTTGGAAATTTTTTAGTTTGGGGGGAAGGGGGATTTCAAAAACATCTTCCTATAACATAACTTGTCCTCTAAATTCGATTCTGATGTTTGTAGCGCTTTTATTAGTGCTTTAGAAATATTTAAAAGCTTCTAACATGGAATTTTTGAAAATTTTGAGTTTGGGGTGAAGGGGGATTTCAAAAACATCTTCCCATTATATAACTTGTCCTCTAAAGTCGATTCTGATGTTTGTATATCTCTATGTGTTAGTTCTCTAGAAATATTTAAAAAAGCTTCTAAAGGAGACTTTTGGAAATTTTTGAGTTTGGGGTGAAGGGGATTTCAAAAACATCTTCCCATTACATAACTTGTCCTCTAAAGTCGATTCTGATGTTTGTATATTCCTATGTGTTAGTTCTCTAGAAATATTTTAAAAAGCTTCTAAAGGAGACTTTTGGAAAATTTTGAGTTTGGGGCGAAGGGGATTTCAAAAACATCTTACCATTACATAACTTGTCCTCTAAAGTCGATTTTGATGTTTGTAGCGCTCTATCTATTAGTGCTTTAGAAATATTTAAGAAGCTTCTAAAGTAGAATTTTGGAAAATTTTGAGTTTGTGGGGAAGGGGGATTTCAAAAACATCTTCCCATGACATAACATGTCGTCTAAAGTCGATTCTGATGTTTGTAGCGCTCGATGTCTTAGCGCTTTAGAAATATTCAAAAAACAACTTCCAAAATAGAATTTTTGAAATTCTGAGTTTGGGGTGAAGGGTGATTTCAAAAACATCTTCCCATTACATACCTTGTCCTCTAAAGTCGATTCTAATGTTTGTAGCGCTCTATCTATTAGTGCTCTACAAATATTTAAAAAGCTTCTAAAGTAGAATTTTAGAAAATTTTGAGTCTGGGGGAAGGGGGATTTCAAAAACATCTTCCCATGACATGACTTTTGCTCTAAAGTCGATTCTGATGTTTGTAGCGCTCTATGTCTTAGCACTTTAGAAATATTTAAACAGCTTCTAAAGTAGAATTTTAGAAAATTTTGAGTTTGGGGTAAAGCGGGATTTCAAAAACATCTTCTCATAACATAATTTGTCCTCTAAAGTCGATCCTAATATTTGTACTCCATCTGTCCTCTAAAATCGATTCTGATGTTTTTAGCGCTCTATGTCTTAGCACTTTAGAAATATTTAAAAAAGCTTCTAAAGTAAAATTTTGGAAAATTTTGAGTTTGGGGTGAAGGGCGATTTTAAAAACATCTTCCCATAACATAATTTGTCCTCTAAAGTCGATTCTGATGTTTGTAGCGCTCTATGTCTTAGCGCTTTAGAAATATTTAAAAAGCTTCTAAAGTAGAATTTTAGAAATTTTTGAGTTTGGGTGGAAGGGGGATTTCAAAAACATCTTCCCATGACATAACTTGTCCTCTAAAGTCGATTTTGATGTTTGTAGCGCTCTAACTATTAGTGCTTTAGAAATATTTGAAAAACTTCTAAAGTAGAATTTGAGAAAATTTTGAGTTTGGGGTTAAGGGGGAATCCAAAAACATCTTCCCATAACATAATTTGTCCTCTAAATTCAATTCTGATATTTGTAGTGCTCTATGTCTTAGTGCTTTAGAAATATTTAATAAAGCTTCTAAAGTAGAATTTTGGAAAATTTTGAGTTTGGGGTGAAGGGCGATTTCAAAAACTTCTTCCCATAACATAATTTGTCCTCTAAAGTCGATTCTGATGTTTGTAGCGCTCTATCTGTCCTCTAAAATCGATTCTGATGTTTTTAGTGCTCTATGTCTTAGCACTTTAGAAATATTTAAAAAAGCTTCTAAAGTAAAATTTTGGAAAATTTTGAGTTTGGGGTGAAGGGCGATTTCAAAAACATCTTCCCATAACATAATTTGTCCTCTAAAGTCGATTCTGATGTTTGTAGCGCTCTATGTCTTAGCGCTTTAGAAATATTTAAAAAGCTTCTAAAGTAGAATTTTAGAAATTTTTGAGTTTGGGTGGAAGGGGGATTTCAAAAACATCTTGCCATGACATAACTTGTCCTCTAAAGTCGATTTTGATGTTTGTAGCGCTCTAACTATTAGTTCTTTAGAAATATTTGAAAAACTTCTGAAGTAGAATTTGAGAAAATTTTGAGTTTGGGGTGAAGGGGGATTTCAAAAACATCTTCCCATAACATAATTTGTCCTCGAAATTCAATTCTGATATTTGTAGTGCTCTATGTCTTAGTGCTTTAGAAATATTTAAAAAAGCTTCTAAAGTAGAATTTTGGAAATTTTTGAGTTTGGGGGGAAGGGGGATTTCAAAAACACCTTCCCATGACATAATATGTCCTCTACAGTCGATTCTGATGTTTGTAGCGTTCTATCTATTAGTGCTTTAGAAATTTTTAAAAAGCTTCTAAAGAAGAATTTTTGAAAATTTTGAGTTTGGGGTGAAGTGGAATTTCAAAAACATCTTCCCAGAACATAATTTGTCCTCTATAGTCGATTCTGATGTTTGTAGCGCTCTATCTATTAGTGCTTTAGAAATATTTAAAAAGCTTCTAAAGTAGAATTTTAGAAAATTTTGTGTTTGGGGGGAAGGGGGGTTTCAAAAACATCTTCCCATGACATAACTTGTCCTCTACAGTCGATTCTGATGTTTGTAGTGCTCTATGTCTTAGTGCTTTAGAAATATTTAAAAAAGCTTCTAAAGTAGAATTTGGGAAAGTTTTGAGTTTGGGGGGAACGGGGATTTCAAAAACATCTTTCTATAACATAACTTGTCCTTTACAGTCGATTCTGATGTTTGTAGTGCTCTATCTATTAGTGCTTTAGAAATATTTAAAAAGCTTCAAAAGTAGAATTTTGGAAATTTTTGAGTTTGGGGGGAAGGAGGATTTCAAAAACATCTTCTTATAACATAACTTGTCCTCTAAATTCGATTCTGATGTTTGTAGCGCTTTTATTAGTGCTTTAGAAATATTTAAAAAGCTTCTAACATCGAATTTTAGAAAATTTTGAGTTTGGGGTGAAGGGGGATTTCAAAAACATCTTCCCATTATATAACTTGTCCTCTAAAGTCGATTCTGATGTTTGTATATCTCTATGTGTTAGTTCTCTAGAAATATTTAAAAAAGCTTCTAAAGGAGACTTTTGGAAATTTTTGAGTTTGGGGTGAAGGGGATTTCAAAAACATCTTCCCATTACATAACTTGTCCTCTAAAGTCGATTCTGATGTTTGTATATCTCTATGTCTTAGCGCTTTAGAAATATTTAAAAAAGCTTCTAAAGTAGAATTTTGGAAAATTTTGAGTTTGGGGCAAAAGGGATTTCAAAAACATCTTCCTATTACATAACTTGTCTTCTAAAGTCGTTTCTGATGTTTGTAGCGCTCTATGTCTTAGCGCTTTAGAAATATTTAAAAAAGCTTCTAAAGTAGAATTTTGGAAAATTTTGAGTTTGGGGTGAAGGGGGATTTCAAAACATCTTCCCATAACATAATTTGTCCTCTAAAGTCGATTCTGATGTTTGTGGCGCTCTATGTCTTAGCGCTTTAGAAATATTTAAAAGGCTTCTAAAGTAGAATTTTAGAAAATTTTTAGTTTGGGTGGAAGGGGGATTTCAAAAACATCTTCCCATGACATAACTTGTCCTCTAAAGTCGATTTTGTTGTTTGTAGCGCTCTAACTATTAGTGCTTTAGAAATATTTGAAAAACTTCTAAAGTAGAATTTGAGAAAATTTTGAGTTTGGAGTGAAGGGGGATTTCAAAAACATCTTCCCATAACATAATTTGTGCTCTAAATTCAATTCTGATATTTGTAGTGCTCTATGTCTTAGTGCTTTAGAAATATTTAAAAAAAACTTCTAAAGTAGAATTTTGGAAATATTTGAGCTTAGGGGGAAGGGGGATTTCAAAAACATCTTCCCATGACATTATATGTCCTCTACAGTCGATTCTGATGTTTGTAGCGCTCTATCTATTAGTGCTTTAGAAATTTTTAAAAAGCTTCTAAAGAAGGATTTTTGAAAATTTTGAGTTTGGGTGGAAGGGGGATTTCAAAAACATCTTCCCATGATATAACTTGTCCTCTAAAGTCGATTTTAATGTTTGTAGCGCTCTAACTATTAGTGCTTTAGAAATATTTGAAAAACTTCTAAAGTAGAATTTGAGAAAATTTTGAGTTTGGGGTGAAGGGGGATTTCAAAAACATCTTCTCATAACATAATTTGTCCTCTAAATTCAATTCTGATATTTGTAGTGCTCTATGTCTTAGTGCTTTAGAAATATTTAAAAAAGCTTCTAAAGTAGAATTTTGGAAATTTTTGAGTTTGGGGGAAGGGGGATTTCAAAAACATCTTTCTATAACATAACTTGTCCTTTACAGTCGATTCTGGTGTTCGTAGTGCTCTATCTATTAGTGCTTTAGAAATATTTAAAAAAGCTTCTAAAGTAGAATTTTGGAAATTTTTGAGTTTGGGGGGAAGGGGGATTTCAAAAACATCTTCGTATAACATAACTTGTCCTCTAAATTCGATTCTGATGTTTGTAGCGCTTTTATTAGTGCTTTAGAAATATTTAAAAAGCTTCTAACATGGAATTTTAGAAAATTTTGAGTTTGGGGTGAAGGGGGATTTCAAAAACATCTTCCCATTATATAACTTGTCCTCTAAAGTCGATTCTGATGTTTGTATATCTCTATGTGTTAGTTCTCTAGAAATATTTAAAAAAGCTTCTAAAGGAGAATTTTGGAAAATTTTGAGTTTGGGGCAAAGGGGATTTCAAAAACATCTTCCCATTACATAACTTGTCCTCTAAAGTAGAATTTTAGAAAATTTTGAGTTTGTTGGGAAGGGGGATTTCAAAAACATCTTCCCATGACATAACATGTCGTCTAAAGTCGATTCTGATGTTTGTAGCGCTCGATGTCTTAGCGCTTTAGAAATATTAAAAAAAAACTTCTAAAATAGAATTTTGGAAATTCTGAGTTTGGGGTGAAGGGGGATTTCAAAGACATCTTCCCATTACATAACTTGTCCTCTAAAGTCGATTCTAATGTTTGTAGCACTCTATCTATTAGTGCTCTACAAATATTTAAAAAGCTTCTAAAGTAGAATTTTAGAAAATTTTGAGTCGGGGGAAGGGGATTTCTAAAACATCTTCCCATGACATGACTTGTCCTCTAAAGTCGATTCTGATGTTTGTAGCGCTCTATGTCTTAGCACTTTAGAAATATTTAAAAAGCTTCTAAAGTAGAATTTTAGAAAATTTTGAGTTAGGGGTGAAGGGGGATTTCACAAACATCTTCCCATAACATAATTTGTCCTCTAAAGTCGATCCTAATGTTTGTAGCTGTCTATCAGTCCTCTAAAGTCGATTCTGATGTTTTTAGCGCTCTATGTCTTTTGCTCTAACTGGGGACCTTGCGGTCAACTCTATTCCCACTTGAGGAGTGGCACCCCTCAAGGAAATTATAGCCTAGTAAACGACACAGCATTCGCACGGGATTCTGACTAATGGAGTACCCGGCTGACTGACCGTATTTCAAACAATAGGCTATATGAAAAATGTGGTTCAATACTGCTCTCTAGGGCTATAATGAAAGAAAGGTTTGAGGTGGCTAGGGCACGTTGTGCGGATGAAGGATGACAGATTGCCGAAGATTGTTCTTTTCGGCCAACCATCTAGGGCTAAACGGAAAGCAGGTCGTCCCCGTCTGGGGTGGGAGGACGTCATAAAGAAAGATTTAAAGGAAATGGGAACTTCGTGCGCGGGTGTAAAAAGGGAGGCTTTGAATAGATTGGGGTGGAGGAGGAGCGTGCGTAGCTGTGTTGGCCTCAGGTGGCTTGGTGCTGCGGTGAGTTGTTAGTAGTAGTAGTACTAGTATGTCTTAATACTTTAGAAATATTTAAAAAAGCTTCTGAAGTAAAATTTTGGAAAATTTTGAGTTTGGGGTGAAGGGCGATTTCAAAAACATCTTTCCACAACATAATTTGTCCTCTAAAGTCAATTCTGATGTTTGTAGCGCTCTATGTCTTAGCGCTTTACAAATATTTAAAAAGCTTCCAAAGTAGAATTTTAGACATTTTTGAGTTTGGGTGGAAGGGGGATTTAAAAAACATCTTCCCATGACATAACTTGTCCTCTAAAGTCGATTTTGATGTTTGTAGCGCTCTAACTATTAGTGCTTTAGAAATATTTGAAAAACTTCTAAAGAGAATTTGAGAAAATTTTGAGTTTGGGGTGAAGGGGGATTTCAAAAACATCTTCCCATAACATAATTTGTCCTCTAAAGTCGATTCTGATATTTGTAGTGCTCTATGTCTTAGTGCTTTAGAAATATTTAAAAAAGCTTCAAGTAGAATTTTGGAAATTTTTGAGTTTGGGGGGAAGGGGGATTTCAAAAACATCTTCCCATGACATAATATGTCCTCTACAGTCGATTCTGATGTTTGTAGCGCTCTATCTATTAGTGCTTTAGAAATTTTTAAAAAGCTTCTAAAGAAGAATTTTTGAAAATTTTGAGTTTGGGGTGTAGTGGAATTTCAAAAACATCTTCCCATAACATAATTTGTCCTCTATAGTCGATTCTGATGTTTGTAGCGCTCAATCTATTAGTGCTTTAGAAATATTTAAAAAGCTTCTAAAGTAGAATTTTAGAAAATTTTGTGTTTGGGGGGAAGGGGGATTTCAAAAACATCTTCCCATTACATAACTTGTTCTCTACAGTCGATTCTGATGTTTGTAGTGCTCTATGTCTTAGTGCTTTAGAAATATTTAAAAAAGCTTCTAAAGTAGAATTTGGGAAAGTTTTGAGTTTGGGGGGAAGGGGGATTTCAAAAACATCTTTCTATAACATAACTTGTCCTTTACAGTCGATTCTGGTGTTTGTAGTGCTCTATCTCTTAGTGCTTTAGAAATATTTAAAAAAGCTTCTAAAGTAGAATTTTGGAAAGTTTTGAGTTTGGGGGGAAGGGGGATTTCAAAAACATCTTCCTATAACATAACTTGTCCTCTAAATTCGATTCTGATGTTTGTAGCGCTTTTATTAGTGCTTTAGAAATATTTAAAAGCTTCTAACATGGAATTTTTGAAAATTTTGAGTTTGGGGTGAAGGGGGATTTCAAAAACATCTTCCCATTATATAACTTGTCCTCTAAAGTCGATTCTGATGTTTGTATATCTCTATGTGTTAGTTCTCTAGAAATATTTAAAAAAGCTTCTAAAGGAGACTTTTGGAAATTTTTGAGTTTGGGGTGAAGGGGATTTCAAAAACATCTTCCCATTACATAACTTGTCCTCTAAAGTCGATTCTGATGTTTGTATATTCCTATGTGTTAGTTCTCTAGAAATATTTTAAAAAGCTTCTAAAGGAGACTTTTGGAAAATTTTGAGTTTGGGGCGAAGGGGATTTCAAAAACATCTTACCATTACATAACTTGTCCTCTAAAGTCGATTTTGATGTTTGTAGCGCTCTATCTATTAGTGCTTTAGAAATATTTAAAAAGCTTCTAAAGTAGAATTTTAGAAAATTTTGAGTTTGTGGGGAAGGGGGATTTCAAAAACATCTTCCCATGACATAACATGTCGTCTAAAGTCGATTCTGATGTTTGTAGCGCTCGATGTCTTAGCGCTTTAGAAATATTCAAAAAACAACTTCCAAAATAGAATTTTTGAAATTCTGAGTTTGGGGTGAAGGGGGATTTCAAAAACATCTTCCCATTACATAACTTGTCCTCTAAAGTCGATTCTAATGTTTGTAGCGCTCTATCTATTAGTGCTCTACAAATATTTAAAAAGCTTCTAAAGTAGAATTTTAGAAAATTTTGAGTCTGGGGGGAAGGGGGATTTCAAAAACATCTTCCCATGACATAACTTTTGCTCTAAAGTCGATTCTGATGTTTGTAGCGCTCTATGTCTTAGCACTTTAGAAATATTTAAAAAGCTTCTAAAGTAGAATTTTAGAAAATTTTGAGTTTGGGGTAAAGTGGGATTTCAAAAACATCTTCTCATAACATAATTTGTCCTCTAAAGTCGATCCTAATATTTGTACTCCATCTGTCCTCTAAAATCGATTCTGATGTTTTTAGCGCTCTATGTCTTAGCACTTTAGAAATATTTAAAAAAGCTTCTAAAGTAAAATTTTGGAAAATTTTGAGTTTGGGGTGAAGGGCGATTTCAAAAACATCTTCCCATAACATAATTTGTCCTCTAAAGTCGATTCTGATGTTTGTAGCGCTCTATGTCTTAGCGCTTTAGAAATATTTAAAAAGCCTCTAAAGTAGAATTTTAGAAATTTTTGACTTTGGGTGGAAGGGGGATTTCAAAAACATCTTCCCATGACATAACTTGTCCTCTAAAGTCGATTTTGATGTTTGTAGCGCTCTAACTATTAGTGCTTTAGAAATATTTGAAAAACTTCTAAAGTAGAATTTGAGAAAATTTTGAGTTTGGGGTTAAGGGGGAATCCAAAAACATCTTCCCATAACATAATTTGTCCTCTAAAGTCGATTCTGATGTTTGTAGCGCTCTATGTCTTAGCGCTTTAGAAATATTTAAAAAGCTTCTAAAGTAGAATTTTGGAAAATTTTGAGTTTGGGGTGAAGGGCGATTTCAAAAACTTCTTCCCATAACATAATTTGTCCTCTAAAGTCGATTCTGATGTTTGTAGCGCTCTATCTGTCCTCTAAAATCGATTCTGATGTTTTTAGTGCTCTATGTCTTAGCACTTTAGAAATATTTAAAAAAGCTTCTAAAGTAAAATTTTGGAAAATTTTGAGTTTGGGGTGAAGGGCGATTTCAAAAACATCTTCCCATAACATAATTTGTCCTCTAAAGTCGATTCTGATGTTTGTAGCGCTCTATGTCTTAGCGCTTTAGAAATATTTAAAAAGCTTCTAAAGTAGAATTTTAGAAATTTTTGAGTTTGGGTGGAAGGGGGATTTCAAAAACATCTTGCCATGACATAACTTGTCCTCTAAAGTCGATTTTGATGTTTGTAGCGCTCTAACTATTAGTTCTTTAGAAATATTTGAAAAACTTCTGAAGTAGAATTTGAGAAAATTTTGAGTTTGGGGTGAAGGGGGATTTCAAAAACATCTTCCCATAACATAATTTGTCCTCGAAATTCAATTCTGATATTTGTAGTGCTCTATGTCTTAGTGCTTTAGAAATATTTAAAAAAGCTTCTAAAGTAGAATTTTGGAAATTTTTGAGTTTGGGGGGAAGGGGGATTTCAAAAACACCTTCCCATGACATAATATGTCCTCTACAGTCGATTCTGATGTTTGTAGCGTTCTATCTATTAGTGCTTTAGAAATTTTTAAAAAGCTTCTAAAGAAGAATTTTTGAAAATTTTGAGTTTGGGGTGAAGTGGAATTTCAAAAACATCTTCCCAGAACATAATTTGTCCTCTATAGTCGATTCTGATGTTTGTAGCGCTCTATCTATTAGTGCTTTAGAAATATTTAAAAAGCTTCTAAAGTAGAATTTTAGAAAATTTTGTGTTTGGGGGGAAGGGGGATTTCAAAAACACCTTCCCATGACATAATTTGTCCTCTACAGTCGATTCTGATGTTTGTAGTGCTCTATGTCTTAGTGCTTTAGAAATATTTAAAAAAGCTTCTAAAGTAGAATTTGGGAAAGTTTTGAGTTTGGGGGGAACGGGGATTTCAAAAACATCTTTCTATAACATAACTTGTCCTTTACAGTCGATTCTGGTGTTTGTAGTGCTCTATCTATTAGTGCTTTAGAAATATTTAAAAAAGCTTCAAAAGTAGAATTTTGGAAATTTTTGAGTTTGGGGTGAAGGGCGATTTCAAAAACATCTTCCCATAACATAATTTGTCCTCTAAAGTCGATTCTGATGTTTGTGGCGCTTTTATTAGTGCTTTAGAAATATTTAAAAGCTTCTAACATCGAATTTTAGAAAATTTTGAGTTTGGGGTGAAGGGGGATTTCAAAAACATCTTCCCATTATATAACTTGTCCTCTAAAGTCGATTCTGATGTTTGTATATCTCTATGTGTTAGTTCTCTAGAAATATTTAAAAAAGCTTCTAAAGGAGACTTTTGGAAATTTTTGAGTTTGGGGTGAAGGGGATTTCAAAAACATCTTCCCATTACATAACTTGTCCTCTAAAGTCGATTCTGATGTTTGTATATCTCTATGTGTTAGTTCTCTAGAAATATTTAAAAAAGCTTCTAAAGGAGACTTTTGGAAAATTTTGAGTTTGGGGCGAAGGGGATTTCAAAAACATCTTACCATTACATAACTTGTCCTCTAAAGTCGATTTTGATGTTTGTAGCGCTCTATCTATTAGTGCTTTAGAAATATTTAAAAAGCTTCTAAAGTAGAATTTTAGAAAATTTTGAGTCTGGGGGGAAGGGGGATTTCAAAAACATCTTCCCATGACATGACTTTTGCTCTAAAGTCGATTCTGATGTTTGTAGCGCTCTATGTCTTAGCACTTTAGAAATATTTAAACAGCTTCTAAAGTAGAATTTTATAAAATTTTGAGTTTGGGGTAAAGCGGGATTTCAAAAACATCTTCTCATAACATAATTTGTCCTCTAAAGTCGATCCTAATATTTGTAGCGCTCCATCTGTCCTCTAAAATCGATTCTGATGTTTTTAGCGCTCTATGTCTTAGCACTTTAGAAATATTTAAAAAAGCTTCTAAAGTAAAATTTTGGAAAATTTTGAGTTTGGGGTGAAGGGCGATTTTAAAAACTTCTTCCCATAACATAATTTGTCCTCTAAAGTCGATTCTGATGTTTGTAGCGCTCTATGTCTTAGCGCTTTAGAAATATTTAAAAAGCTTCTAAAGTAGAATTTTAGAAATTTTTGAGTTTGGGTGGAAGGGGGATTTCAAAAACATCTTCCCATGACATAACTTGTCCTCTAAAGTCGATTTTGATGTTTGTAGCGCTCTAACTATTAGTGCTTTAGAAATATTTGAAAAACTTCTAAAGTAGAATTTGAGAAAATTTTGAGTTTGGGGTTAAGGGGGAATCCAAAAACATCTTCCCATAACATAATTTGTCCTCTAAATTCAATTCTGATATTTGTAGTGCTCTATGTCTTAGTGCTTTAGAAATATTTAATAAAGCTTCTAAAGTAGAATTTTGGAAAATTTTGAGTTTGGGGTGAAGGGCGATTTCAAAAACTTCTTCCCATAACATAATTTGTCCTCTAAAGTCGATTCTGATGTTTGTAGCGCTCTATCTGTCCTCTAAAATCGATTCTGATGTTTTTAGCGCTCTATGTCTTAGCACTTTAGAAATATTTAAAAAAGCTTCTAAAGTAAAATTTTGGAAAATTTTGAGTTTGGGGTGAAGGGCGATTTCAAAAACATCTTCCCATAACATAATTTGTCCTCTAAAGTCGATTCTGATATTTGTAGCGCTCTATGTCTTAGCGCTTTAGAAATATTTAAAAAGCTTCTAAAGTAGAATTTTAGAAATTTTTGAGTTTGGTTGGAAGGGGGATTTCAAAAACATCTTGCCATGACATAACTTGTCCTCTAAAGTCGATTTTGATGTTTGTAGCGCTCTAACTATTAGTGCTTTAGAAATATTTGAAAAACTTCTGAAGTAGAATTTGAGAAAATTTTGAGTTTGGGGTGAAGGGGGATTTCAAAAACATCTTCCCATAACATAATTTGTCCTCGAAATTCAATTCTGATATTTGTAGTGCTCTATGTCTTAGTGCTTTAGAAATATTTAAAAAAGCTTCTAAAGTAGAATTTTGGAAATTTTTGAGTTTGGGGTGAAGGGGGATTTCAAAAACACCTTCCCATGACATAATATGTCCTCTACAGTCGATTCTTATGTTTGTAGTGCTCTATCTATTAGTGCTTTAGAAATTTTTAAAAAGCTTCTAAAGAAGAATTTTTGAAAATTTTGAGTTTGGGGTGAAGTGGAATTTCAAAAACATCTTCCCAGAACATAATTTGTCCTCTATAGTCGATTCTGATGTTTGTAGCGCTCTATCTATTAGTGCTTTAGAAATATTTAAAAAGCTTCTAAAGTAGAATTTTAGAAAATTTTGTGTTTGGGGGGAAGGGGGATTTCAAAAACATCTTCCCATGACATAACTTGTCCTCTACAGTCGATTCTGATGTTTGTAGTGCTCTATCTATTAGTGCTTTAGAAATATTTAAAAAAGCTTCTAAAGTAGAATTTGGGAAAGTTTTGAGTTTGGGGGAACGGGGATTTCAAAAACATCTTTCTATAACATAACTTGTCCTTTACAGTCGATTCTGGTGTTTGTAGTGCTCTATCTATTAGTGCTTTAGAAATATTTAAAAAAGCTTCAAAAGTAGAATTTTGGAAATTTTTGAGTTTGGGGGGAAGGGGGATTTCAAAAACATCTTCTTATAACATAACTTGTCCTCTAAATTCGATTCTGATGTTTGTAGCGCTTTTATTAGTGCTTTAGAAATATTTAAAAAGCTTCTAACATGGAATTTTAGAAAATTTTGAGTTTGGGGTGAAGGGGGATTTCAAAAACATCTTCCCACTATATAACTTGTCCTCTAAAGTCGATTCTGATGTTTGTATATCTCTATGTGTTAGTTCTCTAGAAATATTTAAAAAAGCTTCTAAAGGAGACTTTTGGAAAATTTTGAGTTTGGGGCGAAGGGGATTTCAAAAACATCTTCCCATTACATAACTTGTCCTCTAAAGTCGATTCTGATGTTTGTAGCGCTCTATCTGTCCTCTAAATCGATTCTGATGTTTTTAGCGCTCTATGTCTTAGCACTTTAGAAATATTTAAAAAAGCTTCTAAAGTAAAATTTTGGAAAATTTTGAGTTTGGGGTGAAGGGCGATTTCAAAAACATCTTCCCATAACATAATTTGTCCTCTAAAGTCGATTCTGATGTTTGTAGCGCTCTATCTGTCCTCTAAAATCGATTCTGATGTTTTTAGTGCTCTATGTCTTAGCACTTTAGAAATATTTAAAAAAGCTTCTAAAGTAAAATTTTGGAAAATTTTGAGTTTGGGGTGAAGGGCGATTTCAAAAACATCTTCCCATAACATAATTTGTCCTCTAAAGTTGATTCTGATGTTTGTAGCGCTCTATGTCTTAGCGCTTTAGAAATATTTAAAAAGCTTCTAAAGTAGAATTTTAGAAATTTTTGAGTTTGGGTGGAAGGGGGATTTCAAAAACATCTTGCCATGACATAACTTGTCCTCTAAAGTCGATTTTGATGTTTGTAGCGCTCTAACTATTAGTGCTTTAGAAATATTTGAAAAACTTCTGAAGTAGAATTTGAGAAAATTTTGAGTTTGGGGTGAAGGGGGATTTCAAAAACATCTTCCCATAACATAATTTGTCCTCGAAATTCAATTCTGATATTTGTAGTGCTCTATGTCTTAGTGCTTTAGAAATATTTAAAAAAGCTTCTAAAGTAGAATTTTGGAAATTTTTGAGTTTGGGGGGAAGGGGGATTTCAAAAACATCTTCCCATGACATTATATGTCCTCTACAGTCGATTCTGATGTTTGTAGCGCTCTATCTATTAGTGCTTTAGAAATTTTTAAAAAGCTTCTAAAGAAGAATTTTTGAAAATTTTGAGTTTGGGGTGAAGTGGAATTTCAAAAACATCTTCCCAGAACATAATTTGTCCTCTATAGTCGATTCTGATGTTTGTAGCGCTCTATCTATTAGTGCTTTAGAAATATTTAAAAAGCTTCTAAAGTAGAATTTTAGAAAATTTTGTGTTTGGGGGGAAGGGGGATTTCAAAAACATCTTCCCATGACATAACTTGTCCTCTAAAGTCGATTCTGATGTTTGTAGTGCTCTATGTCTTAGTGCTTTAGAAATATTTAAAAAAGCTTCTAAAGTAGAATTTGGGAAAGTTTTGTGTTTGGGGGGAACGGGGATTTCAAAAACATCTTTCTATAACATAACTTGTCCTTTACAGTCGATTCTGGTGTTTGTAGTGCTCTATCTATTAGTGCTTTAGAAATATTTAAAAAAGCTTCAAAAGTAGAATTTTGGAAATTTTTGAGTTTGGGGGGAAGGGGGATTTCAAAAACATCTTCCTATAACATAACTTGTCCTCTAAATTCGATTCTGATGTTTGTAGCGCTTTTATTAGTGCTTTAGAAATATTTAAAAAGCTTCTAACATGGAATTTTAGAAAATTTTGAGTTTGGGGTGAAGGGGGATTTCAAAAACATCTTCCCAGAACATAACTTGTCCTCTAAAGTCGATTCTGATGTTTGTATATCTCTATGTGTTAGTTCTCTAGAAATATTTAAAAAAGCTTCTAAAGGAGAATTTTGGAAAATTTTGAGTTTGGGGCGAAGGGGATTTCAAAAACATCTTCCCATTACATAACTTGTCCTCTAAAGTCGATTTTGATGTGTGTAGCGCTCTATCTATTACTGCTTTAGAAATATTTAAAAAGCTTCTAAAGTAGAATTTTAGAAAATTTGGAGTTTGGGGGGAAGGGGGATTTCAAAAACATCTTCCCATGACATAACATGTCGTCTAAAGTCGATTCTGATGTTTGTAGCGCTCGATGTCTTAGCGCTTTAGAAATATTAAAAAAAAACTTCTAAAATAGAATTTTGGAAATTCTGAGTTTGGGGTGAAGGGGGATTTCAAAAACATCTTCCCATTACATAACTTGTCCTCTAAAGTCGATTCTAATGTTTGTAGCGCTCTATCTATTAGTGCTCTACAAATATTTAAAAAGCTTCTAAAGTAGAATTTTAGAAAATTTTGAGTCTGGGGGGAAGGGGGATTTCAAAAACATCTTCCCATGACATGACTTGTGCTCTAAAGTCGATTCTGATGTTTGTAGCGCTCTATCTATTAGTGCTTTAGAAATATTTAAAAAGCTTCTAAAGTAGAATTTTTGAAATTTTGAGTTTGGGATGAAGGGGGATTTCAAAAACATCTTAGTACATAATTTGTCCTCTAAAGTCTTTTCTGATGTTGTAGTACTCTCTCTATTAGTTTATTAGAAATATTTAAATGACTAGTACTTGTGGCTGGCAGCAGTAAAGGCGGAACTTATTTCAGTGTTATTCTTAAGGACATTTCTGCATTCTGGGTACAGTTCTCAGTTGTAGTTTTCACAATTTTGCTAATAAAGTATTATATTTTCATCATATATTGTTCTATTTCATTAGCATTAACCAAACTTCAATTCTCAAGTGTTTCTTGTATAAAACGTAAGTACCACAAAATGTTATTAAGAAAACAAATTTGTAGAGTTTTTCATAAAGAGCCTAAAAACCCTTAAAAATGATATCATAGCAAAATCTGACCTTATTTTTGAGGGTTTTTAGCTCTTTTTAAAAATTCCCGAAAATTTGTTTTCAAAATAACATTTTACCATTAATACTAAGGAAAATAATAATTACTACACCTGAGCCAGCTACAAACGGCATCTTGTTTCTCCCTAGCCAGTTTTTGTTTAGATACATACTATTAAACTTTATGGGACTTTGGACTGTTTTGAGCCCTCTTAGCCCTTTAAGGGCTCAAAATAGAATTAGCCCCAGAAGTGATTATTGATTTAAGAAAGAGCTTAAAAAGGCACCAAAAAGGTACCATACATCATATTGATTTATGATGTATGGTGTTCACTTTTATCCTGGCTAAATTGTATTGTAAACTGCAAATTTTCCTGCTAATATTTACAAATTAGGGTAACACTATAGCAGAGAGGCTGTTCTGAAGGACACAGTAAATGTATGGCTATAAAAGACTCCCTTGCTGACTTAGGGAGAATGTAAACACACTACTCAGTGCGTTTTTTATGCTCTTTCCAAATATGATGATTATTTCAAATGCAAATACATCCCCCCTCTGATGGTCCCATATATAGCCCTGAGACATAGGTTTTTCCTAAACCAAAAAACAACAAAATTCTTTCTTTGTATTATGCAGCATCTTTCAACTCGACTACTCACATTATCATACTTCCATTATTATCCACATTCAAAATCATTTAAAATAATTTTCAGTATCCAACATGAAATTCTTTTACAATCCAATAAAGGCAGAGCTGTTCAAAGGAGGGGACAACCAAGTCAGTTGCCCTGGGTGCTGCAGCTGAGGAAATGCCTACTTTGATCTGATTTTTCACTTTGATTTTGCTTTTTTTGCTTGTATTTAGTCAAAATGGAGGTAGGGGGGGGGGGGGCTGTAATTGCAAGGATTGGCTGCTGTCATTTTTTGTCACTTTTTTGGGGCCTGTCACATTTTTTCACTATTTCTGTCATTTTGTCACTAAAGTCACTTCTTTTGATATTTTGGACCTAGTTTTTTTTTATGAAACAGTATGTTATAGTTGACTGTCAACTGTGGCATAATTCATAAAAAAGGTAAGTCTTTTTTGATAGTTTTGACTGTATTTCAAGATGCACAATGTCTATGGCTGTGATAAATGTGGTTAGTGTATGTGTGTTAAAATCTAGGCTCTTGCAAATAAGATTGTTGATTGAATTAGTTCTACTGTACCATAACTGCCTATGGTTCTTTTCAGGCTGTTGGTTCACTTAGCATCCATTCTTGCCTGGTCTCTTAGCAAATGGACAGTTAGGCTAAGATTCCTTCTGTATGTTTTGAGTGTTAGCCAGTTTCTTTGATTTTAGACCATTTCCTGCAAAAGGCATGCATGCCCACAGGTCTGAGGATGTCAAAATGTTTTCATTGGTTTTTTCAGTTTGTATTTGTATTAGCTTTATGTGTTTTTGAATTCTGTCCTAAAACCCATTTTTATTTCAGGTTGCTGTAAATAATGGGCAAGATAAAATTTTTAGAGAGCTGGCTCAGTAAGGAAGACAGCACTGGGCATAAACTGATAGTGGTGCGCAAAAGGGAGTGACAATGACAGCTTGTTTTATTGTAAAGTTTGTAAAAAGACACTCAGCTGCCAGAAAGGGTTCCAGGCCCTCTTTCAACATGCAGCTGCACAAGATCACAAAAAAATGCTTCTGTCATATTAAACCAGCATCAGTTGAGACTTACTATATCAGCTCCAACTGGAAACCACCCAAACTCACAGAGTGACAATAGCATACCACAAAAGAATCAGTAAATGCTCTGTGAGTGAGGTGAAGCATCAAGGGCAAAGATAGTTGGGGTTTTAAAGACTATTGCTAGTTCTTTTGCTGCAGCTTTGTGTGATCATATTGCCAAGGTGTTCAGAACAATGTTCCCCAATGTTGTACCAGAAGGCTTCTCATTAAATGCTAAAAGCTGACAAACTTGTTGATGGAGGCTATTTATTTATGCTTTTGAGAAATTCTAGTCAAAGACATCCAGAAATATGACTTTGTGCTGGAATATGATGAAACAACAAACAATGGTGGAGTGAAGGAGCTCCAAATAAGATTTCAATACTGGTCAAAAGAGTGGAAACAAGTGGTTACTCAGCATCTTCAAACATATTATATAGGACATACAACCAGTGAAGATCTGAGCAAGAAAATCCTGCAGAGTATTGAAGATGAAGGACTTTCATTTGAGAGATTGTTGATGCTTGCAAGTGATGGCCCAGCTGTCAATAAGGAAGTGTGGTCAATTGTAGACTCAGGAAAGAGAAAAACGTATTTAAAAGGCCTATTGAATATCAGAACCTGTAAAATTCATGCAGTGCATAACGCATTCCTGAAAGGACTACAAGAACTTGGGAAGGAGTGCTCTGATATGATCATTGCTGTTTACTACTCTTTGAGCAGATGACCAGCTTGTTCTGATAATTTCAGTGAGCGCCAACGGAAAGTTAAAGTTCCTCAGCATAAGTTTGTGAAGCATATCCCCATGAGCTGGCTCACCACAGGGGAAGCAGTAAGCTGCTTGATCAAACAGTGGCCTGCATTGATAGAGTATTACCTAGAATTCATGCCAAAGAAAAATAGTCTGAAGTACCTGATGTCAAATGCAAAATATTTAAAGATTGTAAGTTGGCTAAAAAAACAAACAATGAAAGCCAAAATTGAGTTTGTTGTAAGGTCTGCAGCAACTTTCACTGCTTTTACTGGTGTATTTCAATGACAGGAGCCGTTAATTCATGTGGTATACTTTGAGCTGAGACATTTTTCACAGTTCTTTTGGGGCAGATTTTGCTGGCTGATGATGTCAATCTCTTGATCCTTGGTGGTTTTGAAGGCTTAGGTAGTACTGCAGATGTTTACCTACAGCATCCCTTGTGTAATGAAAGGGTCCTGGCTGCCGTGGATTCTTTGAAAGTTATTCTGAAAGACATGATTTTTTTTCCCTGAGAATCAGGAAGCATATCAAAGCTGCTGTACAGTACCTGCTGACAAAATGTCCTGTGAACAACGAGTTCTTCTGAAGTCTTGCCTGCCTAAGCCCTCCCAGTCCAGATTTCCAAAGAACGAGTTGCAGTGATATCCTCCACATCGCGAGAGAACTTCCATTTGAGACGGGCATCAAGCAAGTCCAGGGAGAATGGTTGTTATTATATTCAGATCCCATGCCACCACCCAAAGAGAGTACTCAAATTGACAGCTATTGGCAAAAGTTCCTGGAACTGAAGACACCATCTGGTGAAACCAAATATCAGGCCTTAGGTCAGATCATCTGGGTAGCTCTGTTGCTCTGTCATGGAAGTGCAGACATAGAGAGATGATTTTCTTGGTCAGCTCTGCTGATGACTAGCCTTCAAGCATGTATAGAAGAGCAGACACTGAATGATTAGACTTTTGTTGTGGATGTGCTCCATGACTATGAGAACAGACCAGAGCATGATCACAAAGAAACTGCTTTGTCTGGCTAGATCAGCTAGAGCCATCTATGAACTATACCTTATTGAGCAAAGACAGGAAGAATCAGAGAGAGAGAGAAGCTTGACGCTGAGAAGAGAGATGCTGAGCAAGAAATCCAGGAGATGGCACAGAAGAAGCAGAAAATAGCAGATTTAGAGTCACATATTGTATGAAAAAAAGAGATGGTTAAGCAGAAGAATTAAACGGGTGACTCCCTTCTGAGAGAGGCAGGGGAACAGTTGAAGAAAGCTGTGGAAGAGAAGGACTTCCTGAACATTGGTCTTGCTCAAAGTGTGCTGGAAGCAGCATTAAAAGCTTGCTCCAAAGAAAGTGAAAAGGCAGATGATGCTGAATTAGTTGAAGTACTTGTTCGGAAGAAAAAATCTGAACTAATGGATCACCTTTTGAAAAAGTCAAAGAAGGGATGACATAATATCCCGTGATTGCTTATACCTAGTCATGGCGGATGCTTGTTTCAATAACTGAAGTCTTTTCTTTACCAAAGTTCAGTTTTTGTTCCTAGTGCCATAATCGAAGTCGTACGAAATCGTTATCAAAGTTATCGTTTTGTATAAGTAAATAAAATCAGTTGAAGAAAATAATAAGGATTTCAGCCTTTCTCTCTGTAACTTCTCGGGCTCTCATAGGCCAGTGATGATCTAACGGTAGTAATTGGGACCCTTGTAGTCCATCTGCCTATGCTCTGATGGCTTCTGAGTTGTAATTTTTTGTCACTTTTTTGGTGTCCTCAAGTAACCAAAGTCAATTTTTTCACGCACCTCATTGCAGCCAACCCCATTAATTAATTTTTCCCAGGTGCCACCAATCATAGGAAGGGCTCTGGATATAGGCTAGGCAGAATGGTTTGGATGGGACAAGAACCATCAACCGATGTAAAACAACGGAGAAATATGGCCTATAAATTAGGGCTATATATGGGGCCATCGGGATGGGATAGGTATTGTATTCACCTTGTCCCTATGTCAGTGATGGAACCTTGTATATATTTACTGAAAACAAAAACAATAGCATATTTAGAGTTCTAATTTTATGCTCTTTGTTATGTTTACAGTTGTGTTTGTTACATCCCCGCAAATGGTGCCAGATATTGTCCTAGGCTATATATAAAACTAATGATGAAAAGTGATGAATTTCTTACTTCATTATATACAGCAATTTTCAATTAATTACAACTTCCTCTTTATTTGCACTTTCATCCATGTTTTAAAGTAATTTTTTGATAATGTAGTCTCATTGTTTTTTTTTTATATAAAACAGCTCTCAGTTTTGAAAATCATGCTATTCAATAGGCTACTACAGAATTGCTGTTCTGAGTAATATTAAAAATCTGATTTTTTTTCTGGCCCACAAAAAACACTGTTTCTTAAACACTTGTAAATATCCATTGCAAATCTGTTGTCAAATAGTGTCATTTTTCAAATAAAGATGTTTATGTAGCTATATTTTGCATTAAATCAAACAAAATTATATTGTCAAATACAGATTTAGACACGTGAATGAAAATCACAAGAAAGATGTTTTGGTGAGTAATTAAAACCTACTGCATATTATAAATTATGAATTTTATCATTTTTTATTCTCAGTTTTCTATATAGCCTAGGATATCTGGGCCAAAACAGGGGGGGGGGAGCAAATTGTCACAAATATGACTTTAAACATCACTAAAAGCACACTATTAGAAATTAAAAGGAGATAATCTTTGAGTTCTCCAGTGTCTTCTTCAGGAAACCCCTCTCCTGTGTTGTCATCCACATTAGGCCTATTTTTTGCTGCCTTAGAAAGTATTTGAGTTAGGTGAATGAAACTTTCACGGATAGAAAAGTAACCTCAGTGATCTCCTGGGAACATATTTAAAGTATCCACATCTACCTCTCTCCTCCCCACCAAATGTCACTGACCTTTGGCGAACTTTGATAATCTTTGTGCTATAAAATTTAAACTTTAAGAAATAGATCTATTGCTGAAATGAAATGCAATTCAAATGTCCTGTGTATTATAGTTTTTCTCAGTTCTGACCTATAAGGTGTTAAAAGATTCATAAACCTATGTCTTAAATTTTGAAAAAAAGTTTGATATGGCTTAAAATGTTGCTGAAGTAATAGGGATTGCTTTTTCTAAATCTAGAGTCAATGAAAAAGAGACAAAATCTAAAATTAAGGTACAAAATTTGCTGTCCAAATCTATATCTAGGTAGTGTAAGCTACCCAGTTATTAGACAGCTAATTATCACTTCAACAACTAAATCTCTGTGAAACCACCTAGAAATTGGATTGTCTCACCATTGGGTTTGTCTAGATATTCTCAATAAGTGTATGGTTACCTTGGATCTTTTAACCATATGCAACACTACAATTTAAATACACTGGTAGTCAACAGTGGAGCCTAATCTTTGACACACACATTAAGTTTGACCCTGAAGATTGAAAATGCCCTCTCAGTTAGGACATGGGATCTTGAAGTTTGAACATGAAATAGAAATCATAGACATTCTCTGTCAAGAATTCAATCCAAGGCAAGGGTATTGAAACAGAATAATTGTATTTAAATTGGCTTGGATGTGAGGGTAATTTTAGTGCACGTTTAAATGTCAAAAAATGTTTTCCTAGATTGTAGTCAGCCAGTCCTCAATAGCCCAGTCCTAACTAACTACATCATATATAAGGCATGGAACTTTCTGTACATGCATATGAAAGATACATTTTAATAAAGATATTTGTCCATATAGTAGCTTGAAAATAGCTTCCCAGGGAATATCATAGACCATGGGTTCATTCATAAAAGTCTGATTTACCTTACTTAATACAATCAAATTAAACTTCTTTAACAATGATAAATGTTATAACTATTATAATTATGACATAAATCAGAAGACTCATCGAAATTTTGAGACAACTGGTCAGAACAGAATTAACTCAGATTTAGAAAAAAAAAATAAAAAAATTAGGCCTATTAATTGTCAGGTATTGTTCGTTAATGCTACTTATACACCAGAATTGACACATGATTACATTCTCAATTCAATAATATTTCCAAAGATAAAGATTACTGCTGTTACAATTTCACCCCCCCCCTCTTAGTAGGACTAGATAACCATGAACTATGAAATGGCATCATGCGTTATATTCACTCTCATCCTAGCTAAATTACATTATAAACTGCAACTTGTAAATTACCTTAACCCTAGGCAATATACCAAATTTTGCAGACTTCTTTTCAAATTGCCTTTATTTAACATTATGAACCAGATTTTGATACAAAATCAGCACCAAAAATAATGGCTAACTCAGACAATCAGGAAACTTTTGTATATAGCCTATGGCTATCTAGTCCCACTAAGAGGGGAGGGGGGGGTGCAATTGTAACAACAGTAATCATTATCTTCGAAAAGAATATTGAATTCAGAATGTTATCATGTGTCAGTTGTAGTGTATAAGTAGCATTAACCAACAATACCTGAGAATTAATGGGCCTAGTTTTTTTTCTAAATTAATTAAAAAAAAACTTTCCGAAAAATAAGTTTTTCAAAGAAAAGTAAAGGCCATTTTAAACTTAAGCTCAGCAGATACAAATGCCTTTTAAAATTCAAACTCAAAACGACCAGAAATTACTATTAAAGAATAAATGAAACCCAAAACGAACAAAAATTAAATAAACAATCAAAGCAAAAACATACAACAAGCAATAACATAAATGAATAAATATATCTTAAAGTGAGTAATGCTTATATTGAATATGAATTCAAGCTTAAGACGAAAAAAATATTTTCCTATTGAAGTATAAATGAAACTTAAAACGAACAGAAATTAAATAAACAATCAATGCAAACAATCATACAATAGATATTAATGTAAATTAATAAATAAATCTTAAAACGAACGAAACTTAAATTGAATAAGCAAATCAAGCTTTAAACAAACAAAAATCACTACAAACAAGAGTTTAGGTATGATCTCCTTCTCTCACTGTAAAAGTCTAAAACCTACTGCGTCATTGGCGCTTTACTAAAACCAATTTTATGACAAATATTTTCTTTTTTACTTAATATTGAAAATAAACATTAAAATTATAGTAACATTTTGAACTGATGAGCTTTCAGCAGTTAATATCATTATACATCAAATATTCAGTTAAATTTATTAGCTCTTTTTAAAGTTGTTCAAGATGAATATAGTTTCACTACAAACAAGTGTTTGGATACTTCCTCCTTTCTTAACTGTAAATAAAAACCAAAAGCCTACTGCGTCATTGGCGCTTAACTGAAAACGGATTATATTACAATTATTTTCTTTTCCAGTTCTTGCAACATTGAAAATAAAAATAAAATTACAGTAAAATAAATTCTTGAACTGATGGATCTTTCAACAATTAATATCATTATACATCAAATATTCAATTTGATGTTGTTTATACTTTCCAAGACTGTTCAAGACGCATATAGTTTTCAGTAAAGCGCCAATGACGCTGTAGGTTTTAGACTTTTACAGTGAGAGAAGGAGGTCATACCCAAACTCTTGTTTGTAGTGATTTTTCTTTGTTTCAAGCTTGATTTGCTTATTAAATTTAAGTTTCACTCGTTTTAAGATTTATTTATTAATTTACATTAAAATGCAATAGCTTAAAGCCAACAGGAGCATATCAATATGCAAAGCTAAGTCCGAAATAAGTAGGAAGTGTCAAACTGGATCAGTCATTTCAAATGTATTTTCTCTTCTTCTTTTTTAAAAAAATGGCCTTGAAGTACAACAGGCTGAGCAGTTTAAATACCTTGGTGTTATTCTGGATGAAAATTTGTCATTTCATAAGCATGTAAGAACACTATCTTTGAAAGTTTCCCGACGCACTAATATAATGTATCGCCTTTGTTTCCCCACCCCCTGCAAAAAATTCTAAATACCATTTATTATTCCTTTATTCATCCATATTTTTTGTATTGTATTTCTGTTTGGGCTTCCACACTTTCATCTATTTTAAAATCTCTTAAAATACTTCAAAATAAGTCAATGCGAATACTTTTTAATATTGATTATAGTTCATCAGTTAAATGTCTTTACAGAACTTGCGTGATTTTTTCTTTGGACCGAGTACGTTTTATTTGTATTTCTAATACTTGCTGTGATTATTTGTACAGTGTGTTGCCTTTGAATTTTTCTGAGTTTCTCCCAACTAATTCTCATTGCCATGATTACCCAACTACTCATAGATTTGATTTTTTGTTTGAAATTAGTCCAGCGTCGAGGGCATGGTTCAACATCAATTGTACTGGATCAAAAATCTGAAAAGTAATTCCAGTTAGAATCCAGGAGTATCCTGATAAACGTCAGATCTGAAAGTCAAATCTGCGGGGCAATAATTCAAATTTTTTGTAGTGTGTTAGTGTTTATAAGTGTTTTTGTTGGACGAGCTAGTTTAAGGCTGCTTTAATTTTAGTATTGTTCAATTGGCAGGGCTTAAGTATGCCATTAGACATGTGCACTGTTTGTTTTTATGACTATTTATATTTGTATCTAAATAAAAAATTTCTAGTTCTAACAAAAATTCTATAGCTTAAAGTCAACAGGAGCATATCAATATGCAAAACTAAGTCTAAAATAAGTAAGAAGTGTCAAATTAAGCAATACTTGGTTAAAATGACAATCAATGTATTATACAAAAGGAAAATTGTTAAGTTGTTGAAGCTGTAGTTGAAGTGGAATTTTATTTTCTTAAAAGTCTACTGGAATTCTTTTTGTATGGTATTTCTTTTGCAAGTTTTCTGTGAATGAAGGAAAGATATGGTAAATAAATTCAGACCATATGCACAACCATTTTGCCATTTTATGACATATTTGTCTGTTGAAAATTAGTTTAGGTATTTCATTTAATTGTTTTGTTTTGTGTATATATGTATTTTTGCTTCTAGCTTTGATCGATGTCCCAGCAACAGTGAGGATGACAAGTAATAGTTTTCTTCATATGGTCTTCTTCAGTATTCTTGCATCTGTTTGTCTAGCAACCTTTCCAAATGATGATAGTAATATTCGTGGTTGTTCTATTGAAGAAGCTAAGTCGGACTTGTCCACCTATTCTAGTGAATTAACTTCAGAGAAGTAAGTAGCATCAGTAAGGTAGCACGGAAGCACGTGTATGGATTTAAAAAAAATCTGACAACAGATTCAATTGTCAGTGTCTACTCAGTAAAGAGTGATGGGTCTTACATGCATTATTATTAATTTTTCCCTTGCCACTTTCCATAGAAGTGGGAGTTACAGAAACTTGAGAGGTGGTTTTTTTAACTCTAAATTGATTGTAAATTCATGTACCTTCTTTGACTGCCAAAAGTAATTGGGCAGCAACTAGTCCCCGTAATATGGCCTTCTTTGCCCGTGGGTACCCCTCTAACCGCCCGGTCATTGAATCAATATTTTGGGACAGCCACTTTACTCAAAATGTCTGAACGATCCAACTAGTGTGCCTCTAGGCGCGATATGATCCTAGCTTGATTCGAAAGCAAGGGCTCTAAATTATGTATTCAACCCACTCCTCAGCAATAAATTTTAGAAGAAAAATGGATATGTTATTTCTAGTCAAAACTAGAATCTTGAAAGAACTTTAAACTTGTTTGGTCTGAGTTAAATTTTTACCTGTGGCCCCCAAACCTTCAGTGTGCCAAGTGACCCTGGATGTTTCTCTATAGCTCCAGTGGTATTGGATCAGGATTGCGAGATAAGCATTTTGCTCAAAACAGTCAATACGTCATATAGATACGCTTCCAGGGACAACATCGCCTATGTAACCTGACGGACATGGGCCCTGAATTGTGCAAATAACCCATTATTTTCGGATAAGTTTTAGCAGAAAAGGTAGGTATCTAGCAACTTATTTGAACAGGAATGATACAGAGGTTTTTACCTAGGATTAAAATTTCTCCATGGGATTTCTACCCTAGGTGGTGGACAAAAACTGTTTATTCCAAGGATATCAATGTTTCCATTATTTAAGTGATTGATCTGGCCATGGAATTTGGTCTCAGGTAGTAATGTGTCCAAAAGAGTGTAAAGTGCATGACAAAATGATATCAGCTTTTAGCTTACAGAGCAGGAAACTAACAGTTTAGACTGAAAGAAAGTACTGACCTTGGAATATTTTGTTCAACCTGCACTAAAAAGAGCTGCATGTACTTGGGATATTTTTGATTAGCCTGACCAAAAGGTTCTTTGGAACTTTGAACATTTTCGTTTAGCTGACCAAAGGGACTTACTTGACTGGATTTGGATTATTTTAGATGTCAGACCAAAAAAGGTTACCAGACTTGAAATATTATTGATGACCATGAAACCTGCACTGCGCTTCCCGAATCAAATCCAAAGACCTTTTTTGCATTTAAAATATTTTTGATAATTGGTAATTTTTTTGGACATATTGGTCTGAAGCTTACAGGTTAATTAACCTAGGACAAGGCAGTAGCGTATCCAGGTGCCCCCCCCCCCGAAATTTCTTTTCTTCTTTTTTTTAAGTGCCAATATAGTAAGTTCCGAAATATTAACGCTTTTAAGTTATTTGCAACACCCGTTCCTTTTTTCATTTCTTGTTAAATGGCTATCCATTTCTCCGGCAAGCTTATATCATTATTTTATCGTCAAACGTGCAATCGCCTCCTGTAATCAAACAAGATGTCAAGAAATTTTTCTCACTATTTAACCCCCGCAGCTATAAGCACTAGCTTCTCTGCAATGAATGAATTGCGATAAGGAATTGAACTAAGAGGCGATAGTTCATTCAAATGCTGCTATAATTCCAGTGTAAGCTAAGCATTGAAACGGAAAGGTCACGTGAGAGAAAAGAAAGAAAATGAAGTGACACCAGCCCAGCATTAAGCATTTCTTAAAGATTGCAAAAACCAGCAATGACCGTAAGGATTTTACTACTATTCTGACGATAGTTCCTATTTAGTGGGTTTTGAAGCACGCATGTGTCACTTGTAATTAAAATGCAATTCCCAATTTAGATTGAAGACAACCAAAGCTAAAACTAAATTTGGAAATCTTCTCGTAAGAATTTTTCTTATCTATGATCAATTAAAGGAAACAGTAAAAATGATCATTATTTGGGTGGGATCAAACTTTTTTGAAGCTTAATCTTTTTCTAGAGCCCAACATAGGATTATTACTAGTTCATTCGTTTTATATTCTATTTCTTGTGTAACTATGAGCAGGGTTAATGTTGGAATACCTTCATATTCCCGTATTTCCAGAAACAAAAAGTAGAATCCCGCAAAAACGGTAATTTTACCGTGTGAATTGGTCATTTAGAGCCGTCCCAGAATTTTTGGCCATGTCTCTAAAATTCAATACTTTTGAGGAGGGGTGGGCAAACTTTGACCTAGCAAACAAGTCATGTACGCAAATCATTTAATTAACAAAAGTTAATTGTTTTCTTTTTTTACGAGTTAAACGAGTTTTACGAGGAAAATGAGTTTTTGCGACCATTAGTAAAATCGGAAGAAAAAAGGTTCCGATTATGATTTAATTGCCAAAATTGATTTGTGTTCAGGAACAGCGAGATAAGTGATAAAATGAGTCTTTTAACGATTCAAGGGCAATCTTTGAAGCCTTGGAACAGTCGGGTAGAGAGCATTCTCTTGGCACTTTACTGTTAAGGTCACACTACATGATGCTCCAACTAGCGTTTCCGTGTGGAAGTGATTTCACATTTTTTCATGCGAATTCAACAATATTCAGAGTATTTCAATTTGAAAAGCATATAGATCATATAAAATAGACATCTTCAGAATGACTGGACATATTAAGATATTTTGCTGAATAGGCAATCGTGCGGAAAACGCTTTGTTTCCACATTACTAGATTTTTTCTCTAAATCCCATGTTTTTAAGGATTGAAGTTTGGCACGCTTGTTGACCTGGGTCTTCTGTCACGCGTAAAAAAAATTTGAACCCAAAACTCAGAAACTTGGACTAGCACAATAATTCACGCATTTCGGTTTTGAAGAATATCATAATGTAGAAAATAGAAATCTAACTTTAAAATATAGATAATATCTTCAGTCCTGCTTTAAGAAAATATAGGGTTTGCCAAAAATAAGCAACTAATCTTTGCACCCTTTTTTGTATGCTTTTTCCAAGAAGCTTTGGATCTAAAGCTGAATTGATATCTCTGCGTTTTTTGTTTCCCGTCCATTAAAGACCTAAATATTTAATAGAAATATGATTAATTATGATTTATCTAATAATTTGTAATTCACGCTATCTTTTATTCTGGTTTTTTACTTTTTGCTTATTTCTTTTCGTCACTTCATTTCGTCTTTTTTATTTTAGACTTGGATTTTGGAGATGGCAGTAGTACCTCTGCTTCTAGTAGTAATGACTATGTCATGAGCGGTGTGGATGCTTCTTGTTCGAAGGGCTCAGATATGACCGAATTTCACCAGCCAAGTGAATAGGATTCTGTAGACTCGTCCCGTGTTCTTTCAAAGTTAGATATCGGCTTGTATGCCGGAAAACCAGATCAACTCAAAAAGCTTTCAGACGAAGAAAAATACAATCTTTTCACTAGTCACTTCAAGCCGAACCAGAACTTTCCATTTCATTCGAAAGCATTTATCGAAAAGGGAAAAACGAAAGTTCGATCTTTTCAGTACTCTTGGTTACAAACTTCCCCAGAATGGTTGGTCTTCAGTCCATCGTGCATGGGTGTCTTTTGTGCAAAATGCGTTTTATTCGCTTGTCAAGCTGCTGGGAAGGGTAGCTATCAGGTTCAAGGCTCTTTAGTCTCGAAACCATACACAGGACTCAAGGATTTCCTTTCAGACATGCGGGCGCATCAGAACTCTCGTTACCATCTTGATTCAATGATTAGCGCCGAAAGCTTGGTCTTCGTTTATGAAAAACGATTTAGGAGTATTGTGTCTGCTATATCGAGTGCAGAGGCTGAAATAAAAAAGAAAAATCGCGAAATTTTTACACCAATTCTGCGCGCGGTCCTTTTTTGCGGGCGGCATGAGTTACCTCCTCGAGGACACAGAGGAGAGTAAACTATGCGACAAAACTAACGTAAATGAAGGCATTTTTCGTGGTGTTTTGCGTTTAATGGTAGAGAGTGGAGAGCAATGTCTAAAAGAATACTTCAAAAATGGCGCAAAACATGCGCAGTATATATCTCCCATCATTCAAAACGACCTGATCGATTGTGCCGCGTCCATTATTGTGCCAAGCATTGTGAGTGATGTAAATAGTTCAGTAGTATTTTCAATCCTTGCCGACGAAACTACAGACATTTCCAATAAGGAACAGTTAGTTTTTGTAGTCAGATACTACAATGAAACTCGTGCTTTACTTGAAGAGCGGTTTCTCGGGTTTTCTGTTTGCGGAAATCTCATTGGCTCTGCAGTAGCGGAACAAATCATCGGCCAATGCATTGCGTTCGGCTTAAAAATGGAGAAATTTGTGGGGGTTGGTTTTGACGGGGCCAGCAACATGTCAGGCTGCTATTCTGGTGCACAGGCAGAAATTAGGAAAAAAGATATCCGCATGTGATCTACACCCACTGTGCATCGCACAGCTTAAATCTGGCTTTATGTAAAACTAGTAGGGTAGGACTTGTTAGGCCAACCTTTGGTACTATACAGCGGATTATATCATTTTTATCATCCTCACCAAAAAGAACGAATATGTTTGTAGAAGCGGTCGCTGTCGTTTGTCCCGATAGTCCTGTGAGAAAGCTTGTGAAGTTGTGCGAAACGAGATGGGTGGAGCGTCACGATTGCATTTTAGTTTTTATGTCTTTGTATTGTGCGATTATTTTCGTACTTGAGGAAATAGTTGGTAGCATACGGTGCGATACGGAAGTTATTTCAAAAGCGAATGCGTTGGTTTCAGCAGTAACCGAATTTAGTTTTATGTTCACGATGGCTATGCTAGAGTTTGTAAGGGCCATAATGCTCTCTGTCTCTAAGGCGCTGCAAGCCGGAGATTTAGACTTAGTTGAGTGCTGTCGGCATATTAAGCTATGTTTTGATACTTTACTGCAGTCAAAACAAAATGATTTTGAAACAATTTTTCAGAAAGCCTATGAGCTTGCACAAGAGGTAAATGTGGCTCTGGATGTTCCAAGGTGTATCCGCCGAAAGTCCATCAACGTTTTTTATCGCGAGTCATTGTTCGAACCTTACTTTGCTTCACTTATTGAAGAACTTGATCAAAGATTTTTGCGCCATCAGGAGGCATCTTACAGAATCGGAAGGCTTTTGCCAGCTAACAGCGAGTCATTAAATATTAATGAATTTGTGAATGCTGTTACTGTTTACGAGGGATTTGACGGGGGTAGACGTGCGTTCGAATGTGAGTTAGTCCTTTGGAAACAGAAGTGGCTCGGAAAGTCTGAGAAACCATCAACTGTTGCTTCGACTCTTGCGTCATGCGATGCAATATTTTCCCCATGCATTTGAAGGCTTTTGACGATTTTTCAGACATTACCAGTGACTACCGCTTCTGCTGAGAGGAGCTTTAGCTGTCTTAAGCGATTAAAAACCTATTTGCGGAGCTCCACGGACGAGGAGCGTCTGAACGGACGAGCTCACATGACCCTGAACCACAATATCCAGGTCGATGCTGACCAAGTTTTTGATCGATTTGCAGCCAAAACAGACCGGCGGCTGTTACTGTGAGAGGTTAGGTCGTCTTTCGTTGCTCGTTTCTCTAAGTGCAGTTGATTCTGTTTTCTAAACTTTAATTGTGTTTTTCCTCTGTAAACAATGTTAATATCAATACATTTCTTGCTTTCAGGGCTGCTATAATAGGTAGACTGAGGCCCCCACCCCTCCGAAACCAAATTCTGGGTAATTGTCTTTGATATAATATTATTTTTTATTTATTTGGTTCTCTAAAACAAGGGTCCCATAGGCAAATATAAGGAATAATACACTTCTTTTTTTTATATTTTCTAAATGCTGCCGCTTCGTGGCAGTTCCAAAACATCTACTCACCTAAAATAGAAACTTTCACTGCTTCTAACATTGGCAAAATTTTGTCATCCATTCTCAAACGAAAAAAGTCTACAACTAGAAATACTCATGACAAGTGTGTACTTTTTATTTCTTTACCAAGCTACCCCCCCCCCCTACCCCCCGCCTGAAATCTTGCACTATGATAGATAATTTTCTTGCTCACATGACTGCTATAAAAAGGTAGACTGAAGCCCCCCCCCCAAAAAAAAAAAAAAATCTTGGATACGCCACTGGAACAAGGGGACAAGTAATTTCTGCCTAAGGGGCTTGAGTGCGCGAAATAGGTTTTCGATGTCTGAACAGCTCAAACTTCAAGAGAATATATGCCTTGTGGCATTGGGATTTTAACCCTCAACGAAATTTTTCCATAAGGGTGTAAATGATTTTTTTTATCCTGTCAGCTTGAAATGTAGAAGGGACTTCAAAGTAAAAGCAATCTTCTAAAAGGGGGTTTAGTGCTTGAAGTACGTTTTTGATGTCTGATTTTTTAAAATTTACAGAGCATGTATCAGGGGCCAGTTGGACTTGTATGCTAAACAACCTTTAGAAAAACGACGTAACTACATCAGAGTTATTTTTTATCCCACTGGCTTGAAACCTACAGGGTACATACCTTGGACCAAGAGCACCTCGAGGCATAGACAATGTTCCATGTTCAAAGGTTTACGTACATGAAAGAGGCCTAATATTCTGTTAATGACCTTTTTATCGCAAACCGAAGTTAGCCACCCGAATACTGTGACATTGAGTATCATTCAATAGAAAATTGAAAAAATGACATTGATCCTAGTTCGAAAGCGCAAGCTCATATGGTTCATCAGTTACATAGCTTGAAAGTCATAACAAACGGGATTTGATATAATTTTTTTTGTGAAAATTCAACCCTAGGCTTCCAACCCACTCTCGACTTAAAACTGATTTAAATTCAAGCTGCAGAATTTAGGTGACGTGGTGTGAAAATGATTTAAGACTTCCAATCCACTCTGAGCTTCTAACCAACGCAAGTTCAAGCGGCGGAATTTTGGTGTCATGGTTTGAATTTGATGTAAGACCTTACTCAGTGCAAAAACACCTCTGCAAGCTGCAAACTCAGTTGGTTGGTATCAGGACGGCAGGCATGTTGCATCTTGTTTGAAATAGAATCATGCAAGGATTTCCAGTGTGTATCGTTGGAGGACCGAAATGCCTTCCAGCGCCCCAACCCATCGTCAAATTTTAGCTAAAATGTAGGTATTTTGCAAATTGTTCCAACTGGAATCGTATATTTTCGCCCTGTATGATTGAAGTTACGAAATGTGCCTGGGGCACCTTGAAGACCGCCTTCCGCCATCAACCTTCCCGCCGAAAGACAGGGAGTTTTTTGTCTTCAAACTTACGGGGCATGTATTTTAGACCAAATGAGACATGAGAATAATGATTTATCGAAGCGATCCTACCTTCTCTGACATTTGTGCGAAAGTGCTTAAGTTTACTTGAAACTAGCGGGATGAAGAGAGACAGAAGCAGATTTTCAGAGGCGCCCACCATTTTCAAGTCTCTCCTCCTACTCAGTAGGAAAATTTCGAGACCAGTTTTAAATTTTATGGGCACACTGCTACAGTCATCCAGACTTCCGTCAAGAAATTTTAGACTACTGGCTGTTTTTGGTCGAGTCGCTTGCCGGCTTCAAAGTAACAAAATCTGGCAGATGGCATGGCAGCATTGACGCCTTGCCTATTAGCCCAAAACACTCCCTTGATAGTCTGTGTGCATCCTTGTGATAGAATCTTCTTATGATTGCACTGTATGACTAAGGTCATCAAGAGGGTCCGTGGCTCCTACCCTCCCGTCCAATGCTAACATTGTTTGTTCATTGACTCCGTAATAATTGAATTTAATATTAACCTTTTATTTTTTGTTGAAGTTAGCAGAGAGAATTTAATTGGTGACTTATAATTAATTGTTCTCGCAAGATACAATAATTTTTATTGGTTACTTCAAAGATTTTGTTTGAAGAAAGCATTAAAAAACGAAGGTTATTTTTTTCAAAGATTTGAACTTTGTGTGAAGACAACAAAACATGACTCTTTTTAGGAATGACCTACACGTGCGTTAATTTAAACCAATTAACAATTACGATTAAAAGAACATGCAAAGATCCTTGTGATAAAATCATGGAATAAGCTGGTTTTTATCTAAGGTTATTCACAGGATGGGGTAAGGTAGTTTTTCAGCGGTTCAGTTCCATAGAAGATTGAAGGCTGTGCAAATTTTCATTATGTGTGTTGATCTCTTCATCCATCCGTGATTTTATAGAAAAAAAAAACTTTTTAAAGATTTGTTACAAAAAACTGTGGCTGATTGAAAGTTTTAGCTGAAAACTCAAAATTTTCATTAAAATATATTTTGTAACCCAACGCTTTGTTATTTTAACAAAAAAGATTAAAAGACTTGGCGAATATTCCTACAATTAATACATATGTCAATATGTGTACCTAGTTAACACGTATGTAAAGCTATTTACATACGAAAATCTGAGTTTGAATAGCTTCCGTTCGAGCTGTACTACTGTACGCTTGCGAAACGTGGTAACTGAAGGCAGAAGAGACGAGAGCTTTGGACGCGTTCAATCACCGCTGCCTTCATCATGTATTATGAATCAAAAGGTGGCCTAGAAGTCCCAATAGCGAATTTAGGAGCCGTTATGACCAGTCTTAAGAGTTATCTCGTGTCATCAAAAGAAGGTGCCTCAAGCTCCTTGGCTACACCTTGCGTCACCCCAAAGGTACGATATGTCGAGACTTCCTAATCTGCGAGCCATTGCGCTCCTTGAGGCAACAGTTGTGAGAACCGAAGAAGAATCTATGGTAAAAAAAACTTAAAGAGGACCTAAAATCATGGGGAGGCTTCTGGAGGCATTGTTGGAGATGGGAGAGAGACTGGCGGAAGACTGCCGGGGAAGCTACAGCTGACAAATCAAAGTGGTTCTCGTTATTAATTTCAAGATCCATTGGTGCCGGCAGGACAGCTCTTCGTCTGGCTCCCGCCGAAAGTAAGTAATTAAGTATGTAAAGCTGTTCCAATTTAGAAAGAGCCGAAATTAATTAAAATATATCACCCTCCCAAAAAATTTGAAAAAATGCCAACAGTGATATTAAAATTTAAAATTGGTAAGAATAAAGTTATGTAGCAAGTGGAACTTAAAATGAACAAAATGACTATGAAATGATAAGTGAATAAAACAATATTTTAACAGTTTAGTTTTTTCATTGTGACATTAAAAAGTTAAAAACTGCTCAAATTTCTGGGATTAGAACAGAATCTACTTGTTTTAGGTTTTAACCTAAACTCTGTTCGATATGGGTTTTAAAACCGCTCTTTAATTTTGTTTGGAAGCTTGTTTTGAATAACAGGTTTCAGATTTTGAGAGCGCCATCAACAATCTTTACATTGTTGTATTCATTTTAGAAAGTCCTTGTTAATCGTTAGTACGCTAGATGGCACAATATCGGCTGTTGATGGAAGTGACGGAACTGCTATTTGGAGCCAGAAAACTGAACCTGGGGAGCTTTTGTCCTCGAGTATTTCGAACATTCAGGTAATTTTTATTATCCCGCAGCATTCATATTCGGACTTAGTATAAATGAAGGGAGATTACAAATTAATTTCTTCCTCCCCTTCCCTCAACCCCCCTTCTATATTTATCTGAAGGTTCATGGGAAATTAGAAAATAAAAATATACGTTTTAAGGCATGAAGAAGACCTACCTCTCCCCCACCTAAAAAATGACTCAGCGACCCTCCTCGATAATAGCTGATGCTTAATTACACATTGTTGTGCATAACTCTGTCAAACATAAAGTGAATCAACTTAGTTAAATGACGCTTTAGAATAAATGTCTTCATTATCCCCTTTTTTTTCTATGGACTACGTGACTCTTTAGAAATGAATGCGCCGCCCTAGGGTATTATTGTATCTGAATCTGGGAAGTTCAATATATAGTTTTTAGGTAGTTTTATGTCGGTTGACTATCATAATTTTTTAAGTTTTGTGCCACCAAACGGCAGGAAACGCCACTTTGCTTTTTTTTGGCTAGGCTACTTTGAAAGGGGGACTAGAACTTTTAATATCATTCTGTTGGAATGAGCACTCCCCCTATTTTCTAGGACTATTGATTCGATACGATAATCCAGAAAGAAAACAAACAAATAGATACGCATCCGCGATCCTCCTTCTTGAAAAAAACGATGAAAAATTCTGCATTTTTGTAAATAGGAGCCTGATGCCTTTGCAGTAAGGTTCCTGGTATGCCAAATTTGATGATGTAATTTTCACCAAGATTACTTGCCCTTACGGGGATGTTGTAGCTCTTTTTTTGAAAATCATCCAGATTTTCTGAGGCTCGTAGTTTTTGATGGGTAACTTTAAGGTTGAAGAGCAATATATATTTGGAGTCACTGTAAAAAGCCGATCTTTTTTTTCGTATGGTATTATCATTAAAACTTCCTGTTTTTTTCTTAGTTTCAATTACTTCTAGCCCGCATCACTCCTTACTTAGAATTTGTTGCCACGAACTGGATTTCAGTGCTCAAATCACCCAGTGTTAAATATCCAATTTTTTAATTTATTTTTATTTAGTGTGAGTTTTTTTTTTGCAGTGTGCTTTTTCATTCCCACTTCAAAAGAAAAAAGTTATTTAATGTTAGATCCCAAAACTCCATTCACTACAGGTTTTTTACTCTAACTGGTGAAACAAGATGAGGCACCAGCCCAAAAGAGTCGAAGAATATTTGTCTTGATTTTTTTGGAATACCAAGGTTTTTTTCCAACCAACCAATCATTTCCTTTTAAATTGTTTTGCTATCAACTTTTAATTGTTTTTGTAACCTCCTTGTACTCATTGTTGTAACAACGTGATTTCCTAGCCTTTGTACTTGTGTAAAAGTTCAACCATTGGAAAAGGTAGTGAAAATACAATAACAAATACTTGTGATTTCTTTTAACTGTACTTTGACTGTATAAGGTGGATCTTGCTCAGGTGCTTAGATTTTGAAAAATGTAAAAGCAGACTTGGTGTGATTCGTTTCTTTAGGACTCTGTATTGACAGTGCCTTTACTTATAGTAATGACTTTCCAAAGTTTAAATCTGTAATTCGCTAGGGAAAAATATATTAATAGTAACTTTTGCACTTCGTGCTATGCCTTGTTTTTCACTAGATTTATTAAATTACTTTTAAAAAAGGCTCCTAAGGAAGATCGAAGAGAGATTTGAAGTCTGAACGAGTGAAAATATTGGT
Source organism: Artemia sinica (assembly GCA_027921565.1). Classification (NCBI taxonomy): domain Eukaryota; kingdom Metazoa; phylum Arthropoda; class Branchiopoda; order Anostraca; family Artemiidae; genus Artemia; species Artemia sinica. Next base: position 37,493,153 of record CM051258.1, read on the forward strand.
ACTTAGTAGGTCAATCTTAAAATAAACAGAAATTAATATTATCGAATTAATTAAATAAATATCTAGCAAAAGTTAAAATGAATAAAGTTCACCTTACAGCCAATAAGGACTGAACATTCATCATCTGGGCAACCTGAAGTGCTGCGTCAACTATTGGTTTGCTACGCAAAACAAAGTTGCTACTGGACAAGGGCTTCAGTTTTATTTCTTGGCTATCGATTATACCCACAAGTCCCAAGAAAAAAGTATTCATTCAATTCATCTGGAACATTTGTCACAGGAAGTTTGAAAACAGAGATCTAAAATTAATTTTTGGGGCTCAGGGACTCCCCTCCCCGTCAGAGAATCCCCTCTCCAACACCCTAATTGATAATGCGCAACTATGCGGTACTCTGTATCCGTTAGTTTTATTGGGTAGACAGCCTATTGTAACGATTCATTCTTATAGACTGTATTTATGTTTAGGGACGAAGGGTGTACTACACGCCATTATGGTCTTATATAGGCTGGAAGGCTGTATAAGTACATTTTTAGAGGTATTCAGAGTTTTTACTCCACGGGCCGCGCATTTTTACGGCCCAAGAGGCTATAATGGGCAGCTTCCTCTAGCGTGCTCTCTTTTGCTACTGAAAAAGTGAAATACATCTTTAAATGTTCATTCAAAGGAACCCTCTTTTCATAAAATACGACTAAAGACTATTAATGGTCACATGCGTGACCATCCTTCTGTGGAAAAGTAAGACATTTCATGTTAGTCAATATTTGCCTTAAAATTCTCATACATGTTGAATTTCGCTGCAAAATTTCCATCAAGACCACTTTTGGGGGGAGTTCAGTTTAGTTTCCTATTACTATACAATTTTTTTTTGCGCCAATAGCTTTGTGAGTAACTTTAAAATTAATACATTTTATATATTCGGAATCAGCGTAAATGGCAGTTTCTGTTGTTGCATATACTTTAATCAAAACTTTGTCTTTTTTGGAACTTTGGTCTCTGTTGACGGGGATTGCTTTTCACTTACTGTTCGATCCAGGACGCTCATAAATATGAGAGATTATTAATCCCTCCTTCAATCTCCATTTTCGTATTAAAGTTTTATGTTCGTATAAACATTTTTTGAGAACGATAATCGTCCGTGAAAAGTCACCCATCCAAACATTTAAAGGGAGGAGGAGTTGTGGAATATCATAAATAAATTATATGATCATCATTTCCGCTGCATTCATGGTGAGTTTTTTTTTTAAATTTACAGGGATATCTCCCATGGAAGGTGGGAGAGGGACCAAGAAGGTAATGATTCCTGGGAAACAAGAAGACATTAAAAAATGGATATAAGTTGGAAGGAGAAATATTCCCATTTAAATTCCTGTAAAAGCATAGCTCGTGGTGGGACCTATCCCCCCTCCTCCTGAAATATTTCCTGACAGCGCTCGTGATACTTTCTTCAACATGCCTTTCTCCATAATAGCTGATACGCAATTATATTTCACTGTATGTACTTTTATCAAGCCTCAAATGAATCAGCTTAGTTAAATAAAGCTTTAAAAAATGTCTATGTAAACCTTTTATTTGTACGGAATGTGTACATCTCTAGGAACTAATGCGTCAACGCGCGTCATTAATGCCTCTGAAGCCAATGAGCTTGTGGCACCAAACCAATTGGCTATCTCAGAATTGTAATTAATATCTTTTTGGTCGTATTTGGGGCATAATTCTTGTTTGGTACCACAAAATGGCAGAAAATAAAACTTTGTTGTGTCACTTTTTTGTTACTTAAAAATGGCACTTTAATTTCCATTAGAATGAGCCTTCTCCTAATTTTCTAACACGATTGGTTCTGTGCTATCACCCCAGGTAATAAAAGACCAGAAAAAGAAACAACAACAAAAACACATAAAGACGGATCCGTTATCACGCTTCTCGAAAAAGTATAAAATATTGCATTTCGTAGACAAGGGTTTAAAGTATTTTCGATACGTCTTTGATATGCTGAATTTGATGGTACAATTTCTTACTTTTCTGGGGTGATATATCCCTTTTGTTAAAAATGAGGCAAATTTTTTAGGCTCATCGCTTATGGCGAATCTTAAACTTAATGAATTTTACAGGTTTTCAATTACCATAAACCGACTCTCTTAAAGTATATATTATTGCCAAAACTGTTTTTAGAGTCTTGGTTACTATTAGCTCGAATCGCTCCCTACTTACAGTTTGTTACTACAAACTGTTTGATAATGACACTAACAGTAAGAATAGATCTTCTATTTTGTTGCCCTTCATTTCCTGTTTATGTATTAAATCAATATCGGAGATTTGCTAATTGGTCGGCTGTTCTGTTAACCTGTTACAAACCGCAAAAAAAGAAAATACTGCTCCAGTCCCCATTTCTAGGGGTAAGGAAATAAGCATTGAGCACATGTATATGACCTTTTGAATATTGAACGTGTTACTCTGATTCAAACTGACTCACTTTTTATTTTTTAGCTCATTAGCAAAGATAAGACAAGGCGCCTAATTCCTTCATTAGAAGGGGATTTATACGTCTTTGATGGTGAAACAATTGAGCCTATTCCTGTATCTGCAGATAGCTTATTAGAAGCTCCATCATTCTTAAGTGATGACATAGTAATCAGTGGTGAGTGTTAGCTCCAAAATTTAATTGTAAAAATAGCACTGTATTAGTAGTTATTGAAAAATAAATTCTAAGCTAACTGTACAATAGGATTACTTAGCAATGACGTTGTCACTGCCATTTAAATCATTTTAGAAGTATAGATAATTGGGGCCTAAATAAAATTTTTAAGACGAAAAATGTTAATTTTGAATAAATCTTTTTAGTTTGCCGAAGCAATATTCTGAATTAGCAAATGACAATCGATTTTCTGTACGTTTGATAAAAACATGTTTAAACAGAAGAAAGCATTAATGAAGGTTTTCTGTGTGTCAGGCCAATGGAACTGTATTTCAAATTTGAAATATAATCAAATATATATACATATATATATATATATATATATATATATATATATATATATATATATATATATATATATATATATATATATATATATATATATATATATATATATATATATATATATATATATATATATATATATGTAATACTTGAAAGAACTAATATAAGTAGATTGATTTTTAATATATTATGATATATATATATATATATATATATATATATATATATATATATATATATATATATAATATATATATATATATATATATATATATATATATATATATATATATATATATATATATATATATATATATATATATATATATATATATATATATATATATATATATACATATATCATAATATATTAAAAATCAATCTACTTATATTAGTTCTTTCAAGTATTACATATATATATATATATATATATATATATATATATATATATATATATATATATATATATATATATATATATATATATATATATATATATATATATATATATATATGTAATACTTGAAAGAACTAATATAAGTAGATTGATTTTTAATATATTATGATATATGTATATATATATATATATATATATATATATATATATATATATATATATATATATATATATATATATATATATATATATATATATATATATATATATATATATATATATATATATATATATATATTACTTACTTACTTACTTAAAGCTCTTGCTCGGCAGCGTCGCCAGCATAGAGGGAACAAGTCGTCAGCGCCGTCAGTCTTCTCCAGAGTGGTCGGTTCAGGGCGAGGGTTGTCACTTCAGCCGGGTTGATGTTTCCGGAGGCGAGCCGATCACGGATGACGTCCGCCCATCTGGTGCTCGGTCTTCCCCTAGGACGCCTCCAGCCGTTTGCAGCTGGGTCGAAATCGAAGATGAGTCGGGCGGGTGTTTGGGCAGGCAGACGGAGCAGATGACCATACCAACGCAGCGAGCGAGACTCAAGCTGCTCGGACAGGGGTGGGAGTTTGAAGGACCTGAGGATTTCCGAATTTCGTACCCTGTCGGGCCATCGGGAGCCTTCGATTTTTCGGAGGTGTTTCGTCTGGATGGCATCTACCTTCAGCGTTTGTGTCTGAGTCAGCGACCAAGTCTCAGCAGAATAGAGCATATATATATATATATATATATATATATATATATATATATATATATATATATATATATATATATATATATATATATATATATATATATATATATATATATATATATATATATATATATATATATATATATATTATGTTACGGTGAATGTCCGCAAATTGGTTAATGTCGGCATTCCCCGGTAAATGTCGAAATACCTTTTTTTCTCCTTCGATTTAGTCACCGTTGCCAGTCATTTTTTCAATTTAATGCAAGGTTTGATTATGGGAGGTTAGGTTAGATTAGGTTTGGTTAGACGAGGTTAGTTTGGTTTAGGTCAGCTTAAGTTAGGTTTTTAACCCATTTCTGATATTTAGAGCCAAATTTAACCTAACCTAATCTAAACTAACATAATCTAACCTAACTTAACTTTTACTATCATAGGTTGCATAAGACTGAAAAAGATGACTCGCGAAGCTAATTGAATCGAAGCAGAAAAAAAGGAATTTTGAACATGCACCGGTGAATGTCCGAAATTTCTTTTCCTCTGCTTGGATTCAATTAGCTTTGCGAGTCAGCTTTTTCAGTCTTATGCAAGCTGTGATGGTAAAAGTTAAAGTTAGGTTAGATTATGTTAGTTTAGGTTTGGTTAGATTAGGTTAGGTTAAATTTGGTGCTAAATCTCAGAAATGGGTTAAAAACCTAACCTAAGCTACCCTCACCTAACCGAACCTTATCTATTCTAACCTAACCTGTCATCTTCAAACCTTGCATTAAATTTAAAAAGTTGACTGGCAACGCTGACTAAATCCAAGGAGAAAAAGGTATTTTGGACATTCAACGGTGAATCTCAACATTGACCAATTTGAGGACATTATATATTTATAATGTATTTATAAGGACATATCGGCTTTTTCTGCGCTTCCTATGATGCGTAGAAAAAGCCGATTTACCTTTCAAACTTAAACATCAAGGTGTCACCGAGTAGTTGTTTTAATAACTCGAGCCTTGTTGAAGCTAGGAAAAAATTAAAATTTTAGTGCCGTCAGTGGCTCCATATTGGCTGCTCTCCTTCTGGATGTGCTTATGAAATCTGTCTTTCTGCCTAAAGAAAGTTCACAGAAATTATCTTCCTAAGTGAGCCAATTAGTTGAAAATACTTCTCACCAAGCTTTTCAATAAAAAACTTCCTCCTGGAGAAATGTGGCGAGGTAACCTTCCGTTGCCCAACAATCTGCCCAAGATATACCAGATTCCGAGTAGAATTATTAATAATTCTGCTGAGTTTTCTACACCAGATGTTGCTTTCAGTCTGTATTCTAAGAAAAACTTGGAACTTTTCAGTTGACTCCAAAGTGTAAAGTATGCCTAAACTTTAAGAAGTCTTCCGACAGTGATGGATAAGTGCTCTTCATATTTTCGTGGCAGTGCGCTGCTAATAAATTACGCTCTACGCTTGCTGTTCTCATGAAGATGATTGCTGTCCAAGGAGTTGTGACTTATTCCTTTTCAATTGGAGATCTTAGCCTGATTCCAAAGAAAAGCAAATTCGCCACCCAATGCTCGTCGTTCTGTCGCATCACAGTTGCTATCGTGTTCTGGAAGCTTTTTGAACTGCTTTTCGTAGACATTTGAATGCGAAGCGTTGTGTTTCTTCCTGATAATTTGGATTCTAACCTTGCCTCTGCTGTTCCCACGCTTTTCCCGTCTTGATGAATGTATTAATTGTTGCTGATGCTTCAGCTGAAAATTTCGTAATAGCAGTTCACGATATGCGTTAAGTGTTTTGCTCTCTTGTTCACACTGCTATGTTACTTCATTCCGAAAAATTTGGGGTGACCTTTCCTATATTAAAGCCATTCAATATATGTACTCTCGTCTTAAGTTTTGCCTGATGATTCATTCTTCATCTAAAGGTAATGGCCCTCAAATGTTCCACTGCTTCCTACCACCTACCACTCCCAATCTTTCTTTGACGTCGAGAAGTGTTCCCGTCAGGGTGTCGTTTCATCCCCTTCACTCTCCAACTATCGAGTTCTTGATGCGCAGTCATCTGCTCCCTTGTCTTTTTCCCGTGCCGGCCTTTAACTTGTCATTCACAAGCCTGACTATCCAGTGCATTAAAGAGGTCTTTGCATCTCTACAACCTCAATATACGAAGCTTGCCCTTGACTTCAATCCCCAAAAGTCTGAAGTTGTCTTCTTTAACTGGAAGCAAGTTCTACCAGCTGATACCTCTCTCGGGAAAATGCAGGATCAGGTCAGTTGATCATATTACTTATCTTGGTCTCATGATTTATCCTAAGTCGTCTACTTAGTAGCTAGCACGACAACTCCTAATCATTGCTCACACTTAACGTCGAATGTGACTGTCGCATGCAGCTTACGCTTCAACAGTCATCTTCTGTCGAAACTTTTTATCCCGTTGCCCTGTCGCATTATGGATACATTGTAATTTTTTGGAAACTACAAATTCAGGCAAGTCAAAACTTTGTTCAGTTTTTGTTCAGTTTCACGAAATATCTACTACGTTTCCCCTCATGGAACCGCAGTCCTTATCTTAAATAAAAATTTAACGTTATTCACATTATTGTCACCGTGGATAAGCAAGTTTATTGTGTATAATTCACGAGTGTCGAAGCTGCCCCATCTTTGTAAATCGATACCCAGTAATTGGCTGAAGTTGTGATGTATTTTCGAGTGTTAAGTCTTCTTCTTTGATGTGCTTTCCTTTATCATTGCTCCGTCTTCTTGTCTTTTGTATGGTGGGTTTTAAAACAAGTAAATAAATGAAAAGAAGAATTATTACCATATACGCAACCTGTATAATGCATGTAAATTAACTGCTGATGATGCAAAATAACTAATATTTACGTAGCAGACAACATCTAGTGGGTACATCATATTGGGTGAGACAAAAAAAATTTACTTGAAATCCTCGGATATGACCTGGAAATGGAATAAAAGAGAACCCTTGAGGTGTGTGAGATGCAGGAGAAGTCTGCTAGAGTGGTGGCCTATGCTTGCTTATAGCTGTGATGTTTGTAGGAGCAGGAGTTGCCATACGAAATATTGAAAGTCCTGTGAAAACTAAAAACTTATATCATGAAAAATATTGTGTGATAGATTTGCCGATTGAAAATGTTTTTGGTGGATTAGCAATTTTTTTTAATGTCTTAGTTTGTACGTTGAGTAATTTTCCTTGTTTGTTGCTCAACATTAAAGGCAATTATAGTACCGAAAACCAACCTATTTAATATCTTATGAATGCTATCAATCTTTTTTATTTGCTATAATTTTTTCTGATTGTTTTCTTTTGCAATATCTGAAATTCTTCATATATACAGTTATACAGATTTATACCTTCAAGATTGTCGCAGTTGAAACATATAAAATATACATAACATACCAAGAAAAATTGAATTTACAAGTATTGAATTCCTGTCCATTTGATGTATTTTTAGGAAGAGAGTAAAATTATAACATAGTTTTGCGACGAATTAAGTTGATTAACCATGGGCTTCCGGCTTTTCAATTTCAGGCGGAAAAGAAAAGCAAATTTATGGCATTGATATGACCACAGGCCGAATCCATTATGTTTGCGGCATGGATAGCTGCACTCCACCCTCTCCAGAGGCAAATCAAGAGCTTCTTCTTGTTTCACGAATTACACAGACCGTTCGAGCCGTTGAAATAAGAACAGGGGTTGAACGATGGAATTTCAGGTATTTTTTTTATTTAATAACTTTTGAAATAAAATACGTTCTCGTAATGGTAAAAACGTCCCTTGCTCCATATGGCAAACAAGGTAAAACTTGCCAATAGTTATTTGACATTGATTTGTTTTGCAAAGTCCAATCGTACAAAAATATATATTTCTTTGGAAGCTATCCTGCTCTAGATTTATCCTCTTTAATCAACTACTTTCACAATTTTTTTTTTCTTAATATCGAGATGCTTGTCTGTCTGGATTATGGAAAAAGAACAAATAATACTTGTTGAATGGAATTTAACATAATAATCATGATGATTCAAGTGTAAGCTATTTTCTAGTCTAAATCAGCTTGGAATTTAAAAAATTAAAAATTGAGTTTGCTAGTTTGAGAAATTTGGTATTTGAATGTAAAATCCTAATGATTACTCATTTTCCTTTGTTTAGCTCCTAAAATGGTGTATGAGCTAAAAAATTATTCTTCCGAATGATGGTTAGACATGAACAGTTTTTATACTGTGGTTCAATAATCGGAAGAAAGCTGGGCTTTGCCAGGAGGCATTAAATTTGACATGTATTATTCTTATAACACAGTCATACAAGTCTGGGGGGAATGGGCATTGAAATATGTCCATTGAACACAATAGTACTTGTGCAATTTTTCCGTAATTGAGCAAGTGATTCAAAAATTCAGATCGTGTTTGTACGTGAAATTTTCAAAACATGGGGATGAGCCTCCTTAGATTTCAGCTTTGTGAAATTTGCCATGACTAATCAGAAAGTGAAAAATACCATATGTATGGCTTGTTTGATGCTGTTCAATGCATAGACCATGATTTTGATTCTTGTTTTGATATCTGATATGGGTACTGATATTTACTGCCAATTAATGGCAGTGTTTTTCTTTTGCTACTGCTATCAGGAATTTTGCACTTTCTAGAATACCATGATGACATACTTTTTCACTTATTTTCTGCTTTCCCCCTACCCCCCCCCCACAATTTCCTTATTTTTGAACTTGGCGCCTGCTAAGTGTTAAAACTGAGTACCTGCATCTAACATCTTTTGCACTAAAAATTAAATTCAGAGATTTTCCTAATTTTTTAAGACGTATATGGTTGTGTAGGTTTCCACCAAACCAATTTAAAGAATCAGATTTCACTTTAGCGTCCTTTGTACTTTGACTGGAAAACTATATTCTGGCGAATCTAGGACAAATATTGCCGGTTTTATTTACAGCTTTATTGTTGTCAGTTTGTGGAATAATGAAATTGTATTCTAAGAACTCATGGTGTCTGTGCCTCTTGCAACATCCGATACTAACATTACACGCTCTTTGTTTAACTCTTAACCTTAGAATACTAAGATCACGAATGAGCTACGCTGATATTTGCCGGGATACAAATATCACTCCTTTAACTTTATAATGTAAAAACTCGTGCATATATTCAGAGAATAAAAATGCAGTTAAGAGATATCTTTGTCATTTTATTTAATTAGGACAATCGGTTTTGCTGTAGCCGCATTCGTCTTTGGATTTTACACTGCATGTATGACTTGTCCTCAATACGAAATGACTTTTTGCACGACCGGCAGTAGTTCATGGTTTTCTGTTGTAGATTGTGTGGAAAAAGCTGATAGCTGCTTTTCTTGGCCTCATCTAAGCCTGCGCATGGAGTTCGTAGGGTCAAATTTCAGATATCTGTAATGGTTGAACAGAGCTGACAGTTCTAAACAGGAGTCTTGTATCGATGCTGCAGATGATGTTTCATCTGTTTGTCATATAGAGCCACAATATGGGCTATGTTGATGAAACGGTATCTCGATGCTGCAATGCATCCCTTTTCCATAGAGAATGGAAGAATCGATTGGTGTCGCATTTAACATTCAATTAAGCACACAATCAATGGGTAGTCGCTTGGTCGTTTTGCTCGAGCTCATCGGGAAATACTTCTGGTCAAAATGTTGCGCTTTCCTTTTGTCTGCTAGCAAGTCTCGATTAAGTAGGATTTTCCGGTAGATTGATTCACAACAGCAACTTTATGGTAAGTTGTAAGTACAGGAACGAGATTTTCTTTTTGGATAATATGAGACAAGCTTCTCCCAAACAAAATAGAACATATAGAGCCAAATGGACGATGCCTTGTTGATCATTTCATGTCCCTTTTTGTTTTTCCGTAGTGTTCCAGTATCAGTCCAATTAACGTACGGAACAAACTAGTTTCCCTGAAAAAGGGCCCGAAAACAGGCCAAAATACCGTTTTTCTAATCGCCATGAAACCTCTGTGAGTCTCTGGGCCGAAGGAATCTCAATGCACCAAAAACTTTTAGATTTGGGCTACGAACCTCACGTATTTCGGCCCAAAATTGCTTTTTACTGGGTTTAAGCTTTATCTGTTTAAGCTTTTTTATTGTTTGCCCCGAAAAGGGCAAAACTGCTTCTTTTTTCCGAATAACATGAAACTTATAGTTGCAAGTCCTTCGATCAAGGGGATAGACCCCGAAGCCGTGCCGAAAAGTCGGCGGCGCGCCGCCGAAAACAAAACGGTGGTGCGCCGCCGAGCTTGCATCAGCGCGCTGACGCCGCTGATTCTGTTGGCGGCGGCGTCACTAATACGCCGCCGTTTTTTTTTTGTTTTTTTCTCTCTTTTTTGGTTATCGATATCGACCTCCGGGCTTCAACCGTCATCCCGGCTAATCTGTTTCTTAAAGATAAATACTGCTCGCCATGTAATATCGGTTCGTAGGAAGGAGAAGAAGAAATTTTTCTTGAAACAAAAATTCTACCTTCCACTTTAAAATTCTGTTCATTTTTCTTTCTGATTTTTCGGATGAAAAGAGGTAGGTAAAAGAGCATTAGGCAATTCAGGATGTTATCATAGGCAGCACAATCGAGCTGCCTAAGTAAAGAACAATGTTGGCACAATGTAGTATTTATTTATTTTTTTTTTTTTTCATACCAGGGCAATTCGTATCGAAGGAGTTGTCGTAGAAACTTCAAAAAGGGCTCATTCGATTGGAAATTGGAATAGCTAGTGCCCCTTTTAATAGTCGAAAGTGATTGGAAGGCAACTAACACCCCTTCCACGCCCACCATTTCCCCAAACACATCCAATCAAAATTTTAAGATAGACATTTTGTTCAGAGTAACTGATTTCCAGAGAGAAAATATGTTTTTTGAGGAGGTTACTCCCCCACAACCCTTAGGGCAAGGGTTTTAAGTTATGCCCTGGGGGTATATAAGAACGATGTTGGCACAATGTATTATTTATTAATTTTTCTTTTAGACCAGGGCACTTCATATCGAAGAAGTTGTCGTAGAAACTTCGAAAAGGGCTCATTCAATTAGAGATTGGAGTGGCTTGTGCCCTTTTTAATTGTCAAAAATGATTGGAAGGCAACTAACACTCCTTCCACGTCCACCATTTCCCGAAAACACGTCCAATCATAATTTTGAGATAGCCATTTCGTTAACGTAGTTGAAAGTTCTGGAAATTAGGTCTTAGAGGATGACAACCACCCTCACAGCCCTTAGGGTAAGGGTTGTAATTTATGCCCTGGGGTTATATACGGTGTTTAAAGAAAGCGTTGTCGTAGAAACTCAAAAAGGGATCATTCGATTGGAAATCGAAAGCCCTTTTTAATAATCGCAAGTGATTGGAAGGCTTGACATTTTTATAGTAGAGATCGACGTGGGTATAATGTATCATTTTTTCGTTGTTGTTGTTGTTTAGACCAGGGCACTTCGTATCGAAGGAGTTGTCGTAGGAACTTCGAAAAGGGCTCATTCGATTGAAAATAGAAAGGGCTGATGTCCTTTTTAATAGTCGAAAATGATTGAAGGGAAACTAATCCCCCTCCCACGCCCACCCTCCCATTTGCCTTTATGTTTAAAAAGTAAATGTTGCTTTAAGATTAAATAAAATGCACTGTGTTAATGCTAATTCCCAATAAGGCATCTCAGCAGTATCCCAAGAACGACTGAGGGTATTATGTTCAAACTTTCGGGGCTTGTTCTGCTCTTAAAATTTGACCAAATCAAAATAGCGTAAGTGTATCCAAGCTATCAAAGAAAGTAAACAAATTTTTTTGCGAATGTTATCAACTTTTCCATTTCAGATCAACTAGAGGAGGTATAAAACTAAATTAAACACTACTATTTGAGTCCAGATTTTTAAAAGGGTCTATGTTGTTAAAAATTGCTGAAATTTTTTTCCAGCATACAAATAGCAGGCCAAACTATAAATTCTTTAAAAAACGAAAAGATTTAAAGTATTATTTTCATTTTCCCTGAAAAGACTATGTCAATATAAAACGAACAGAAATTAGTTAAAAAAACTGTTTCCACAAAATAAGTTTTTCAAAGAAAAGTAAAGAATTCCATTAAACAAAAAAAATGAGCAAAATTAAAATCAAATAATCTACCAAGCGGGAAACTGCCACAAATCAGCATCGATAAATAAATGAAACCAAAAACGAACAGAAATTACAATAAATAACCGAGTCAAACTCAAAACGAGCAGAAATTAACATAAGTTGGGCTCAAAACCCCTATGCCTTCCCAAGGCCAAAACATAAAAATACAAATGAATGTGCATTGTACGTTTAATAAACATATACTGATATTTAGTAATTAAAATGTTAATATTATTTGATTTATTAAAGTTATAAAAGTAAAAACATTTATATTTTTTTAGTAAAGTGCAAATTATGTTCTGGCCTTGGGAAGCCATAGGGGTTTTGAGCCCAACTTATGTTAATTTCGCTCGTTTTGAGTTTGACTCGGTTATTTATTGTAATTTCTGTTCGTTTTGGGTTTCATTTATTTATCGATGCTGATTTGTGGTAGTTTCCCGCTAGTATAGAAATATATCTATAGAAATGAAGTACATTTTTTTTTTTTTTTTGCACACTTAGCAGAGTACACTGAAGTTGAAGTAGCCTTAAACTTTGACTTGAAACGTCATAACTTGACTACTTCTTTCAGAAAAGAATTTTGGAGGGTTATTCCGTGTTGATAAGAAAAGAGGGTAAAGGTGCAGTTTAGTTCCTCCTGTAGTGTAGAGCGCAGGAGCCCCATGGTAAAGGTGCAGGTGTGTTCTCCCTTATAAAAACAACTTATTTCAGCAGATACAAAGAAGAAGCCCATTTGCAGCATTCTGTGGGACCCCAATGTCCAATGCTAGTATCAGATCCCGCAAGTGGCAGTTTACGCTCGTAATGTTCTGGCTGTACCGGCTACAAGTGCCCCAGCTAAACGGCTTTTTAGCACGACAGGACTGATAGGGACTGCAAAAAGATCAATGGCTCCAGGCAGAGTGAACAAACTCACTTTTGTTACATCAATTGTAACTGAAGTGATGTAACCGCTGATTTAAAATTGTTGGTGTTGTTAAGCCATGGTATCTGACTTGTATACAATGTTTTTTCGATGATGTTATTTGATTGATTTTTTTTTTCACTTCCTCTTCGTATGTATTTGATGAACAGGAGATGTTTGAACTTCAAACTTTGAAAGTTATGCACACATTAGCCCAAATCATTAACAAGAAGGAAATGACTAAACACGGGATTTTATAGGAACAATGCGATGTTAAACATAAACACAACATAGGTTTCCCGGGGTCTAGTGGCTAAAAATGAAAATTCTACTTGGTCTGATCGACGGTGAACATAAACACTTTCCGCACGGCCCAACAAATTCCTGTTTTGTCATATTGTTCTTGTATGTTTTTAGCCAACCATTTAAAAATCCTTACTAAAATCGAGGTTGAACGTGCTTGGTGAAGTGAAATTTTTATTATTATTTTTAATCAGAAAAATCGGCGCCCCGTGGCGCGCCGCCGGTCTAAGATTGGCGGCGCGCTGCCAAAAAAATTTCGCCGCCGCCGATACTAAATCACACATTCGCCGCCGTCATGTCGGCGTGGCGCGGCTTTGGGGACTACAAGGGGACACCAATTCACAAAAACGATTTAAAAAAAAATTAACATAAAATGAAGCCCGTAGAACTGCCGATTTTTTTTTTTTTTTTTTTTACATGGATGGTTTGAAACTTGCAATCATAAATCTTTGGTGCAAGAAGATAACCCACCCCCCAAAAAAAGTACGTGAAAAATGAGACAAATTTCTCTGATGAGCTTGAAAACTATATCCTTAATGTCTTGGGCCATTGTGGCCAAAATGAGTAAAAAAAAAGAAAGTATTTCGGACCTTCGACCTGTAAAAGGGGCAAAAATTTTTTTCAACGTCTTGAAACTGGTATCCCGTCTTTCTGGACTAAAAAGACCTTAATGGACAAAAATAGGGCTGGGACACGGGGCCCTTAGAAATGATGTTTTCTTTCAATTGGGTTGAAACTATTATTTTTAAGTCCTCAGGCCAAGGGTTTCTCCACACGCCAAAAGAAAAATAAGGGTCTTCCTAATATTGAACACGAAAAAGGGCCTTTTTCTGAATTGATGGTAAGTTTTATCTGTGGGTCTCTAAACCATGGGGAGCTTAATTTACGAAGTAACTTTTAGAACTATTGCTCTAGAACCTGAACAACAGGCTTCGTTTAGAAACTGAACGAAGTTGTTTGAAAAAGAAATAGTAATCTTTAGGAATCAGTTTATGGCCTAAATGATCAGGCATTTATCTGAAAATTTATCTGAATCAGATAATATGACAATCTAGTTTTCGCTCTCATATCACTGTCTAAAATCCTATAGCCTCGTTTACGGAATGTCATTTAGCCAAACATACTGCATATTTCTCTGTACTACCGAAGAGTAGCTGCTAGTTTGTAAATATATCGTATAAATGAGATTTAACTCGCCAGCATAGCTAGTAGTGTAGTATAGGTGTGCTACAGGCACTTAAATAACGACTGAATTCAGCTCTTTTGATGGTTTATATCCTGATCGTGTTGACAGGCATTCTTAAGGATAATTTTTATTTTGAGAAAAACTCCGCAAGTTTTTGGCATCTCACTGTAGTCACATTCCTGCGGTTTAAGATACTTATTATTAATGTGTTAATTTTAGTGTTGGACGCCATGATATAGCTGCTGATATCAATTATGATGATGCATTTGACCAGTCGTTCAGAACCGTCTATATTGATCTTCCGGATATAAGTTTCGCCGTATCTGATCATACTCTACATAGTTACGACCCCGAAAATTTATCAACAATTTTCTGGTCAAAAGAATTTGAGTCTCCGGTTGTCAGTGCATGGTTTCTGTCGAATGGACATTTGAAAAAACTAGCTTTGCCGAATTGGGAGATGCTAGACAGTGCTGGAACGGTGCAAAACAGCCAAGCCTTAATCTATGTCGGCCTTCGTAACGGAATGGTAAGTCTTTGAACATCTTCAATTAATTACATATGGTACGTCTTATAAAGAAAGGGGAGAATCTAACCCGTCAGTGGTGGTCATAGCAGCAAATGTGTTGTGTAGCGACTTGTAAAAATAAAAATTGGGTATGCCATGCGAACTGTAAAGAAAAGAAAAAAAACAAACGTTGTAGTAACTTCAGATATTAAAGCTAGGGAATGTACTTAATATAGCTCGTACTGAGTAAAAGTGATGAATTGATTCTGTGATTGTATAATTCCAGTAAGTGTTTCTCTCTCCTTCTTTTTAGTCAACTGGGACTTAAAATGTAATTTGTGCAGTCTTTGGTTATAACAGTTGCTTGGAAATAGGAGCCTACCAAACTATAAGTTGCCTGACTATCCTACCTAACTTTTAGAGAAACTGAAAAGAAAGAAGGATTTTTTTTTTGTTAAATCAAACAGTTCGTGATAACGAACTGTAAGTAAGGAGCGACTCTGCTCAACAGTAACCGAAAATCTAAAGAACGGAATTTTAACATCAATAGATATATATATATATATATATATATATATATATATATATATATATATATATATATATATATATATATATATATATATATATATATATATATATATATATATATATATATAATATATATATATATATATATAATATATATATATATATATATATATATATATATATATATATATATATATATATAATATATATATATATATATATATATATATATATATATATATATATATATATATATATATTGGATGTGTGAGTACCGCTGGCACCACTTATTGGAGGGGGTGCGGCGCTGGCACCACTTATTGGAGGCTTAAGTGCAGGGGTCACCACTTTTAAAGGCAAAAATGGCGCAAAGAGTTGCTATGCCACTTACTGGAGGGGGAGATCCCTCGTCGGCCCCAAATTAGTGGGATTTCCGCGGTTACTCCAACGGTTCCGTATATACCAACGTGATCGGATGGTCTGTGGCCACATTTAAAGCCAAAGTTTACCGATAAGATTTCTAACTATCTCTTTTAGATTCGACCTAAGCTGAAAAGTTAAAAGAGTACATAGTAAAAAAAAAGCTTACTGTAATCACTACACGTTGTATAAACGAACTGACTAAAAAGGACTCTTTCTCCCAGCCCGCTAGCCGCGTGCTGCGGCAGGGGTTACGAGGGTGGTAAATGAATCTTTCCAGCCAATCCTAGGACTTACTAACTTACTGGCCAATCTCCCTAACTGCGCAATTTCTTACCTCGTGGTCTATTAAACACGTACGCAATAAAGAAGACCCAAAATGGCGTCATAAAAATAAAAGGAAAATTAATATTTATTACTCGGGGAAGGAAAATAATTAAGGGGCCAAAAGAAATGAATCTGGGAGGGACATTTATCTGAAAAAAACTGGGACCAAGGGTTCCAACACCTCCCTCCTAAGATAAATGGCCCGTATCTCCGGTGGATTGGCTGGAAACTCAGACATAAAATACATAACACTAAACTCAAAATCACTAAACTTGTATCTTCTCTCTTTTCACCGCTTGGCTCAGGATCGATCGTCCTCTACATGTCTTCTACTGTAGGACCACCATGGTCTAGATCGCCTAACATCCGCATTTGGTTTTCAAAGTTGACGTCCCCAAGATTCGTAGAAATTCATTGTGCACAGCACAATCAAAAACAAAAATTTTCTTGCTCTCACGAATTTACATTTGAGAGGAGCAGAGAATCAGTTTCTGGCACATGTGATGATGCCAGCCCTCGTGAAAAATTGGCTGCACTAGCCTCTTAATTTCCATCTGTGGAAACAACCCCACATCTCAATCAAAAAGTAAATTGCCCCTTGGCATAATTTCAAATAATTTAAGGCCGAAAATGCAAAGGCCTGTGAAAACGATAAGGGTACTGGGAATGTAGTAAAATTTTGAGCGAACCATGAATCGCCTTTTTTTTCTGGGTTCCCTCCTCTGGGATAATTAATGAAGAATATGCGTTGATGCTAATTGAAAGTGAAATTTGGGTATATCTCCCACTGAATACAATTTGCCGGAAATAATTGTCGATTCCCATGAAGAATAATAACTATGAATAGGGTTACTGGACAAAGGTTTGGGTGAAGTATGAAGTGACTGGGAGAGAGTATCCCCCAAGGACTCCAGATCAGAAAGGCAAAATCCCGGTAAAGGGATCACAACTTGCCCGCCAGTTGTGCATTGAGGAAAAAGGGCTATCTTTCGCGACTTCCCGCAGGGGATCTTCCCCAAGGGATTCCTCCCCCTCATAAAGGATCGATATATCTTTTGAATTGATAATACTAATCTCAGATTTATTCCCAAATTTTTCCAATCCGACTCGACATTTAATATCTCCCGACTTTCCCCCAACCCGTTGTAGGTCATTCATCTCTATTTTGTAACCATCTTGTTTTATTCCCCATGGGTCTTTGCCCTCTTTCTCCCCCCTTATTGTCTATGTTTTCAAGGCACAGCCCATCCAACATTTTATTTTTTTTTCCCTATTATCTATATATCTCTCGATTCTAATCGGGACATGCCGTCAGCGTTCCCGTTATCTGTCCCTAGTCTTGACTTTATTTCGAAGTCGTATTCTTGTAGGCACAGGGCCCACCGTGCTAATCGTCGGTTATCTGGCTTCATTATATTTAGCCATTTTAATGGGTTGTGATCTGTCACTATTGTAAATTTTCGTCCATATACATAATAGTCCAGTTTTTTGACCGCATAAATTATCGCAAGGCATTCTTTTTCAATTGTGCTGTAATTTAATTCTGCTTTTGATAATTTTCTGGATATAAATGTGATTGGATGTTCCCCATCTTCAAAATTTTGGGATAAAACTGCCCCTAATCCGTAATCTGAACTGTCAGTTTGTAGCACAAATGGTAAGGAAAAATCTGGATTTCTCAGTATCCTCTCGCTACAAAGAGCATCTTTCAGTGTATCAAATGCATTTTGTTCAATTTGTAACCATTTAACGGGGTCTACGGCCCCCTTCCTTGTTAACTCTGTCAAAGGTGTAGCAATCGTTGCAAAATTTGGTATGAATTTTTGATAATATCCTGCCAACCCCAAAAATGACCGAACTTTTTTCTTTGGGGTCGGAGCTGCTGCGTTTCTAATTTTTTCTGTTTTTTCCCTTAATGCGGCTATTATACCGTTTCCTATTTTGTGTCCCAGGTATTCTGTCTGTGTCTGTACTAATTTACATTTTTCTACTTTCAAAGTTAGTCCTGCTCTCCTCAGCCTGGTTGGTACTTGTTCCATATGGATTAGATGTTCGTTGAACGAGTTCGAAAATACTATAATGTCATCCAAGTAGGCTCTTGTATATGGTAAGGAATTTAAAATATAATCTACTAGCCTCTGGAATGTTGCTGGTGCCCCTTTTAGTCCGAATGGCATATATCTAAATTGGTACAACCCAAATGGAGTAATAAAGGCAGTTTTGGCTGAATCATCTGGGTCCATTTTTACTTGCCAATATCCCCTTCTCAAGTCTAAAATTGATATAAATTTTGCGGAGCCAACTGACTCTAGAATTTCATCCATTCTTGGTATTGGGTACGCGTCTGATTCGGAAATATTAGTCAGTTTTCTGTAGTCTACGCAAAATCTAATGGAGCCATCTTTCTTCGGGACTAATACGACTGGTGCTGCATATTCTGAATTTGATGGTTCTATCACCCCTAACTCGAGCATTCGGTCAATTTCTTTTTTCATTTCTTTCCTTTTTGCTTCCGGTATTCGGTACGGGTATTGTTTTATTGGTTTCTTGTCCTTTAATAGTATCTTATGTACTACATTTTCTGTTTTTCCGATTTGGTCTGTTAATACGTCTGCAAATTCCGTGAATAACTTATTTAATTGGGATTTCTGAGCCTGGCTCAGATATGTTTCTGCCGAAACCCTTTCAATGGCATTTATATGTGTTTCTGCCGGGTCTATTGTACCTAAAGGGGCACTTTCCTCGTCATGTTCTGAGGTCGAAATCATGAGACAGCGCTTTTGCGGATCCTTGAGGTTTTCTTTTTCATTTTCCTTGTTAAATTTCCTCAGTAAATTCACATGGTAAACTTCTTCCTTTTTTCTTGCTCCATCTAATTCTATCATATAATTTACATCATTCATTTTCTTTTTCACCTTAAACGGTCCCTTCCATCTTACTTCCAATTTATTATTTCCGCCCGGTAATAAAATGAGGATTTCCTCCCCTTCCTTGAAATCGCGCATTCGGGCGGATTTATCGTACCATGTTTTTGTTTTCTCTGCATATTCCCCCTGTGCTTGCTTTGCAATTTCATGGTATTTATGCAGCTTTTCTCGTAGTGATAGTAAGTGGGTTATCACTGTTTCTTCATTTTTATCTTCATTCTCCCATGATTCCTTTAAAATGTCTAACACCCCCCTTGGGTTTGTCCCATACAGTAATTCAAATGACGAGAACCCTGTAGCTTGGTGTGGAGTTTCTCTGTACGCAAAAAGGACATAAGGAAGCATTTTGTCCCATTGGTTTACATCATCTCTTACAAAACGTCTCAACATACTAATTAGGGTTCCGTTAAATCTTTCTGTCACTCCATTTGTCTGAGGATGGAATTGAGTAGTTAATACTTGTTTAATACCGAGAAATTCGTATAATTTTCGGATGTATGTCGATATAAAATTGGTTCCATTATCTGTTAAAATTTCCTTCGGGATTCCATGACGCGAGACATATTTTGCTAATTCTTCTGCGATTTTTGGTGATTTTACTGTTCGCATTGGGATAGCTTCTGGGTATCTCGTAGCCAGATCATTAATAACTAAAATGAATCTGTTTCCCGCGCTAGATTTCGGAAGTGGACCTACAATGTCCATTGAAATTCTCTCAAATGGTTTGCCGAAAATGGGCATTTTTTCATTGGAACTTTTTCATTTGGTTTTTTGTATGCAACTAATTGACAATCTTTGCATCTTTTACAAAAGTTGATAATATCTTTTTTTAATCCTTCCCACCAAAAACACTGCAAGACTCTATCTCTTGTTCTTTGGGATCCCATGTGTCCCCCCTTTGGGCTTGAGTGAGCCAATTTTATTACCGCTTTCCTTAATTCATGTGGTACCAAAAGTTGTAGTTTTCTAGCGTTTTCCCCGGTTTCCATTACTTTGTAAAGTAGATTTCCATTACTGGAAAATTGTTTAGATTGTGGATTATTTTGATTCGATAGTGCTACTTTTATTTTTTTGCAATCTCTATCATTTGTTTGTAATTCTGCGAATTTTTCGGAAGTTATTCCGAGTGCTTCGGTTAGTTCATCTTTGGTTTCCTCTTCTTCTCTTTCTACGGTCAATAGTTTTTCTTGTTTATGGTTATATTCCTTTTTGTCTGCCCTTTTTTGGCTTTTCGGTTTTCTTAGTTTCTCATTTTTTATGAACATCTCGTCGTTGAATTGAAATGGGTTTTGTATATTCTGATCATCATTTTCATTAATGGGCGGCACAGCCTCCCTTTTATTTTTTTCTTGACTTCGTGTCACCGCATTTACTCTTTTTATCATGGAGGTTGCTTTTAGTGCAAGAAAGTTTTCGATATTTCCGAAATCTCCCCCTAATAAAACGTCTACTGCAAGAGTAGGTACAACCCCTACTTTTAATTCCTTTTTAACTGTATTTCCCTCTTTATTGGCTAATTCTATTATGACCTGAGCTGTCGGGCATTTATGTTCTGTTCCATAGTAGCATAGCGATGCCACTTTATTTTTGTAGTTTATGTCGGTTTTCTTTATCAAGTCTTCCCGTACATAGGTTTGGTCGCTGCAGGAATCAATAGGTATTTCTACCGATTTACCATTTAGTTCGCCACATACTTTGTGTGATTCTGCAAATGCGCAAGTTTTTATATTCTCAGGGCTTTTAACCCATGCGGTTCTCTTATACGTTTGTAACTTTTTCCAATTCTCTCGGGATCGATCGTTTCTCGGATTGTCCTGTCTTCCGTTTGCCCCATCGTCCCTTGTTCTGTAATTATTGTCGTAATTCTTTTTCGCGCTTCGGCAATCTGAGGCATAATATCCTCGTTTATTACAGTTATAACAGGTAACGTCATACTGATCCTGTTTTTGGCCGTATTTTCTACCGTCTTTATTTGGGCAATTGGTGCTATAGTGGCCGCCCAAGTTACAGTGGTAGCATGTTATTTCTCCTTGTGTTTGCCATATTTGGCTAGCATTCTTTTTTTTTCTGTGTACGGGTATTCTTTTCTACCATTTCCTCCTAACCTTGGTTTTTGTGGGAATGCCTCCCTTCTAATTTCAGTGTGCCTGTCTGCTAATTCGGACATTTCTTCAATTGTTTGTGGGTTTTTCTCTTTTAAGTGCATCCTCATATTTGGATGGGTATTTTCTAAGAATTGTTCGATCGCTGTTTTATTAACTATTCCCGTTATCTTATCTTTTATTTCTTCCGGGTCTTCTAATATTGTATAGTTCTCTATCTCTAGCCATTTTAAACACATATCTTTCAATTTGTACCCGTGTTCTTTATAAGTTTCGTTGTCTCGTTTTCTTTCGCTTCTAAACCTTCTTTGAAAGTGCTCGGGGAAGAGTTGAAATTTTTCAAAAATGGCTTGTTTTAGTCTTTCAAAATCTTTTGAGTATTCCATTGGTAATGCTTTATATGCAAGTTGTGCTTTGTAGTTAAGGAGGGGCTGTATTCTTGTCACCCAATTTTCTCTCAGTAATCCGCTTAATTCCGCCGTTTTTTCAAAATTGTATATGTATAAATGTACATCTTCATTTTCTTTCATTGGTTGAAGGTTTACTGCCTGCATTATCTCTATTGTAGACGATTTCTGAGGCTTTTGGTAATTTCTCCCTGCAATCATTTCCATTATGTATTTTCTTTCCTCTCTGTCTGCCTCCTCCTTTCTTTCTCTGGCTATCCTATCAGCCTCTTCCTTTTTTTCTCTGGCTTTCCTATCAGCCTCTTCCTTTTTTTCTTTGGCTACCTCTCTTTCTCTCATGAAATTTAATATTTGTTGTGTTGTATCTATTTGAGTACTCCTTCGCGAGCTCCTACTGGAAATTGAGCTTCTACTACTCCTGCTACTTGGCCTACTCTGAATCTCACTGTTTTTATATTCTCTTAACTCGTTTTCTGAGTCTACTCGTTGTATAATATTTTCTTCTCCCCGCAACTCCCCTGCTTTTTGTACCTTCTCTGAAGGGTGAGTTTGTTTTGTTATACCCGTTCTTTCATGCAATGATTTTTCTCCATGTATTATCGCCACTGTTTCTTTTGTTCGGGTTTCTTTATCTGCGAGTAATTCTTTCTGCATTTGTCTTAGACTTTTCTCTTCTTCTCTGGTTCGTACCGGAGATTGCTCTATTACTGATTTTGTTTTGAAGATTTCCTCTTCACACGTCCCAGAAATGTCTATTTCACCTGTTGAGTGATATATGGTTCTATTTTATGGTGTTTTTCTTATGGTATTTCCAGCGGGAGTCGCATACAATTGTGTGTCTGAATCCGATTTTTGTTTTACCGCGGTAGATCTTGTCTGAATTCTTCGTTTGTCCGCCATTATTTCACGCTTTGTTTAACGTCTTTTGTTCAAATGAAATTTTTTTTTATCAATGTCTCTTTTTATCCTTTCGTGAAAAATTATTTCCTTTTAATTTGTCGATTATCTGTGGGTGGCGCAGCCTCCCTTGTCTCACCAGTTAATTATTCGCGTGATTTATTGATTCTTAAATTTTATTACTTATTATTATCCGACTAGGCACAGCTCAGATAAAAATTTACTTGTTGCGATTTTTATATATGTACCCAAAATAGGCTACTTTCTAGGCCAAATTAACCCGTCTCTTCGAAAGCGCGGAATTCTTTTATTTTCAGATTTACTGATAGGACCTTAAATCGCTGCCACCACTTATTGGATGTGTGAGTACCGCTGGCACCACTTATTGGAGGGGGTGTGGCGCTGGCACCACTTATTGGAGGCTTAAGTGCGGGGGTCACCACTTTTAAAGGCAAAAATAGCGCAAAGAGTTGCTATGCCACTTACTAGAGGGGGAGATCCCTCGTCGGCCCCAAATTAGTGGGATTTCCGCGGTTACTCCAACGGTTCCGTATATACCAACGTGATCGGATGGTCTATGGCCACATTTAAAGCCAAAGTTTACCGATAAGATTTCTAACTATCTCTTTTAGATTCGACCTAAGCTGAAAAGTTAAAAGAGTACATAGTAAAAAAAAAAAGCTTACTGTAATCACTACACGTTGTATAAAAGAACTGACTAAAAAGGACTCTTTCTCCCAGCCTGCTAGCCGCTTGCTGCGGCAGGGGTTACGAGGGTGGTAAATGAATCTTTCCAGCCAATCCTAGGACTTACTAACTTACTGGCCAATCTCCCTAACTGCGCAATTTCTTACCTCGTGGTCTATTAAACACGTACGCAATTAAGAAGACCCAAAATGGCGTCACAAAAATAAAAGGAAAATTAATATTTATTACTCGGGGAAGGAAAATAATTAAGGGGCCAAAATAAATGAATCTGGGAGGGACATTTATCTGAAAAAAACTGGGACCAAGGGTTCCAACAATATATATATATATATATATATATATATATATATATATATATATATATATATATATATATATATATATATATATATATATATATATATATATATATATATATATATATAATATATATATATATATATATATATATATATATATATATATATATATATATATATATATAAAATTGGCTTTTTGTGCTGATTCCAAATATATAAGATTCATTAAGTTTACTCTTTATCAAGTTTGCCCATCCAAAGTTATGAGCCTGAGAATATTTGCCTGATTTTCAAAAAAAAGGAGGGAAACCCCGAAAAAGTCAAGGGCTCCTAATAAAAACCGCACCATCAGATTCAGCGTATCAGAGAACCTCTCTTTAGAGGTTTCAAGCACCCATCTCCAAAGATGTGGAATTTTGCATTTTGTGTCAGAACAAAGATCACGGATGCGTTCTTTTTTCCAGGGATCATCGTATCAAACCAATGGTCCTAGAATATCGGGAGAGGGCTCATTCTAACAAAAGCTAAATTCCTAGTGTCCTTTTCAAGTGCCCTAAAAGATTTGAGGTAAACTAGCCCTACTCCCTCGCCCCTCCCCCCCCCCAAAGTTGTCCGATAGAAATTTTGACATAGCCCATCTGTTCAGAATAGTTGAAAAGTCTAATAAATATGCATTTGGGGATAGCATGACCCTCGTTAGCCCCTATGGTAATGGCTGTAAGTTGTGAAATTTGCCCATAGTTTACGTATAGTATTTGTTATTGGGAAGTATGCGGACATATTCGCGAGGGGGGGGGGATTCTCCGCGGGGAGGGAAATTTCTGGGGCTGAAGTTTACATGGGAAGTTCAACACATGGGAATTTGCCAGAATTCGTATACAAAATTCTTTTTATTTGTCTTACTTTCTCTTTGCCGACTCAATTTTTCATGTGGAAATGTTCCGGGGGAATTCTCTGGCGAAATTTTCACGTGATCGGAATTGTCTTGGGTATCTTTTCATTGGGGGGGGGGGGGGGGTCCGTGGGAGAAATTCTCCATTTGGAATCCTTAGCCAAATTTCCACGGGGGGGGGGATTTCTGGGGGGAAATTCCACGGAGGGGAGATAGCTGGTTTGATTTGAAAAACGATCAGAAATCGAAGTCATTTTAAAATGAAAGTATACTAGGAGAATTTTTCAGGCGGAATCGTCCGCAAGAAATTTCCGGAGGGGATTTTCAGCGAAGATAGAGTTTTCCAGGGGGGGGGGATTTTGCGTCCAAGGAACTTGCTGGAAAATTTTATTTGGGGGGGGGGGATTTTCCACGGAGGGGAGTCGAATTTCTCGCCATTATTTGAAAAACGATCAGAAATTAAATAAATAAAAACAAGTTTTTTTCAACTGAATGTAAAGAGTAATATTAAAACTTAAAACAAACAGAATTTATTATGTATATTAGGGGGGCTGCTCCCTTCTAAATACCTTGCTCTTTACGCCAAAGATTGACTTTTTGTCCCAATTCTTTAAGAACAACTCCTGAACACACAAGATCCCTCTAATTAGAATAAGATGTTTTTAAAGTACTAAAAAACTTTTGCTTGAAGAGGGAGGTGTTTAACAGGGGACAACCCGCCTCGTATACGGATAATTTCTGTTCGTTTCAAGTCTTAATGTTGCTTCTTACTTTCGGTTTTTTATATATTTAATATAAAAAAGAAATGCTCATTATAAACGGTCATTATCCTCTCGCCCCCTCTAAAATTTGGCAAGTGCTTTCCTGAAACTGTTTTATAATGCAACAATTATAATCAGTTAGTTATTGTGTGGATTGTACTTTTAAAATCCCTTTCAAATGTTTGAACAGAAATTTCATTGTATAAAGTAATTACAACTAAAGAGCCCCTTCGTGATCAGTGTATGATAATGCAGAGAATTGACCATAGAAAGTAGAGCAATTGTAGGGACTTGGAAGGGAACTCATTTGACAGGAAATTGAAAGTTATTGTCCCCTTTTCAAGGACCAGGAGTCAGGGGTGACCGTTCATTAAATTCAGGGAGGGAGGAGCAAAATGTATTTTTTTTAAACCTGGGAAAGGACAATTTTTTTTTAATGAGTGTAACGAAGAAAACCATTTTTCAATGCAAATAAGAACAAAAAAGTTTTTTTTCAAAATCAAGGGGATGAAGCAAAAAGTCTGGGCAAAAATTTCCTTTCCCGTAAGTGGTGCTCCTACCAAAAGTTGTAGTTGGGCACCCTGCTCCCCATCATGTACTTTTTTTGCTCCTGGGCACCCATGTAATTCTGTTTGATATTGGATCAAATTTTTGAGTTAGCAATTTTCTTATATCATTTCCGAATTTTTATTCTAATATCCGAAAAATGTGTCTCCAGTGTAGGCAATAGACCCATGCAGCCCCAAGGAAAAGAGCCACAAATAAAGAAAACTGGTCGACACTTCACATTATGCGTTTTAGTAGGAAAGATGGGAATATCCCACCTTTTTAAACCGGGAACCTTTCAAGAAACTTAAATATTTATGATTAGAGGTACAAGTAATACCAGTCATCAAACCCCAAACCCTGAAAATTATATTACAATGCCACAAGTGTTGGATGTATAACTACCTTAAGGGAAAAATTTCTTCCTAAAACAAGTTTCCCGAAGAAAGTTAAGAGCGATGTTAAACCTAGAGCAAGGAGAATTCAAGTAATGCAAAATATCAAATTTAAAAAGAACAGAAAGTAGAGTGAATAAATAAAAATTAAGACGAACAGAAATTAAAGTGAATAACCGAGGCAAACTTGAAACGAACATAGGTTACCAGAACTAAAAGTTAGGTTGTCGTCCCCTTTGAAGGATCAAACCCTAATAAAGGTACATCGTCATTCGCACTTTACTGGAACTAAACAGATCGCCTCAAAAATTGCCAATTGACTTCATCAAAGTTTTATTGAGATGTCAAGTCTATACGTTTTAATGAAATGGAATTAAAAGGAAGAATAGTGACAAAGAAAGCTTTCCTTTTAAAAGAGTGAAACTGAATTGAAATCCACAAATGTATTTATTCTTAGAAGTTATTTTTTCCTTTCTGAAAACTTGAAAACTTGTAAATAAATGTAAAACTTGATTATTATTTTTTTATTTTGATGTTACTATAGATAGAAAAAAACGTTCGAGATACATGTTAGCAGCTAAGCAGATTGCCGCCAATCTTACCACTTAACGTTTTCTTTAACTTGAAGAAAAAAGAGTTTCATGGACTGATACCTTTTTGGTTAAATTACCGGCGGAATAAAGCTCTGCCGCCAAGCCAAGCCTTGGACGGAAGAATTCCTCAAATAGGAGCTGCCCCCCCCCCCCCTCTCAACCGTCCTAAAGACCAGATTGTCTCTATCTAAGTGTGACATTTTTATGCTTATGAATAAAATGAAAATAATAACAAAAATAGTGACGAGTTAATCCATAAAAAAAAATTATAGGTTCCAACTTTATTTATTCTAAGATATTTATTAAAAAGGATCATATTATTGTCAATATATTTCTTTTTTATTTCATTTCATTCAGACATATTGAAAATTAATACTTTATTAAACTATAAATAAAACTTCTAAACGTGAAGAGGTAATTTTGAAGTAACCTGCATAGCTTTACTGAAGTAATCTTTGAATTGAAGAATCTGCAATGTATTTGCTAATTGATTTTATTGCATTTGAAATGAATGGATGCCAAAGAACAAAAATTAATGAAGGTATATCAAAAATATATCGAATATATTTAATTTTTTGTCAGACACAGATGACGATTGTGTCTTTATTGGGATTTTAGGGGGGGGGCACTCTTATTTCTGGTAATTTCTGCTCGCTGTAGGTTTGATTTGATTGTCTCATGTATTCATTCATAGTTATATCTAATGCTTTTAAGTTTGACCTGTTGGTTTATTCCCATTTCTGTTCATTTTCTATTTCATTTATTGGTTCATGATAATTTCTGTTCATTTTAAGTTCAGCTAATATATTACTTTATTTCTAATCGTTTTTATAGTGCCACACCATATATTTCTTTGGAAAATATTTTCTTTTTAAACTAATCAAACAGTACGTGGTAACGAACTGTTAGTAAGGAGTGACTCGGCTCAATAGTAATTGAAATTCTAAAACACGGAATTTTAATATCGATAGATATATCAAAAGAATCAGCTTATTATGCTGATTCCAAATATATTATCAAGTTTAGTGTTACCCATCAAAAGTTACAAGCTTGAGAAAATTTGCCTTATTTTTGAAATAGGGGGGAACAGGGGCGTCCGAGACTCATTTCATTGGAGGGGCGATCTTCGTAAATTTTAGTGAATCGCTACCTGATTTATGCCGAATTTTCTGCAGAAATCAAGAATTTTCCTAAACTTCGGGCAATTTTGCAAAATTTCTGCCGAATGCCAAAAACTTTGGAGGGGCACCCCCCCCCCCCTCAGGTACGCCCCTGGGGGGTGAAACACCCCTTAAAGTTCAGGAAATCTTAATGAAAATGACACCATCATATTCAGGCTACCAGAGAACCCTTCTGTAGAAGTTTCAAGCTCCTATATACAAAAATGTGAAATTTTGCTATTTTTGCCAGAAGAAAGGTCACGGAGGCGTGTTTATTTGTTGTTGTTTTTTCTCAGGGGTGATCGTATCGAAATAATGGTCCTTGAAGACCGAGAGAGGGCCGATTAGAATGGAAACTAAAAATTCTAGTGCTCTTTTAAGGGAGCAAAAAGATTGGAGGGTAACTGGCCCCCCTCCCACGCATCTTTTTTCCCCAAATTTATCTGATCAAAATTTTGAAATAACCATTTTGTTCAGTATAGTTGAAAGATCAAATAACTATGTCTTTAGGGTTAAGATGACCCCGCACAGTCCGTGGGGAGAGACCTGTAAATTATGAAATTTGTCCATTGTTTACGCTTAGTAATTTGTTATTGGGAAGTATACAAACATTTTTCAGGGGGGGGGATTTTGTGCTTGGGGTGGATTTTCATAGGAAGGATCTTCCTTGTGGAGGGAATTTTAGGGGGGGGAGGGTGAATTTTCCAGGAGAAATTTTACACTGGGGGGGATTCGACGGAATTCCTAAACGAATTTTTTTTTATTTGCCTTACATTCTCTTTGCCAACTCAATTTTGAATGTGGAGATATTTCGGAGGAATTATCTGGGGGCTATTTTTCGCGTGTTTTGATTTCCGGGAAAAATGTTTACGTAAGGGAGCATTTCCGGAGAGATCGAGAAATCGATTAGAAATAAATGTCTTTTTAAAATGAATGTATGCTAAGGAGAATTTTTCAAGCTGAATCGTCTGCAAGGAATTTTGTTTTTTGAGGGGGGAGATTTTCCGCGAGGATTGAACTATTTGGAGGGAATTTGACGGGGGTGGGGTGTACTTTAGTTTGGATGAAATTTCCAAGGAGGAGTTTTCTGCGGGGGGGGGGGGTATATTTCGGAGGGTGATTTACCAGTACTATTTGAAAAACGATCAGAAATTAAATTTAAAAAGTAAGTGTTTTTTAACTGAAAATACGGAGCAACATTAAAACTCAAAACGAACATAAATTATTCCGTATATAAAAGGTCGCTCCCTCGTCAATACCTTGCTCTTTACGCTGAAGTTTGACTATTTGTCCCAATTTTTTAAGAACGGCTACTGAAACACAAGGGTCGTTTAATTAGAATAAGAAGCTTTTTTTTAAAGCACTAACAGCTGTAGCGTAAAGAGCAAGGTATTGAGGATTTAGTAGTTCATTGTTATTTAGTAGCTATGAAAAAACGAAGCATAGACTTGGCTTAGTACCCTGAAAGAGTTTTTCGGGGTAATCATATTTTGAACGGGGACAGGGGGGGGGGGGTGGTTGATACTGTTTATTTTAAAGAGAAAGAACTTTATGGCTGGTAGCCCTCATTGAAATGTTCGTTTTAAGCTGTGACGTCGTTTATAACTTTCATTTGAGGAAAAAATTGTTTCTTTTATATATTTATTTTCCGGCTGTTTTTCATAATACAACCAGGGTTACCCTAAATATTAAAGGGGGGAGGATGCCACCCCCTCAGCTGTTTATGCTCAAGTTTAGTTATTGGATAATTGCTTCAAAGACAATCTTTTAAAAAGCGCAACATCGCTTTGGAAAAGACCGTAACTAACTGGCAATGTTTGTGGGGAGGGGGGGGGTGAACTTAAAAAAAAATTTTCCTTTGTCGTAATTTTAGTGTTTTTCCTGTGTAGTGGCTCATAAGACATCTGTTTCCT
Organism: Artemia sinica; assembly: GCA_027921565.1. Lineage (NCBI taxonomy): Eukaryota > Metazoa > Arthropoda > Branchiopoda > Anostraca > Artemiidae > Artemia > Artemia sinica. Next base: position 37,523,173 of record CM051258.1, read on the forward strand.
TGGGGACTCCCCCCTTCTTTCAACCCTTGCCGGTATAACATGCTAGGCATGTGAATGTAATCTTTTATTACGCACTTCACACGATTCTTCAATAAGAGAGAAACTGACACCCACTTATTGTCCATATTGCGCGACTATTCCAAATATAATTTCGAAGTAAAGGAGGGTTAAGGGCTAAGTTGCCCTCCATATTGATCTGAAGGATCTGTAATGGCAAGTTTGAAATTTAGGTCTGTAAATGCTGTTTCTTTTCTTCAGAAATTAGCACCTTGCTGCTGTGTGATTTCATATCTTCTCAAAATTTCTTCCATGATACGTTTATTTCTAATGCTAGTTCTCTTTTTTTCTGGTTAATAAGCCGCATATTGACATTTAGTTTGCTTTAGGATGCATACATAAATGAATAAATTTTCCAAAGTGTTTACTAATTATGTATTACATTATTTTATTTTGTGAAACAAAAGTTTTGGAGTTAGCTTTTCCAAGAGGTGATTTTATTGAACTTCATCTTTTCCTTTTCTAGCTGTATGTACAAGATAGTCCTTTCCTTATAAAAGAAGCAACAAAAAAGCAAGATTTGCTTAGCGGCAAACATAACCTTCCTAAGATAGCATGGACACCGTACCTGATCACTGGTAAGAATTTTTTTTCATGGAAATTACTATATTTAACACTTTAATATAATGAATGACATAAGTCACTATTAATTAATTATTATTGTGTAAGGGTAAGCACTTAGTCTTGAATCTTCCCTCAGTTCACATTGGAATCCTAAAGATGTCAAATGTTTTTAAAAGTATACCTACTGGTTGTCAAAACTAGTAAGACTACTGACTTTTGCATCCGATGTTCGGTTTCCATACTTCTGAAGGTATAGTGCTATAGTAAGTTACATCGGTGTCAGCTAAGTAGGATCGGCAGCAATGCTTACGTGGCAGAAAGGAACTGACTCCAGACTTTTGGGGGTTAGCACTACCTTATTTGGAGTATATTTTTAATTTAGTTGGTAGCTCCCTTTTTATGAAGTTTTTCTGTATTAAAGAATTGTTATGTAAATAGTACATTGGTAAATATTCAATAGCCTACATTAGCTACAGATAATCAAGTCATTGATGGTACATTGAATCCCTAGAGAAGAAAGGTTCCAGTACATGATTTCTAAATATTTGCGAATGTAATTCCAAAATGAGCTAATCTCTTATGCGCTTGTGGTTGAATTTATATTGATTTATTTTATACGTAATATGACAGATTAGGAAAAGAAGGTGGAATAGTTAGGCATAGATTTTGTTTTGAAGAACGCATAGTTCATTTCTATACAGACGTATAGTATCTCAATCTGCAAATTGAGATGTTAAGCTGGACACTTACAATGTTTTGCGCAACTTTAGAAAAAAACAAGGTGACTTAAAATATAAAAAGTATTAACAGTGTTCGTGTAAATTGTATGTTATCCAAAGTTTAGAAGGACTTATTGTTAGAACTGTTCTATTTGGTGAATCAAGTTTCTTCGTAGTATCGTCACAATAAAAAAAATTAGTAATGACCTTACCTACGAATTGGAATAAAGAAGATAATTTCTTAAACCACATTGGCCTGACATGGTTGTTATGGTTTTTAGGTATTTGGTTTTAATTCTTTTAATTTTTGGCTTTTATTGAATTTTATTCATCTTTTAAGTTTTGGTTTTTTCTTTGGTTTTTTGGTTCTTTTCACATTGACCTTCCGCGTTTTTTTTTTTTGTTTTTTTGTTTTTTTTTTCTGCACTTTCCTTGGATACATTATTTCGTTTCGCGCTGAAGAAGAGAGGCGTTTGTCTTCTCGAAATATTCGCTTTGTTTTTTCATTATTTTCATTTGTTCTATAAAAACCCCATTTTTGCTCGTTTTTCTTTCTTTGTGCAATAAAGAAGGAGAATGTGAAAATTGTAGACTGGGTTACTATTAAGTTTGGGAACTTTTGGTGGTTTTTAGCTGATAGTTGCCCTCCAATCACTTTTAAGTGTTAAAAAGGACACTAAAACTTCTTATTTCGAATTGAATGAGTCCCTTCGAAGTTGTACGACCACCCCTTTCATAAAAACCTTAAATGTTAACAATTAGCAACTAGTACATTCCGAAATACATAATTACTGGACCTTTCAACTATCCTGAACAAAATGGCAGTCTCAAAGGTTTGATTGGATGTTTGGGGAAATGACGGATATGGGGGGATGGTTGCCCTCCAATCACTTTTGACTCTTAAAAAGGGAATTAGAACTTTCAATTTCCAAGCAAATGAGCTCCTTTCGAAGATGGAAACTACCACAAATCAGCATCGATAAATAAATGAAACCCAAAACGAACAGAAATTAAAATAAATAACCGAGTCAAACTCAAAACGAGCAGAAATTAGCATAAGTTGGGCGCAAAACCCCTATGCCTTCCCAAGGCCAGAACAAAATTTGCACTTTACTGAAAAAAATATAAATGTTTTTACTTTTATAACTTTAATAAATCAAATAATTTTAACATATTGATTACTACATATCAGTATATGTATATTAAGCTGACAATGCACATTCATTTGTATTTTTTCAGTAAAGTGTAAATTTTGTTCTGGCCTTGGGAAGGCATAGGGGTTTTGCGCCCAACTTATGTTAATTTCTGCTCGTTTTGAGTTTGACTCGGTTATTTATTCTAATTTCTGTTCGTTTTGGGTTTCATTTATTTATCGATGCTGATTTGTGGTAGTTTCGAGCTTGGTAGATTATTTGATTTTATTTTTGCTCATTTTTTGTTTAATGGAGTTCTTTACTTTTCTTTGAAAAACTTATTTTGTGGAAAAAGTTTTTTTAATTAATCTAGTAAGAGATGATCATGTCCAATACTAAGAAATACAATAGCCCATAACTCCTAAAAATAGCGTCAGATCAAAATAAGAAGCACACTATTAGAACCATCTCGGACAATATATTGGCTTGATATTCAAGAAAAGTGGTTTAAACCACGATATTTTGCATACACGGCTTTTTTTCTTGCTTTTTTTCTCATCCTCCTGAGCTAGCAGGGCACTAGAACATCATAGAGAGCTGTTTAATAGCTCATTATAAAGAAAATTGATGTATTTAAAAACCTTTTGTAATTAACACAAAAATTTTTAAATAGAATCAATTTTTTACGAAAAACTACATTTTTCTTTAACACTGTAGTAGCCAACATCTTGCATACGAAGGTCAAAATAGAATTTTTAACATTATAAAAAGCGTGTAGATATAGTTGCATAAAATGTAGTAATTTGTTTAGGGTTTTAACAAAAACCTGACTTGCCAATTGAAACTAGAATAATTCCTGAAAATCTTAACAGAATCGCTAATGTAAACTGCAAAAGTATTTATAGTGTCTGAGTGATATTTTTAATTTTATTATTTGAACTAGAAAAATACCTAAAAATTTTAAAGTTAGTTTGGTTTCCCTTTCGCTTCAATTGACTTGTTTCGTCATTTTATGGGGAGGAACTTAATACACTAAGTATATTAAAGAACGACATTATATGCATGACAACGCAACACATATCATGGTTGCAGCAGTAGCTGCAACCTAGTAAAAGACCAACCACAGCCCATACTAACCAAAAGTTTTAACACTCAAAAGTGATTGGAGAGCAACTACCCCTTCCCCCCCCCTACGCCCTCTTATCCCCAAATGTATCCAATTTAATTTTTGAGATAACCATTTTGTTCAAAATTGTCGAAAGATTATATAACAATGCCTCCAGAGTCGAAAAAACCCTCCAGGGCCTTGGGGCAAGGGTTGTAAGCTATGCCCTCGGGGTATATAAGGTTTTTTCGGAAGTGGTGGTCGTATAAACTTTGGAAGAGGTTCATTTGATTGGAAGTCGAAAGTTCTAGTTCCTTTTTAAGAATTAAAATGATCGGAGAACAACTAGCCCCTAAGTTTCTATCCGATCAGGAAAATAGGTTTTTGGTCCTTTTGGGGGGGTTGGGGCCCCATTTTTTGGACGGGAGGAAGTATCTAGCCCCTAACCATTTTTTTGTACAGTAGGTTTTTATGCTCAAAGAATTACAACCGTAAGCTTTAAATTGATCAGAGCCAAGTAGTTTTTGGCCCACTTCTTGGCTGTCCATTCCTCTCTCTCGCAAGAAAGTTTTAGATCCTTTTGACCCTGAGAACGATATCTGAAATTTTCGAGCCAATTACACATCCAACATCAAACATGGGACGACTATTTTTAACCAAATGGCTATATCGAGATTATGGTCTGATATCTTAGTGGGCTGGGGAAGGGGTAGCAAAATAAGCAAAGAAGGGGGCTAGTGGCCCTCCGTTAATTTTTCATTCTTAAAAAAGGCACTATAACTTTCATGTTCCATGCTAATGAGACCCTTCTAAAGCTCTACAACCACCCCTTCCTTATAACTTGGTGTATGGTTCCTTACTAAGGTAGTGCTATACCGCTGCCTCTGAAAATATACTTTTGTCTTGTGTTTTTTTTTTGTCATGATTATTTTAGTCTATAAAATGAATATAGATTTATATCCTGTAATAAATTCAATGCTTTTTCCTTAATAGCCATATACATCTATATACCTTCCCCCTTCCACATTTTGAACTTTAATAATGCAAAAGGTCTTTCATCAAATGGTCAACTCCCATCCCCCTTCTCTATCTTTCTCTGTGCATGTTTATGTGCTTGGACACAGCGACTGATAAGGCAATTGTTCTATTTGTTTGGAATAAATGTGTGTGCCTTTTTATCTATCAAATGAGGGACATCATTATCAACTGTAGTATGGACGAAATCGTAAGGGTGTCAGAACTGGCAGTTTTTTATTCAATTAGACGGCTACGTAGCAACTGTCCCTCATAACCACGTGAATTCCCCGTTAAGTTCCTGAAAGAATAATCACCTTTCCTAGCCAAGCCAATCACTTCAGTATAAACCAGTGATTCTCAGAACAATTATTTCCCAAGGATGTGGAAAGCTGCGTATGTCCGTGTCATACCAGAAGTTAATTCAGCCCAGTCATGTGATCAATTGGGACCCATATCGATAACTCCCAACTTAGCGAAAGTAGTTTAAAATATTATCTACCACTCTGTTATAAAAATTCCTACCTTTCTATACCAAAATGGTTGCATACGAGGCAGTAGCATGGCAGTAAATCTTGTGTGAATGTACCATTAACTCGTCAAGTGGCTGGACACTTCGAATAGTATTGTTGATTTACTTTTGATGAACCACAGAAAAGCATTCAGTCTTATTAAACACCTCGCCGCATTCACAAATTTGAAAGAGATGGGACCTAAAAATCAAATACTACTGTTAGTGAGAGAATTTCTACGGGGGAGGTGGCAATCAGTTTGTCCTTTGTTTGCCAAATATACCTGCTCTGAGTGGCCAAAACTAACCTGCGGTTGTCCACAAGGAACGAAACTAGCTGCTCTTTTATTCTTTGCAGTAATTAACCAAATCTTAGCAGAATTTGAGGAGTGATTAAAGTTCGTTAATGACTTGTGCTTCTCAAATACACAGTCCAGAGTGGAGCAGCAAAGCAGCAGTTTTGGACTTGACTCTCTTTACGGACTTCATCACCCAGTGTCAATCAAATGACCTACAACTTGAATGAACATAAATCAAAAGTTCTACGATTCAATCCATTCAAGCGGGACATTACAATCCCAGATGTGCCGTTTCCGACTGTTTCCTCTGCAACAATCCTAGGTGTAACATTTACAAGTGATTGCTCGTTTAAGCTGCTTGTAGATAGTATTGCACGCAAAGGTCGTTACTCAATCCAGAGTTTAACAAGTATGTGCAGATTGGGCTGCTCTATCCTTGAGTATTGTTGTCCTTTTTGGGGTCCCCAAACTCAAAACTGTGCTTACATATCAGCAGAACTAGAAGATGTTCGAAAACGTGCTACTAAAATAATACTCGGACCCCGCTTCAGTAACAACGAAAGTGCTCTTGAACTCGCCCAAATTATTAGCTCGAAGACATGATTTAATAATGGAATTTGGTAAAATGCTAGTAGCAAACGACAAGCACAGATATATATTTTTTTTTTTTCATCATTTGGACAGATCAGCAGAATTACTATGCTTTACAATAAACTTCAACCTGTTAAGTGCCTTACTAACAGATTTTAAACTCCTTCGTGCGATATTTTGTAAGCGTATTTAACAAGTTACCTTTTTTCTCTCTTTTTCTATTTCTCTTGTGATTGTAAAAGTAGCATAGTTTATCGTTCATTTTTTTTTGTGCTACGATTGCTATTTAAATATAGGCCTACGAGTGTTCTGTTTTATTTTTGATAAAAACAGAATATTTTCTTGCAGAACCTGGAAAGGATGGAATGACGGCAACATGGAAGAGGAAAGTGTCAGAAAAGAACAAAAATGAATATGCTGAAGAGCTTCCGTATACTGGCAAATACACTTGTAGAGCTCCAGGTACAATTGTTTACTATGAATCCAGCATTAATTCTTTTTTTATTATTTATTGCATTTACACATCTAACTGTTTCGATTATGTTAATGAAGTATTTGGAAACTTCGTTTACCATCTTCTATTATAGCATTATTCATTTGAATTTTTCATTTTCAGTAGAACCATGAGTTGAACCTCAGATCAATCCAGCTGTTGAAAAGAAACCTAGTATTTGTCGACTTTTTTCTTCATGAGTTTAACATCACAATGAGTATCATTATAGGCCATCTCTGGACACCCACATTGACTGTTTAAACTCATTGATCTACTTTCCTGTTTTCGATTTTTTTTTTTTTCTATCGTATGAATTTCTAACTTTTGTTCAATATTTTTGCTCATTAGATTTTTTTTTTTTTACTCTTCCTGATACCTCTTATTTTGAATATCTGCTCTAAAATTTTGTTTAACCTTCGAATACCTAGGAAACATACACTATTGACCAAATCCGCTTTGAAAAATATTTTCTTTTTCTCTGTGTTTACACATTTTAGTTTGTCAGCTATTTTAGCTTGTGCATGAGATATGTAAGTTAAATTAGGTATAAGGCCAAGATTATGACGTCAAACGACTAATATCGTTTTGTGATGCAACGTGTCTTTCCTCCTTGTTGATGAAGAGAAACTTCCTTTTTTTTCATTGACGGTTAAATTGCAAAAGACAGAGTAGGTTTTTAATACCCATTTTTTTTTTTACTGTCTAGTTTTCTTTGAGAGTCGTGTAATTAGATAGCTGTTAGGATTCTTAGACTGGCAATAATGCAGTCTAATGCTATCAAATCAGAAATACACACTAGATTCTGAGTTTCTGAAACTGAGATAGGCTCAAGAAATTTAAAATAAAAATACAATTTGAAATAGAAAGAAAATATAGTTTTATAGTTTGAACGAGCTATTTAGACTACTCATTCCAAAAATATTTATTTCCCTAGCATAATCACTAAGACGGGTACAAAAATTCGATTTGGGTTTCATAAGTTTGTCAACTGGTTATTTCATTAACAACCGGATCGTTGAATTCTTTATTAGAGACGGCATTCCGAGTTATATTCTCATTGAACCCGCAACCCACTTATGAGTGTGGGTTTCTTGTAAAGCTCACTGTTTAGTTATTTTTCCTTTGTTCTCTTTTTCTTCTTCTTCTTCACTATCTTTATTTGTAAGTTGTATATGATTGAATTTAATTAATTGGCTTTGGCACTGCACACGTATCGTTTGATCTTCTAGTATTTAATATATATTTATTAGTTGTTTCATCTATGTAACTAATTTTAACATATTTATGCTTATAATTTTATGTATATAAATTATGTTTTTTTAATTGATCTGTTTTGTGAATTCATAAAAATAAAAGAAAATGGATAATCTATCATTGATTGATCGAAGTGAAAATTTAAATCATCAATAAAAAAGCTGGAAAAAGTTTCATGGATAGAAGCTGTTAAAAATAATGCGAGATGATATTTTTGTGCTAGAAGATAATAGCATAGCGCCATAGTGAATATTGGTGCAGGAAGTTAGTTTTTTTTTTAATTGAGCCATTTCAAGTGACGTATTTCAGTGCTAAGTTTCAGTCGAAACTTAGCTCACAAGGTTTTTGAAGTTTACATCAGCAGTAAATTGAATATTACTCTGGGGAACAGTTGCTGATATTTGTATCTCTGTTTTTTATTACTTAGACATGTATCGTAAAATAGAGAGTTAGAAGCGAGAAATAAGCTCTAGATATGTTGCTATGATTATTTGTTTCTACAGTTCAAATTCTCACTTTGTAATTTTTTGATCAGATGACAAGTATTATACGTATTTTGACTGTGATGAAGACCATTGTGAAGATCTTGGAAATACTACTGATGGGTTTGCTTACGATGATATCCCTTTCCCAGAAAAATTCCCCAGGGGCTTCTATTCAAGAACTATTGAATATATTGTCGAATTTCCTATCAGGTAATTTTTTTTTTTTTTTTTTTTATGCTTTGTCGAACCTGTTTTCTTCGTTTTGGCTTTGAACTCTTTGAAAATTGTAAACAGTAAACACTACTGGTTTGATGCAACGCCTTAGGGAGGAAAGACACTTGTTTTCCTCCTTGCTTCCTTCTTTCCTTGTTTTCCTTCTTATCAAGAAACATTTTTCCACGGTTTTTGTCATTACGGTTAGATCGCAAAACTGAAAGTTGGCTTTTAGCATTATTTTTTATATTGACGACCAGATTGAACTGTCTAATTTCTTTCACAGTCCTGTAATAGGACGGCCTATGAGGATTCTTAAATTGATATTTATATTGTCTCATGCGGTCAAATCAGCTTCTGAAAAAGCGTTCAAACTTCTGGCTTTTCTGAGATTTAGATAGGCGCAAAAAACTTAATCTAGACAATTTAAACTAAAGAAAACCAAACTTTTACAGTTTAAATGAGCTATTTGGAATAGTCAATCCAAAGCTAATTATTTATTGTTATGTTCTTTATTTAACTTGTTCTATTCAATAAAGGTTAGTTAGTAGTAAACGAAGTGGTAATGCCAGTTTTTATTTATTTTTTATAATTTTTTTTTATTATTATTTTTTTTTTTTTTTTTTACTGTGATGAAGGCATAGGAAATTATATAGAACAAAATGAAAAAAACTGCACCGTTTTGAAGTAAGGGAAGATTTATTTTACCATGAGAAGTTAAAGACCGTCCTAAAAAGACTGAAAAATGATGAGGGTTCAGGTGATTGTGGCTAAATGGGTTTGGAATATTATGGTCATGAAGTTAGAGAAAAGTGACCAATATTATGAATGATTTTTCGAAAGGAGTAAGTACCTATTGATTTTATTGATTTTATGAAAACTGTAGATAAGCCCCTTTACGAGAAGGGTTTGACGTAATGAAAGAGGCATTATCTTGATTTTGTTAATTAGCATAATGGCACTTATTAGACTAGGAGAGGATATAGATAAAGTTTTGATAGAAGAACAGCGAGGTTGCCAAACTGTCACTCTTGTGACAATTGTCGATTCAGTTATATATAATTGAAAAGGGTTTGAGTGAGTAGACCTCTTCAGTTATCACTTTTGCAAATTTTCATCCGACACTGTATTCAGCTTATGGTAATGGTACATTCAAATGACAAGGGGCATATAAGTACAAGAATAACAATGCTCCGGTTAAGGTAGAAAGTGAAGTTTCTAGTAGGCTCGTTGTGGAATCAGAAGTTCAGTTTTGTCCTGTCCCTAACCATTGATTAATGAACTCAGATAGAACATATAGATTATTTAGTAGGGATATGGATTAATTTGACGGATAATGTCCTAAGGTACATGCCAAAGGTTATATGAGACCATTGCATCTAATGGGGAAAGGAAAAAACTGCCTGTAATTAGACTATTAAGATAATTTGATTGTCCTAGATAAAAATGTCAAAGAAATGAATCAATTATTCGAAGTTGTGAGAGATCCGAGAGGAAAAATAGGTATGAAAATTAATGTTAAAAAGGCTAATTTACTTAGACTAGGAAGGAACGAGGTTGAAGAGTTGAAGTTAGGCGATAAGAAAATCGATCAAGTGGATAGTATCACTTGAATGTACAGTATCAGTAGTAAATATGGTGGATGCAGTTAAGAGAAAAAGAGTAGAAAAGCTAAGGCAAAGGTGCCCTTTCGCTGTTGAAAAAAGTTTGGAAGAATAGGTTGATCGGTCTGTGAGTCAATATTTGAATATTGGTAGCCATGGTCATGACACTGGTCAAGCAAGAATCTGAAACGTAGGCAGAGACCGTATAAGGAACGATAAGCTCCACGAAAAATGTGGTTCGATCCCTGGTTTTAATGCTGTAAGTTTTTTTGGCCATCCATCTGGGCCAGGGAAGTAGCTCCAGCATTTTTATCGGGGGGGGGGGGAATCCACATAGTCAAGGAGCATGAGGTACATAATAGTATTTTCTCCATTTTTTTGGGCGGGGGGGGGGCAAAACGTTTTCTAGCCTCGTAATAATCTGATTTGATATCAATTTGGAATTTTCTCAATTTCGTATTCTAATAAACTAAATAGCTGTATTTCTTAGCTCCCTCTTTCTGCCTGAATAATAAGATTTACCCAAATATTGAAAAAAGGGAAGGAATAGCTCTATATCCCAATCAGAAACTAATTTTCTGGAATCTATTATTTATAAGTGTTTTCTACCAATTCACACTTTCATTAAATTTTATTTGTATGCTTTCGCTCATTATTCAAATATCTGTGTCGTGGGATCAGCCCTTTGGGTTTGTCCTTTTTTCGGTGGCTGTGCCACCAGTTTCTGTTTATTGTGAGAAAGGGTCTAACCTTTGAAGTTTTTACGGAAACAATACACATCAGGCTGGTTTTGCTAAATGCGTAGTTATATTTTTGAAAAATTTCTCTCATTTTGGCATGGGGATTTATGCTTATCCTTTAGCCAGAGTCTAAGGTGAATTGGCTGGAATAGAGTATAATAGTCAGTATCGAAGAGAACTATCTGAAGTTATTTCGTTTATCTTTCATTTATTTGAGCCCTGTTTCTACTTTTGAACGAAAAACTCCATTCAAGGAGGCAGTTACCAATTTTAGATTAAACTTAAACCAAAATCTAGAAGTGTTGGGGATCAAACAAGAACATCTTCCCACGGTTTCAAAAGTGCTGCTGTCTGCTTGCAGTCTATATGAACATAATTGTTTATGATTTCAGTTGAAGTTTTCATTTCATTTTCTAAGTTTTTTAGTGAGGTTGAGGGTAGGTCCAACCTATGTCTTCTAAACTTTAATGGTTTTAACGATTCTTTTAGGAAAAGATTTTTCTTTGGACACTGTCATTTTTAAGTTTGAAGGGGTTGACAACTACAACATTTTATTAGTGACGGAGAGCAAGGTCTCAGTGTTTGGCCCGCCGCACTCCACGTTGTCCAGATAGTGTGAACATAGTTAATTTTAGGATTTGCCTCAAACTTATTAATTATTGATTCCTACCAATATACTACTTTGACCTTTCCTTTAACTGTCAGTTTTGTTAGATCAGACTTTTCAATAAATTGTTTTTTTTTTACCGATTTTTTTCGCAGTAGACTTTTAGCCAAAGTACTAGTCCTTTTTTTTACCTTATAGTATCTATTTCCTTCTTTGATTCATTATCTGCGCTTCTTTCTATGTATTTTTCTTATGCTGCACTCTTTAAGTGGTTCATGTTTTGTCTAATTTCTTTTGTAATGAATTTTCAATGCCGGTATTCTTTTCAGTTTGGTCCTGGTCTTCGCAATTGCTTTAGTTGTTATCGCCTTTTCGTTTAGTCGACGTTTTCGTGTAATTGAGTCTGAAGTTTACGACCTTAGACAACTCCTACAACATTATAATAATGTTGTCAACTTGAATTCTGTAAGTTTATAATAGTTTCTTCAGCAGCCCTGTTTAGTACCTACTAAATTAAGTGACGTTTTGGTGTCCTTCCATTATCTTTTTCGAATTTAGTTGTAATAAAATTAGCTACAAAATTGAATTTTCGTTTTGAAATGATTTCATTTGTTGAATATGTTTAATTTAGAAACATTCAAGAAGCTGAAATTTTTCTCTTTTTTTTGGTAAATATTTGCTCGGATAATTTTAAGGTTCAGGGATGATTACTGTCAGCTAAATTTTGCAATTTTTTTCCTTGACATCTGATGAGTGGGTGACTCTTACTGGTGTTCTTATTCTAATGTCCAATTTGCTTTCAGATTATTACTATTGCCAGTTTTTGGGCTATGACTTTTTGGAGTTGGAATTTTTGGAAAAATTTCCGTGTTTTGGCGCAAAAAAAGAAGTTTTGTAAAGTTTAATTGTAAATACCAGGGGACGAACCTTTGGTCGGATAAAATAAAGACAGTTTTCTTTAATCTCTATTACAAAACAACTTTAAATGTTTTTTTTTCTATTTGACAAACCTTTTTATCTATTGATACCCATGAATTATTCTATACTGTCGACGATAAAATTGAATTGTAATATACCTTTTAAACTATTTAGCGCAGACACTCATGTTCAGAAAAATTATTAACTGTTCCAAGTATTTTTAAAGTCGTTCATATTGAAACTTTTTTACAAAATTAAAGCCCTAAACAAAATTTCCGTAGCAGTGACTTATCTAGATCGTTTTTTTTTCACACTAGAAAATGGTGGTATGTGAATTTTCGGAAATACTTTAATACTTTACGAAGGAAAAGCCCGTATTCTAAACTTCTATTCAGTTTTTTTGGCACCCTGAGTGCCTCATCTTTGATATTTATACCTTGAAGTTTGTTATTTATAAAAATATTTCCCGAAAAATTAATTTTACGTACCTCATTTTCAATACAAGTTGGCGTAGCCAATTTTACGTCCAGGCTCTCCTACGCAGTGGCAAGCTTTCTCCCAGCGTTTTGTGATGCCACTTGTGTACTCTCCCTTACGGGTTTGCCTCGCCATTTTCGTCTCCTCAACTCTCTTACGGAATGGTGCGCCCTCCCTCGCCTTTATAGAAGTGACTTTTAAGGATAATAGATCCTCCGTGTCCCAAGTCCTCTCCTACTAAAAGCATCTACTGTTTGAGAAGGAACTAGGCCTGCTTTTACTGTTTTTCTTAGGATTGTTCTATCATTCTTTGCAATTTCTATTCTAACCCAAGTTGATGAACATAGGTGCTTATCTCCATTGCATCCGACTCAGGGTACTTGCCCTATACACTTCCGGCGATTGGATAAAAACGTGTTTCCTACCTTTGTGGTGAAAAGTCAGCCATAAGGATGGTGTTGGTTGGGCCACTGGCCCACCTTGTGCGTCTAATTGGACGGCTATTAGCCACCCCAAAATATTTATAAAATTTTAGCTTTGTTTCAAACATGTGGCATCATGGTGCCACATTCTGACCCAAAAACTGATGAGAGGACTATTCTGACAGGACCACTTTCTACTTTGGTCCCTCAGTCATGAATATTAAAAAGCTGCACATGATTTTTCCTCAAACAATGTGCAACATGCCTGTCTTTCTGTTAAAACACTGGTGATTAGATGGAGGAGTAGGAAAGCCACTGGCCCATTGTATGCCTTACTATATACATTGAAAACCCTTGCATAATTATGATATTATGGTTCAAAAAATGGTGATTGAACGAGAGGGCAGTCTGTGTTGCCACTTTCCACTCTGGTTTTTCAGACATAAAATTGAAAATACTTAAATGATTCTGGCTGAAACAAGGTGTAATATGCCTATACCTCTTACTGAAGTCTAGTGGTGGGCTGGGGGTCTGGAAGAGCTGCTGACCCGCTTCTATTTTCTACTCTTGCGGACTGGAAATCCTTAAGCAAAACCAGTTAAAACATGCTTTCATTTCTACTAAAACGCTAGTGGTGGAATGGTGAATTGGAGGAATCGCGGCTCCATATTTATTCTTCAATCATACAGATTAACTCTGCATCAATTAAGTTGGAGCATTTACAACTTTCTACTAAAATTTATGTATTGACAGGAGTGTTGGGAGGGGGGTGGGGATGTTGGAAGGGCTGCAAGTCCATTTTTTGCCTTCAATCATACATGTTGAAAATCATTTTACTTGTTTTTAATGAGAACATATTTTTTACCTGCCTACCGTTGTCCTACGTAGTCTGCAGCTGGGGAGGACCAAGTGCAGCCTGGACTTAGCTTCTTCTTTTTTTTACACGATTCAAGACGTATTTTGTTTTGCACCGAGCTAGAAATTAGCTCCCTCTTGTACTGAGTCAGAACTAAGCTTTTTTTTTGTACGGAGTTACGACTTCGCTCGTCTTTAAAATGAGTCAAAACTTACCTCGTTTTCGCAACAAGAGCGAACTTAGCTTTTTTTTTCCAGTTTAAGACCCTTTTTTCTTTTTTTTTCCGAATCAGGACTTCGCTTGTTTCTGCACTAAGTCGGGATTTAGTTTGATTTTATAACGGGTTAGTCTAGATTTAGCACCTTAAACCAAATTAGTCACAATTTTACTCGTTTTTTCCCCAAGTTACCGAAATTCTACAGCTTGGACTAGACTCACTTTTGGGCTGAACCATGGCTTGTCTGATTTAGTTTTTTCCCGTATTGCCTAAATTCTGTGCATTGGACATGTTTGGTTTTACACCGAATCAGGTCTTTTTTTTTTGCACCAAGAATTGGCTTAGCCCGTTTTGCTTTCGAATAAGGGTCTTTGTTTGCAATGAGTCAGGGCTTTCCTCGTTTTGAATCGGAACATGATATAGCTTGTTCATATGCAGCTCCTTTTTGCGGTGAGCCAGGAATTCGCTCGTTTTCGTATCGCGCCAATAAAATTCTGAAGCTTCGATTTTTTTTTTTTTTTTTTTTTTTTCAGGGTCAGGACTTGGCTTGTTTGTATGTCGAGTCAGTCTACTGTTTGGACTTTGCTTGTTTTGACAATGAGTCAGGATTCAGTTCATTTTTGCAGCTCGCCACCGAAATTTAGCAGTTTGGGCTTAACTTGTTTTATCAGAAATCAGGGCTTTCCTCATTTTGTACAGCATCACCTAAATTCTTCAAATTGGATTTGGATTGTTTCTGTGCCGATTCAGCACATGGTCTTTTTAGCATCGAGAATGGATTTTGTAGGACTTCTTAGCACTAAGTAAGTCAGGACTCAACTCGTTTTTTCGCTGAATCAAGACTACGTTATTTTTTTTTTTTTTTTTCACTGGAAAAGCACCTTTTTTTCACTGGAGCCACTTCACGGGCCGTTTTTGCATCGACTCAAACCGAATCTGGAATGAACTCTTTTTTGTACCGAGTCAAGACACAACTCATTTCGCACCCTGTCTGTCCATAGACTGTATTTCGTTCGTTTTTATCCTAAGTCAGGACTAGGCTTGTTGTTTTGCCAAATCAAAGGAAGTTATCACATCCTTTAAGCATTAGGATGGATCTTTATGTGGGAACATGAAGTTTTCACTTCATCCAAGTCTTCTTTTCTTATCACACCATCGCATTCGATTCGAAGGCTGTCTTGTTTTGTCCTCAGATTGTTTGCCCACAAGTAAAATCTTTGGTGACCAAAAAGTGTAACCTTGCCATATTGATCCTTCTTTCATTACAGCTCTAGAGAGTAGGAATGAACTGCATTTTTTGTAGGGCTTATTAATTGATATATAATCTTTCAAAGAGTACCTAATATTAATCTTGGACGATTTCTCTGGTAAATTTTCTACCGCGTGTTGCTCAACTTTTGAAAGTCTTCGTGTCTGGAACCATACTTGACATCCTTCGCAACCATGACTTCTCATAACCAAGACTGGCAACCTTCATATCCTAATTAGTGTGATATCCTACTAATAGTTCCATATTACTATTCTGTCAAACTTTTTTCAACTTGTTACTGCCAACGCTCTCAAACTAAGACTAATTGGCGTTTGTTTTCTAATATATTGATTTTAAGACCCAGCCAATTGGTGATGCAAATGCTCAGCCAATTAACGATTAAATAAAATATCCTATTAAACTGACAACTAAAAATTATTTGTATTGCTGAATTAGATTTTTCACTTTTATTTCATTTGTTTCGTTTCCATGTCTTTTTTTCAATTTCATGAGAAAGTATGGAGTCACATAGTTACTTAGGCCTAAATTCTGGGATCATATTATGTGATTTTTTTTTATTCTATTGTTGAAGTCTTAATAAATTGAAAAACAGATTCCAAGTCAAAACTACTAGAATGAGTTATACTAGAAACAGTGAAATGGGCTTTCTTTTTAGTTTTCATTCTTTTGTCTTTTTGGTTCTCTATGGTAAGATGCTTTTAAAAATTGTGTAAAAAATTTTGACTTGAAAATATATTTTTGAAATTAATATTATAATAAAGGTTGATGCTTTTTTGAATATTCATCAGATGCTTGCAATCCGGCTAGCTGAACAAACAAGAAGGCCTCTTCCCCCATGTGATCAGAACAGTAATCACATATCAGATGACAGAATTGCTGCTGCTAACTCTGTAGCCTTCGAAAGCCTTCCCAGTGCTTTTTCCTTACAAAGTTCTTGGAAAGAGTCAACAAGTGAAGAGTACAGTTCTCGGTACCTTAACGATTTCGAGACGTTGTCATGTCTTGGTAAAGGAGGATTTGGTGTTGTCTTTGAAGCAAGGAACAAATTGGATGATGTTCGATACGCTGTAAAACGAGTTTCTCTTCCTATAAGGTCTGAAGCTTATCTTTTCTTGAATCTTTGCTTTATATGAATTATGTGAAGTTTTGATTTGATTTTTACCTTAAGATGTAAAATAAAATAAAAAAATGGTGCATTTTATTTTGAGTTTAATTCAACTAAAGGGCAATACAGCTGAAGTATAAGTACAATTCAAGATAATTTTCCAGACAAAAAGGAAGTATTCCAAATTATATTCACCACAATTTTATGTCTTCATGACTTAAGTTTTTTTTACTTTTTTATTAAGACAAAAAGACAGCTGCTTTTAAATGTAGTCCTTTAAAGTAAAATATTTAGTTATTGTAAGGTCAGATTCTACAATAAGATACCTTGTTATTTCGCAATACTTGTAGTGTTCTTCACAATTTGCTATAGATTAAATTTATGTCATTTTTTGTGCCACTTGCTTTCTAATTTGTATTGCATTGCTTCTTTGCTCTTTTCTTTTTGATTTTTGTTTCTTTCATCTACTTTTGGTTTTTTTGTCATATCGTTTTCGAACCTATGATAATAATAACTGGTTAAAATTCGGTTTATTTGCGAAATTTCACATACATCAGTGACAGTCTCCAGAGTGACAGTCGCCTTTACTCTGCGATCCCCGATACTGTTATACTCGTTTCCTTTTTTTATATATTTAACAGGTACTTACCTGCTTGCTTTGATTTATTTATTATTTTTTGTTCAGACCACGTAAAAGGGAGAAAGTTATACGTGAAGTGAAAGCCTTGGCAAACCTAGATCATCCAAATATAGTCCGTTACTTCAATTCATGGCTTGAAGAGCCTCCAGCGGGATTTATGTCAGATCATGATAACCAGTGGATACCCCGGTAAAGTATTAATAACTGCTATTTGGTTACACGTTATAGATAGTGTTCCTCCAACTATCGCCCTGATCGCGAGGGTTTGTTCCTTTGGGTCAAAATCGATCATATGTTAGGACCTAGAAACTTGGCGACTGCTTCTTGGTAAGAAAGCTGGACGGTATTCGGTGAATAGGTCCTGAGGACTTCAGAGCCTTGAAAGCTTCGTCTTTTTTTTCTTCTTTTTTTTAAATAAATTGTTGATGAAGAGAAAAACACGAAAAAAGATGAATGATCGTATTTTTTCTTGAGATCAAAGCCAGAAGCAAAGGCCCAAAAGCAAAAGGTGTGTCCCATACGAATGAGTTGTTTTTATTCTACGATTCCTCTAGTGTTTACTGCATTGGAGTTCAGAGAAGGCTGCTATGCTTAGGACGAATATTGTTTCACTGGCCATAGCTCAAAGACCGCTTGACATGTTTAATGTGCTCTGTAACATGATTAAATCCCAATATTCTGATGTACCTTGTAAATGTGATAGATTGCCTTCCTTTTCAAATCCTTAAAAAGGAAATTACTCTGATGACAAACTTAGAACTGTAAATTTTGTTATCATGTAGATTAAAAAAAAATACATAAAGATTTGTCCTTTGATTTTTCGGTCGAGAATTTCGTATCCATAGGAGGTTGAAAGATTGAAGCGTGAAATTTCGAAAGTAAAAGGGAGCTCACCAATGATCATCTAGACTAGATTGCCAGCTTTATTAGATTTTTACGTGTTCTTCGGAAAAAAAGTTCAAAAATGTTATCAGAGACAAGGAGGATGATAGGAATTGCCTGAATGTTATAAAATGTGAAACATAACCTTTTCCGCTTTGTGGTTTATTCAAAAAAAAAAAATTTGTGCATATGCAGCATAACGCTTAATCCGGGATTCTGTAGTATCATAGCCAGAATGCTGTTCGTGTACCGCAAAACATTTTTTAATTCCTGCAACAGAATGCTGTGTGTTTGGTATTGTCGACTCACTTCTGAACTTTTTAATGAGGCTTTCTTATCATTCATTGTTTGGATTATGTTATTCTATTTAGACATGTTGAAAATATGGTACACGACAATAATGCCTATTTGCGGTACTAATACACTTATTGAAAGCTACGCATGTCAGAAATCTAATAAAGCGAAGTATATTCATTCCAAGTTGCGGCAATATGTCTGATCTAATTCATGAATGTTGTAAATGCACAAACGACTTGAATTTTCCCCGAAATTTCAAAATCAGGAACGTGAAGAAATTTACTAATCAAGAAATTGTGAATTTCGCCCACTACTTTTCTTTCAATTACGATTGTTGTTGACAGGTTTTCGTTAGAAAAAAGTAAAAATATGAAACTGTCAGGCTTGACAAAAAAAAACAGAAGGAAAAGTGCTCTGGTACTGTTAGATGGGAAAGAAGCAGGTATTAGAAGTGGTTTCGTCTAATCAAGGTCATATGTGGCCCTGAGCTTATCTAGAAAAGGATCGTATTACCATTTTCCAGCATATAAGAACAATTGGCACTAAATTCCTGAAATTGAAAGTGTTTCGTACACCAAATGTCAGTAAGACAACGCCTTAGTTAGTACTACATATCACTTGAATAAGTACCCGAAAAGAAAAACCTGACAACAGCTCAGCAAGCTTGCCTGCTACAAAATGAGATTAGCACCAATGACCAGAAGAAAGGATTAAAGGATTATTCACCGAGATCTTCATCTAAAGAAATTGACCAAAGTAAAAGATAGGCACAACTTAAATACATCTGTTGAGATTTCAATGGACCAATGATACTACCTATTTCACGTCGGCTAAGAAGCAAATTTCATAGCAGAATGTCCATTTTCAAGATCAATTTTTAAAAAATTCGGAAAAAGAGGTTTTTAAAGAAAAGTAAAGAGCCTAGAAAAGTACTAAATGTATTTTGAACAGTGTGTTTTAATTTTTCAAAACATCGACGAAAAATAAAATAAAAAATCGGTATAATAATAATGATGACTGGAAAGAACTAATAAGAGAATACTGAACGTTTAATATAAAATGATGTTGATTCCTGGAAATCTCTACAGTTCAAGATTTTACTTAACCGTAATTTTCTTATTCGTCAGTGTTATAAATATAAAAAAAAAGAGTTTATAATATGTCATGTTTCCAATAAAGCCCAAATGACGGAACAGTGGCTTAATTTCAACAAAATCCTGAGGGGGTTGGGTGCAAAGTTGGGGCCAATTTTCCCAAATCAAGTGAAAATGACAGTGAAAACTGAAAAATGAGTCATTTATTACCATAAACACAAAGATATACTAAAGAAAACTGACCTGTTTCTCTGGATACTCGAATTATTCAGTTTTATCCTAATTTTGACAAGATTTTTTGCAGAAACTAGATTTTTTTTTGCGGAAAATGAAGTTCCCCAAGGAGAACTTGGGTCTGGAGGGGGCATTTGCCCCCCCCCCTGCCCCATAGCAAATTACGCCTCTGTGACGCAATAGATAAAAGAGATTCTTTTTGTTATGCGAGAGGGTAGTAGCCAACTCTTGTTTGTAGTAATTTTGGTTTGTTTTTGTTTGACTTGAATATTCAGTTTAGTTATTTACTTGTTTTGAGAGTTATATATTCATGCATATCAGTATCTGTTATTTTTAGGTTTGATATGATCATTGATTTTAGTTAATTTAAAAAACTTTTTCCACAAAACGGGTTTTTCAAAGAAAGTAAACAGCTCCATTAAACCAAAAGGGAGCAGAAATAAAGTCATACAATCTTCCAAGCATAACATTACCATAAACCACCATCAATAAATAAATGAAACCCAAAACGAACAGAAATTACAATAGGTAACCGAGTCAATCTCAAAACGAGCAAAACTTAACATAAGTAGGGATGACAACCCCAATGCCTTCTCAAAACCAGATCAGAATTTGCACTTTGCTAGAAAAAAAAAACCAAAGAACCGTGGATTGTCAGTTTTATAGACATATACTGATATTTATTCCTTAAAGCTTTAAGGATTTTTTATTTATTAAAGTCAAAAAAGTAAAAACATTTGAAATATATTTTGTTTTCAGTAAAGTGCAAATAATGTTCTGGTTTTGAAGATATTGGGATTGTCAGCCCTACTCATGTTAAATTTTTGCTCGTTTTGAGTTTGATTCCGTTATTTATTGTAATTTCTGTTCTTTTTCGGTTTTATTTATTTATTGATGGTGATTTGTGGTAATTTTATGCTTGGAAGATTATGTGACTTTATTTCTGCTCATTTGGTTTAGTGAAGCTCTTTACTTTTCTTTGAAAAACTTGTTTTGTGGAAAAGGTTTTTAAATTAATTTCTTTTCGTTTTTCATTGACATAGTATTTTTTGTGGAAAGAAAATGATATTTTATATCTTTTGGTTTTTTTATAAGGACTCATAGTGTGGCTTGCTATTTGTATGTTGGAAAATTTTTCTCAACAATGTTTAATCCTAACAAATTAATTTAATTTTATACCTCCTTAAGTTGACCTGAAAAATATAAAACATAATATCATTCCCAAAAAATTCTAGCCATGCTGTTTGACAACCTGGATGCACTTGCACTCTTTTGATTTATTTAAATTGTAAGAACAGAAGTAGCAAAAGTAGTAACCCCGAAAAATTATATATTGCTGATGTGTCTAATTGTCACATATACATTGTCTTTTGATTTGGTTTTAAAGCATAATGGGCCAGTTAGATTGTTAGTTTTAAAGCATATTGGGCCAATTAGAATTGTGGGGGGGGGGAGTTGACTTACCCAATATCTCTAGAGACATAGTTACTGGAGCGTTCTACTATGCTGAACAAAATGGCTGTCTCCAAATTTAGAGGGCTTGGAAAATGAATGGGCTTGCTTGCCTCAAATCTCTTTTGAGTCTTAAAGAGAGTACTAGGACTTTTTGATATAGTTCAACATCCGCCTATGTATTCCTTGAAAGCTTCACCTTAATTCTCTTAGTTTGCGTAATAGAAATAGCTGTAGAGCATTAGTAGTAGTATGCGCCTACCACCTTTGATTTCTTAAAAATCCCCTTCAAAACACGCTGAAAGTTTAAACTAAATACCATCAACTATTCCTGAAGTATTTCTGATACGTGCTCATGACATTCTGTATGGGCTTAGTGTGTTTCAATTTAGTTTCATACAGTTTCAATATTTCCCAAGTTTTTTGCCTTAATACACTTAGCTTTAGTAGTAGTAATTAGCTGTATAACTAATAGTAGTAGCTTTAGCTTTAGTGGCGGTAATAGTTGTAGAAGCAGTAATAATGTAGTAGTATGAGTAGAAGCAGTAGCATTAGGATGCAAATGTTTTCTTTTGGTTAGTTCAAACATCCCCCACAACAAGCCCTGTTAGTTTCAACTTTCCACACAAATCTTGTCCTAATATATTGCTGTTACGCCCTTTCGACAACCTACATACAGACGGCATGTTGTCATTTAATTCACCTTACCTCCACCAGAATTCCTTGAAAATTTCACTTTCATAGCCTTAGGCATAGCTTTAATAGCAGTCACAGTAGCAGTACTGGCACTACTAGTAGTAGTATTAATAGTAATAGCGGTGGTAATAGTAAGAGCATTGGCATTAACATATTGTCTTTACAAGTAGTTGCAATAGAAGTAGTAATTGAAGTTGTATTTGCAGTAGTAAATGTAGCAGTGATAGTAGTATTAGTAGTCGCGTGCACATATTGCCTTTTGGTCAGATGATCCTCGCCTTTTAGTATCCTCTGAAAGTTCCAACTTAATACCCAAATCGATTCTTGAGATACACTCTTTTGACAATGTGCGTGCACATATCCTCTTAAGATTTAGTTCAAATTCCCCCCAATATTGTGAAGGAGTAGTGTGGTAGCAGCGGTAGTAGCGCTAGCCGTACTAGTTACTGTAGTTGTAGTAGTAGTGGTAGCCTGTAAATATTGCCTTTTTAATCATCTCCCCTATCATTTCCTGAAAGTTCCAAATTAATATACTCAGTCATTCTTGAGTTACGCCCTTTTGACGATCCGTTATACACATAATGTGTTTTGATTTAGTTCAACACATAACATACACTATATGTAAACAATGAAACGAATTGCCTAGCTTAAAGCCCTTGCCCTCAGGAATCTGGGGAGGTTGACATCCCCAAAGACATACTTACTGGACCTTTTAATAATGCTGAACAAAATAGTTCTCTTAAGATTTTCATCAGATATTTTTTGGGGAATGATAGGCTTGTTGGGGAGGGGCTGGTTGCCCTCCATTTACTTTTGACTCTTAAAAATGGCACTAGAACTTTGACTTCTAATCATTTCATCCGTTTTCTTGACTTTCGGAGTAGATGAAAAATAAATCATCTTGGAACACGAACGGAAAAATAGTGTCTGCCTGTTTAGCCTGAACTTAAAATTATAATCTCTCTTTGTCTGATTTTTGTCTTTTCTGCTTTTCTCAATTTCCAAGGAAGCTAAAAAATCATTTTCAAATGGAAATTGGGTCACTTCTAGAATGCGCCTCCAAGAGTGGGTAAACTGATTTCAAAATCATGTCCAACGGAGATTATTTCTCATGTACACATGAATCACTGACCATGGTGCAAGAATCCCTTGAGGGGAGCGATCCAAGGTGTGAGAAAGAAATGTTGTTGCTAATACCGATTTTGGGGATACATCCCCTCTTGCCAATGGAGGCTGGTGAGTTCTGAGTGATTCACCTTCTTTTAAGGGGCGGCTGTTGCCGGCCCCTACCAGTCTGAAGCGGGTGAGGGGGGTTATTGGGACGGTGTAAAACAGTGGTGAATTCCTTGCCCACCAAGTAAGGATCTTTTACAAAAAAAAAAAAAAAAAAAAAAAACAGAAATAGGCAAGTCCTGTCTAAAAATACCACCCACTATGAGGCATTTTCTTCTTCTTTTGGATTTGTCGGCAATGAGTCTTTGTGGCCTGAGCCTTAATTCAATTTTAAGAGTCTGCCCATAATAGTAATAATATTTAAATTTTTAATTTGAAAGTTCACTGTGTTTTTAAAAATAGTACACCTGTGAGTTTTGCGCCTCATCACATAGACTGTACCTTCACATTAAGACTGGTCTCCCTAGACTGGTCTAGAAGACTTCCTGGAAATTCATTAATAGTGGCCTATTTTCTTATTTTGATCACCTGAGAAAATCTCCATATCCCTTCTCCTATGTAAAGGTTGAATTTGTGTCAACAGTTCCTTCTTCAATTTTTCTGATGTTACTTTATTTTTAGTTATGATGCTGAAAACCAGTGAATCAAGCAGGATTGTTTCTGCTCCAGCTTGCCGTCGGAGACCTATAAAAATTCCTCAGCCATTCGGTTTTGAAGAAGTTAGCTATTTATCCAAAAGTAAAGATACTGCTTATTCTGACAGTGGTATGCTGATTTTTGAGCATAACACCAATAGTCAATGTAAAGATAGTGAATTGAGACTATCAAATATTAAGTCGTCAAACAGAGAAACGGATTGTTTTTAGCCATCCATCCGAAAAAACTGGATCTCATAGATACACACTCGATGCGAAAAGCTGGATCTCCGTTTGTAATTAGTCAAAGTGATTTAAGTGCCAATGAAGAAGAAGATTGGAGAAACCATGAGTTTGATGTTGAGTCTGTGGAAAGATCAGAAGGAACTTCAAAAAGTAATCTTTTGCTCCTCAATTCTTTTCCAATTTTTGCTTTGCACAGAGTATGATGAATTAGGATATGATGAAATTAATGTTGGTGCCAAGAGTATGATCTAAACTGGTTATATGCCAAGGGTTTATTCAAAGTTGTCCAAAGTTGTTGAGAAGCATAGTAAAACTATTTAAAATCTGCAATCAAACCTTTTCATCAATGTAGCGTGTAGTTTTGTTGTTGTTTTTTTTTTTTGTCGTAAGAGACATTAAGAAGCTTATAATCTAGAAAATATTCATCGTTCTTCAGTCGGTATACCTCCCCATCTCTAAGCAAGTAGTTAAGCTGATGGGGTCTTAGTTTCCAGCAAAATATTTGTTTGGTGAACTTCTTAAGGATGACCAGTGCCCAATGCTTTACGTTTGTTGTTATGCTTGGTATGTACCAAGCAGGGGGCATTTGGAGTCTTGCGTATTCCCCCCTGAAAATCCGCCTCGCAGGGAGATCCCCTGGAAAATAACCCCTCCCCCCGAAAAATTCTTCCCCCTGAAAAATCACCCTCTTCCCGACAATTCTTACTGGAAAATTCTCCCCAAAAAATTGAGCAGCCAAAGGGGAATTAGGACAAATAAAAAGAATAAAGAAAAGAAGGGATCCTGAAAATAATTGTATAGATTCCAAAATACATGTAGGATATAACGTGTAGAATCAAACAGTTCGTGGTAGCAGTTCGCAAATACTGAGCGAATTAAGCCAATAATAACAAAAACTCTAAAAAAAGGAACTTTGATAACAATTAATACATCAATAATTGGTTTTTATGCTGATTCAGAATATATCAAGTTCATTAAGTTTAATTTTACACATCGAACCTTATGAGCGTGAAAAAATTTCCCTGATATTCGGAAATGGGAAACCACCCGCAAAAAGGCCAATATTCCTAATGAAAATCATACCATTAGATTCAGTGTAAAATAAGAACCCTACTATGGAGGTCTCGAGCTTCTATCTGCCAAATTTTTAATTTTGTATTTTTTCCTGGAAGAAAGACCACGGATGCATGTTTATTGGTTTGTTTGTCTTTGTTTCCCAGGGGTGATCATATCAAACCAATCGTCCTAGAAGATAGGAAGGGGCTCATTCGAACAGAAATTAGTTTCATATTTTCAAATTATTTTCTTTAAACCATTATCCTATCCTGCTATGATTACTCAACCCCCAAAAATACGAAAAGGAATTAAAATGAATAACAAGGAAAAAATAAATGCTAAAGGATATTCTACACCATACATTCTGGTTATTTTTTGGGATTTAAGTAGAATATTCCACAATTCCTTCCTTTCTTCTTTATTTTTGTTTGTCGTACTTCTCCTTTGGCTACTCAATTTCGTATGTGAGGGAATTTCATGCGGGGGGGGGGGGTGGAAATTTTCCCGGTATGAGCAATGCATCTACAACATCGTATTTTATATACTTAGTGCACTTTTTGGACTTGATGTCGGATATGTACCTTTTCCCTCAATATCCCTGGCTCAGGACTGATATCTCACGATCCTAGGGGAAATTCCAATGAGTGGGAGAAAGCGAAGGTGGCTCCGTAGCTCTATTGCAAAAATACTAGATTTTATTATGTATTTTTTTTATAGCTTATTTTAATTTTAATTCACGTGTTGGATTCTATGCCAGTCTAAATTACATGTTTTTTTTTTTTTTTTAAACTTGGACTCCCTTTACTGTGTAAAAAAAAGAAGACATCTGGGATTTCCTTATCCTTATTTTCTTACAAGATTTGTGAATGATTTGTGTAAAATATTATTCTTTCCTGAATATTTCTTTCTTTCTTTTTAACATTAAAGCAGTTATTCTGTCTTGACATATACTTGAAAGTTCAACGATATTGGAACCGAAGAGTTCGCTCTTTTGTTTCTACAGAATTTGTGCAACTTGCTTATTAGCTGCTAACTTTCTAAGCCTATTCGCCCTTGAATTATGGAAATAAATTGTAAAAAGTATGCTGCCAACTTCCCATTACGTGTTGGATCAGTTTATTATTAGGCTATCAAACAATCAACCAGAGTAACAAGTGGCATATATGTATATATATGCCACTTACCCTTGTATAGTTACAATGGTAGTGGCTGTTACACTAGGAATCAGCTGGAAAATGGGGAACCAAATGGTATATTTCTCCTTTTTTTGTATTTGGTTTGGCTTTCATAATCACGCTACTCCATCTTCAGTTTTTATTTTTTTTAGATTTGTCATGACTATTTAAAAAAACAAATAAAAGCTACCTGAAAATCAAATGAACTTCTTTTCAGAGATAATTTATGCCATTCGCGAAAGCAGACAAAAATTGAGGGGGATGGGTAAAATTCCGCTGCTGGGAGATGGCAAACACTTCTCCTTCTCCTATCCCTTTCAAACAATTTCCTTCTCCTATCCCTTTCAAAAACTATAATTAAAAAAAAAAAAATGCTACCACACCAAGTACAATTTTAAGTAACAGTGTGGTTTTGGTAATCAAAGTAGCTCGTATGTGTTTGTTTGTTTCTATTTATGTATTATCATCAACTGGTGTAATGATGGAATCTTTGAAAAAGAAAACAAGTACAACGAAGGTTACTTGAAGAAATCTTTCCCTGTGGAATCAGTCAACCTTGAGATCTTTTATCTTTTCTTTTTCTGGTCTTGTAGGCTCAGCTCACCTACTCACTTCAATTTCAACTACACTCCCAGCCTAGCTTCCTATGAATTGTACTGAACGAGAATCCCCCCCCCCTCACACACACACACACACGCATTCTATAAAAACGGATATTTATTACATTTTTTGTAATTATTTCCCAGGTTCATTTTGGTGAATACTCCGACTCAAATCCCCTCCCTCTTCTTCTGCGCATCCCTACTGAATGATCTCAAATCCTCTCCAGTTGGATCGGTGCCAAGGCCTTTCTCCTCTGAGGTTTTACTGTTGCTATTCTGGTTCAGTTTTTGCCCCTTCCCTTATCTTTTTTTTACTCCGCTGAATAGGATTTTGAACCCTTCCCTCCTATCCAAAAGCTAACATGAACGCTAGCCTTTTGGTTTCCTCACCTATATGCTTTCCTTCCTACTTACTTTAATTCAGGCCCCCTCCCCGTTCCTTAATTTTTCTGACCTACACTCAAAACCATCGAAGTCCTGTCTTGTTTGTTTACTACTAAGGCACCCTCCCCAGTTAAAGAGCAGAAGTAAATGACGTTTATTTTATTTATTTTCTGGTTTTACTTTCGAAATTGCTTTGACCGAGACACTCTTACCCTCTCAGTTTCTGCTCCACCTCTCCTGTCATGGTTTCACTTCTTTTAGTATTAACCTCGTTGATTCTGTACTTGTATTTTTGCATAAATTAGGGGGGTTTCATGATTGTAAACCTTCGGGGGTGGGGGGGGGGGGCTCGGGAATATTAATCATTGGGAGATAAAATGAGAACGGGGTGGGTATCTGTATTAATTCAAGTACAACAGTACTAACTAGTTGAGCTAAATAATTCAGCTATAAATCGATTTTACGTTGTATTGGGCGGAAGGTTTGCTGTCACAGGACTAGATGGAATACCATTAGGTGAAAATCTAAGGGAGTCATGGGAAAACAATGAAGAAGTGAATTGTTCATTAAGGGGTCAAGAAAGGTGCTGAGGAGTAGATTCCACATCTCCCGTATGAGGTGTGGGGCAATGATTAAGACTAATTTTGCCAGTTGCGTCATTTTGAATCGGATGAAGTTTAGTAGACCGTAATTTGACTTTTAAATTGCAAACGGTTGGCCAGCTGTAGACAAAAAGAACTTAAATCATACAATGAGTCATAAAATCATAGGTTTTTGAACGTTAAATGCACTTAAAAGTCTATCTACAAAGCAGATCCATGTAGGAATTCTGCATAAATGAAATTTGATACCCCAAGTAGCTTTTTTTTTGAGTGAATAGGTTTTGCAAAAACTATTTAACGATATCCAGTCAATTTGTTTGTACAAGCCCTGTGTTAAGCTGACATTATGTTTTTTTTTAATTTCCCTTCTCTTACCCTGTTTTTCCCCTTTCTTTGAATTCACAGGACATCGATATTAGATAATGGTATTATCAGACTATTCATGTTTCATCTAATTTATTGTTCTTTGTTCATTTTTTTCCTTCTTTTTTTCACAATAGTAGAAGGAGTGCGGCCCATTTTGTATATTCAAATGCAGCTCTGTCACAAAAACTACCCTTCGCGAGTGGCTAAGCAATACAGCTTCACGAAGTAAAGGGAAAATCCTGAGGATTTTTAACCAGATGGTTCATGGAATTGAATATGTTCACAACAAAAATATGATTCACAGGGACCTAAAGGTATACTTGTGTTCCTTTTTTTTTATCCTGTTTTTCGTTATATACCTATGGATTAGCCAGTTAAGTACCTAGGAATTTTTCTGGGAGTTTTTTTTTTGGGGGGGGGGCAATTCTTTCTAAATAGATTGGCACTTAGACTGACCAAACTAAATAATTCATTGATGAATCTCCTGACCTTGATTTTGTTGTTACTTGTGACGCTGTTATAAAAGCCATTTCCCAACTTAAAAAGAAAGCGTCTTGTGGGATAGATAAGGTGAGCACTCTACACATCATTAATGGAAGTTATCTATTGGTGCGTCACCTCAGCCTTTTCATGCAAATGATATTTGTTACAGGTATTGTTCCATCCTCGTTCTGCATTGGTGATCTGACTC
Organism: Artemia sinica; assembly: GCA_027921565.1. NCBI lineage: Eukaryota > Metazoa > Arthropoda > Branchiopoda > Anostraca > Artemiidae > Artemia > Artemia sinica. Next base: position 37,552,052 of record CM051258.1, read on the forward strand.
CGATTCCCAAAAAAGGGAAATCTGAGCTGTAATGTTCCTCTTTCCGTCCCATCACCGTATCTACTACGACATGCAAACTTTTCGAGCTTCTTTTTCTTGATGAGTTAAGACAGAAATGTTACGTTCCCCCATATCAGTTCGGTTTTCAGTCTAATCTTGGCTGTTCTCATGCTCTTACAGCAGTTTTTACTGCCCTCGCCGACGCTGAATCTTCGGGAGAAAGTATGGTCCTCGCCGGACATGACGTTAGACGTGCGTTCGATTCCTTAATTCATTCGTCCATGCTTCTTCATATGGCAAGGCGAGGCGTAAACCCATCAGTTGTCCGTGTTCTCAGGGATTTATATAGGAATCTAAAAGTGCGTTTAAAACTTCCATCCCGTTTTTCCCTGCAGTCGGCTCTTCATCCTTCCCTATATAATTGCATTAATTCTCGTGTGAGGCCAAACTCTTCGATTCCCTCGAATATGCTTGTGAATCCTCAGTACCCCATCCTCGTTAAGAAAGGGACTAGACAGGGAGCTATCACTTCCCCAACCCTGTTCAATAATAGTGTCCTAGAAGCGCAGGCAAAGTGTCTTCCTTCATGCATTCTTGGGAGAATCGATATGTCTCTTATTTGTTATGCTGATGACATCCTGAATCTCAGCCGTACGATCCAGCGCATTGAGCAGAATTTCAAAATCCTCAAAGATGAATATTCTAAAATCGGTCTGTCTTTTAATCCTGAGAAATCCGAAGTAATCCTTTTCAATTGGCGAAATCCCTCTACTTCTCTTATAAATATGGACGGTTCTCTTGTTAAACCCTCAGACCATATTACATACCTGGGCCTCCCAATTGGCACATCTATAGGCCACACACGTCGTTTGCTGATTTCTCACGTTGAGCGTAAAATTAGCATTTCTTACGCTGTAATCGTAAAAAGCAAACTATGTTTCAACCGTTATATTCTAGCATCCATTTACAACGCCACAGCCCTTCCTCATCTGCTTTACATTGCTCCTTTCTGGAGATTCTTTACAGTTACAGATAAAAAAGCACCTACGATCAATCTTCTTCAGATTTGCTAAATATCTTCTACATTTGCCCCCTTGGACAAGAAACCGTAAAATTATTCATTTGTATAAGCTATCTGACCCTAATATTAGCATTAATAAATCTCTATCCCGTTTTCAAAGTAAGTTTAATCATCCATGGTCAACAATTTGTTCACAATAGTTTTTTTATATTAATGTAATGCATATAGTCACTGTTCGTATTAATGTAATGAAGAGTTTTCTTTTGTCATGTGTTTGAATTTTCAATGTGTGTTTGTGTCCTTCTTTTTCTTCTTTTTTTTCTTTTTTGTTTTCTTTAGTGATTACTCCGCCTACTGTACCTTTTGTACCTTTTTTTGACGGGCAATAAATGAATAATAATAATAATAATAAATATGTTTTAATCCAAAGTTTTGTTTAATATATTGGTTTTATAAATATTTGAAGAAAATTGGCTTGGAAATGAGAAAACATTGATGAAAATTAGCTACAGGCTACAAAATTAGCTACTAAACTGATTATTACAAATATGCAGATACAGAAAAAATGTTACCGGAGGGCTGATGAACATTTTAACTTCATTGAATGGTACAACAAAGAAGAAAAAATGCTCAAAATATTTTTTTCCCTTCAGCGAAGTGCAAAGCTTAGGGTATATGTAGTAAATTTTGCACCATTTCACAACTTGCACTTATGTTCGTTTAAAGTTTAACATCCTGTATAAGTCAATATTTGTTTCTTTTAACTTTTAATTCGCTGTTTACTCTTTATCAGGAAAATGTGCTTTTAATTTAGTTGCCGTTTGTTATTTATTATTTGACACAGTTTTAAACATTAGTAGCACTAATGTGGGCTACTGAATTTCATAAATAATATTATTTTGTCGATAGTTATACTATAGATATGTTATTAGTTGTCTCGGCAGAGCAGTCATGGTTGGATTAAATGTCTTAGGAGCACACGGGATAAGATTATTCCTGATTGGAATACTTTCGGTAAGTAGCAGTAGTAGTGGTGGTATAAGTAATTTTAGTATGAGCATTAAATTTAGCATTCGCTGTAGCAGCTGTAATAATGTTAAGAGTAGTCCGGCTAGAAATATTCAAGTTAAGATGCCGTCAGATTAGTTCCTGGGAATATTCTTGGTTGTAATATAAAAGGTTTAAGCAATCGTGTTATTTTTTGGGGGGGACCATTCCTTAAATAATTTGATAATGATCATGTGTATATGAATATATGTATATCCTTAGCCCTTAGATCCGCCTGTGCCTCCAGAGGCACCCAGGGCATCAAGAAGGAGCCTCCAATCTTCCCACAGGTTTGCTGCTGCCAGTATATCCTCCTACTGAGATTGGATTGATGCGTGCAGGTTACGGAGATCTGTCTGGTACGTTTGACGTAGGGTGTTTCTGGGTCTGCCACTGCGGCGTGGACCCGATGGCTACCAATGGAGAGCTGCGTTTGGTGCTCGGAGATTGTCCATACGTAGTACATGGCCAAGGTATCTCCATCGGCGGACTCTTATGGTATATGTCACAAGAGGCTGGCCAGTCGTGTCGCGGATAGATTGGTTTGTTATTCTCTGCTGCCAACACATGTTGAAAATTCTTCTAAGACATGTGTTTTCGAAAGCAAGTATTCTTCTCTCTTGTTCCTGTTTCAGGTACCAGGTTTCGGCTGCGTAGAGTAGCACTGGCATAACATTGCTATTGAAGATTCGCAGTTTAGCCGTATAGAGAAGCTTTGGGACCACCAAACTTCCCGTAATCTATTGAAGGCCCCATTGGTTTGGCCGATTCTTGTGAGCACTTCTTTTGTGGTCGATCCGGTGCTTTCTATTATGCTTCCCAAGTATTTGAAATTGACGACTTGCTCTCTGTGTTGGTCTCCGCAAGTGATGCTCTGGGGTATCTGGGGTAGCCATGCATTTTGTTTTCTCATTATTTATTTTCAGGCCGACCTGGCCACCTCTCTCCCTCACTTTGTCAAGGATTTCTTGGAGTCTCTGCTTGCACGATTCCAGAACGGCGATGTCGTCAGTGAAGTCTACATCGCTGAGGCGTATTTCTGGATTTAGCTGGATTCCGTCTGTGCTTGTACTTCGCAGTATGTAACCATTGACGATTACGAAAAGTAGCGGTGACAAGACGGATTCTTGCTTAACTACTGAAAGAATGCGGAAGAAGCGAGTTTGGTCATCTGATGTCTTTACACAACACTCGCTATCTTCATAGAGCGCAACGATCGGTGATTTCCGTAATGCAGTAGGATCTTCCACAGAATTTGGCGGTCTACTGAGTCAAATGCCTATATATATATATATATATATATATATATATATACAGTTTTTTAATCCCTTTCGCAAAACAACTTTAATTAAATTATATTTTATTTGGCCTTAAAAAATCTTATGGTGGAGACATAAAAATCTTTTGGTGGTCTGTCAATTAAAAAGATATGTAATGCAGTAATGCTACGTAATGCAGTAGGATCTTCCACAGACTTTGGCGGTCTACTGAGTCAAATGCCTAGTATATATATATATATATATATATATATATATATATATATATATATATATATATATATATATATATATATATATATATATTATATATATATATATATATATATATATATATATATATATATATATATATATATATATATATATATATATACAGTTTTTTAATCCCTTTCGCAAAACAACTTTAATTAAATTATATTTTATTTGGCCTTAAAAAATCTTATGGTGAGACATAAAAATCTTTTGGTGGTCTGTCAATTAAAAAGATTGCCTTATTAATTCCTAATCAGGTGCATATTAAAGAAAAGTTCAGGCTTGTGGCCTCCTGAAAATGTTGAGATTCCTGCAATTTACCCTACAGTATCCACTATTTTCCGTGTAATTCCCATTTTATGAAGTTGTGCCTACTCCTAAATGCATGCGACTTCCAGGCTAAAATCTTGTGTATGTACCTTGTGGTGACTTCTGAAATTTTTATTTGTATCAACAAAAGTTCAAAGTTGGATAAGGATATATCGTAACCGTTAGAAATCAATTAAGTAAAAATTGTATTACCTGTAAACTGGATAAATATATCACCCCATCTTCATTGATGGATTGAGGACATTGATCATTCTTAACTAAGCCAGGGGGCGGCAATAGGGGGGGGGGGGTAATTGCCTTTCAAACTAAAGTCTGTAAATTTTCCTAAATTGGCGCCCCTGATGTTGAGTTGAATACCGTTAATCTAAATATCAAAGCTCCAACTGATCAGTCTCATACTATTGTCGTTCAAACTTCAATTGACATGTTCTCTTACCTAGCATTAACCAAGGTGGCTAATTAATTAAGCAATCACCGCTTACAAATTTGATTAACCCGTCTCTTATCAGCACAGCCCAGTTCCTCAAAGAAACCACCTCCTTATTTTCGTTTTGGCATCTGATAACAGTTACCATCTGTCCCAAAAGTCCAGGCGACTCAATTCATTCACGTGAACGCGATATATTCCAAGAATTTGTGTTCGGGGGTGTCTCATTTTCAGTCAGCAGACGATTTATGAAAATATTAACGAGATTGGGAAAGAGAAACAACTTTTTTCTGAAGTCGTGACCTATGTAGATATTTCTTGACATATTTTGTACTGAAAAATGGTAGTATGCCAATTTTACAAAAAAAAATCAGTGCCGGTTTCAAGAATTTTGTTTTATAGAGATACTAGAGTATAACTTCAATGCAAATTGAAAGCAATTTTTGAAACAAGTAGGCTTCATGTTCTGTTTTTGGACGCTCTTTTTGAATCTTTGTCCTAATGTTTGTAATTAGTGACTTCAAAAACCCTGAAACACCAACTTTAGTGAAATTCAAACATTGCTTGCGAAATTTGTTCTTCTCATGTTCTAATTTTGGATCTAAAACCAAAGAGAGGAAAAAAAAAATCACAAGATGAAGAAACAAACGGGACACTGCTAGTAGAAGAAAAAGATGATCCAAAACGACGCGGATATTTAAATTTTGGACCTCGATGTTGCTGCATTAGCCTGGTAATCTCCAGGATCGGATGTTTTATTATGCAAACAACAGGGGAAGTGGAAAGTCGTTTGTGAATCATTATGTGTCCACACTGTATTCTTGGGGATTCCAGCCCTAGGTTAAATACTTTGTTTTGGAATTTAGCCTCGCGTAACTAATGACTTCAAAATCGTTAAATACCACCTGTTTTCCTAAGAATGCTGGTTCAGGACAGTTATAAGAAAAGCTTTCATGTTTTTTAATGCGAAATTATTTTTAGGAATTGTTAAAACCAAATTAGTATTGATCCCCAAAATGCTGTGGTGCTAGAATAGAACAGAACATTTTTATTTAAGCACAAATATGCACATACAAGCTTAGCAGAGAGTGTACATGCCTAGGGGCATGAAAAGACGCTAGAAAACACACTAAGTGCTATAAATGTTGTTAAAGAAATGCCTATTTGACTCTGGAGGTAGCTTATTTGATGTCGCAGTTTTCCACAATGTCCTGTAGAGCTTTGTAAACTTTTTTTTTAATTTTCCTTCTTTCTTTGTATAGCCTTCGAATATATTTTTCTCTGCCGAAGATCATATAAAAATTGGTGATTTTGGACTTGCAACACAAATGATCGAGGATGAAGATGATTCATATTCTGGCAGTTCTTCGCAAGATTTAGCGGCTAATATAAAGCCTCACACGACTCAAGTTGGTACTCAAATGTACATGAGCCCCGAACAGGTATTCTTTCATTGCTATTAAATCCTTTTTAGGGTTATCTTGTGACATGATTTTTAGTCACAGTCTTAAGTTTTAGCACAGAAATATGAATATTGATGAATTAAATATCTCTCAAAGTCAACGGGGTAGCGTTGACTTAGTGAAGAGTGATGCGCGTCCTAAGTATTATCTTATTATTTATTATCTTATTTATTATAATTATTATCTTGTACATTGAAAGAATGGTCATAGTAACTTGAGAATGGATTCATTCGATCTGAAATTGAAAGTTCTAGTCCACTTTTTAAGCAACAAAAAATTATCGTAACCGTGCCCCCCCCCCCCGTTCCTCCCTCAAGTGCCGAATTCTAGAGCTGGGATAGGTATTATGCTCCATATTCAAAAAGGAATTATGCAAGAATTTTCAATATTAGCAGACTGGATCGATAAAAAACTGAGGTTAGTCTTGAATTGGTGCAAAACGATCCAAGTTCTAACTACGGACTGACTGAGCACGAAAACGAGGTAATTCCTAGCTGTGAACCGACTCAGTTCAAAAATGAACTCCTTACTTGGCAAAAGTCCTGACTGTGTACAACAAATAACCTAGTCCAAGTATTCGAATTTCGATGATGCAGTGCAAGGAAGTCCTGACCCTATGCAGAAGGAGCTAAATTGTTTTTGCAAAAACAATCTAAGTCCTGACTCGGTGCAAACTTGAGTAATGTTTGTGGAGTTTCCTTGACTCGTTGCAAAAAGAAACAAGTGTTGACTCATTATAAAAATAAGTTCAGTCCTGACTTGATGCACAAATATTCAGTGTCTTGACTTGTGTAAAAGTAAACCAAGTCCAAGCTACCCTTAATACCCCCTCTAGTGCCAACTTTTAAGCAGAATGGTAGACAAGTAGCAGGTATGTGGCTCCTTCTTTGAACCAGAATTATGCAAAGATTTTCACTATATCTGATTGGTGACGCAAAGTGGGTCTTTCAGTCCCGTAATCCCCTGCCGCCAACTTTTTAGCTGAAAGCTAGGCCGATTTCATTTTCATCAATCGACTTAAAAATAGTTAGTGAGGCAAATATCCATTTTCAGAGTCGTACCTTCCTTTCAAGTCCAGTCTACATTCCATGAAAAAGAACTAGATCCGCTACAAATTTTGTGGACGCATATATACCGTCAATAATGATCCCGTTTCTTGATTATTGTCTTTGCAGTAATTGCATTCGTTTTTATTTTAGTATAGAAACTAGTTTTTGCTGAAGCAACCAGGATATTCTGCATATACTGCATCTCTTTCTCTTTCTTCTTCTTCTTTTCCTCAGATAGCAGGGCACTGGAACATCGTAGACGATCATCTGAAAAAGAGATGCATATATTGGACTTAGTTTGCTGCCTGATTCTTTGAGATTCGTTCACAGTATGATCCGGGTTGCAGCGGTAGCTAGCAACCTAGTAAGACACGATCACGCCCCATAGTAAAAACTGAACTAACCCAGAACTCCTAAAAATAGATTCAGATTCAAACAAGAAGTACACTATTAGAACCGCCTTGTCCAAAACCTCTATAAAGCAAACTTACCGTCCCTTGGCTTGAATAACAAGGAAAATATATTGGCTTGAAAATCAAGAAAATTGGCTGTAACCATGATATTCTTCACATACGGCATCTTTTTTTCTTTCTGTTTGTTTTTTTTTTTTTTTTTTTTTTTTTTTTTTTTTTTTTTTTTTTTTTTTTTTTTTTTTTTTCTCCTCAGCTAGCTGGGTTTATTAACTAAGTTAATTTTGAAAAGAATGAATTATGGCAGAAACCTATATGGTAGTATAAGTAAGCTACAAGTTATAAAAAGGCTCCGCCGATATTTAAACTCAGATCGCAGGATTCAAAGTCCTATGTGCTAACCATTACACCAACAGACGTTCATATTCAAAATAATTTTAACAGTATGTGATGCAGTAAGGAACGAACTCTAGCCATCAGTATTGCAATGACGTCATTTGCATCCGGGTTGCAGCGGTAGCTAGCAACCTAGTAAGAGACGATCACGCCCCATAGTAAACACTACAATAGCCCATAACTCCTTAATATAGAGTCAGATAAAAAAAAAGTACACTATAAGAACCGCCTTTTCCGAAACTCCTGTATAGAAAACTTACAGTCTCATGTCTTGAACAACAAAGGAAATATGTCGGCTTGAAAAACATGAAACGCGGCTTGAAGTAAAATATTCTGCATCGACGGCATTTTTTTCTGTTTTTTTTTTTTTTTTTTTTTTTTTTCCTCATCTAGCTTGGTACTGGAAAACCATAGAGAGCTGTTTAATGGCTCATTTGAAAGGAAATTAACGTATTTAAAAACCTTTCATAATTAATAATTTCGGAAACAATTTTTTTTTACGAAAAACTTCATTTTTCTTTAGCTCTGTAGTCCGGGTTGCAGCGATAGCTAGCAACCTAGTAAGAGATGATCACGCCCCATAGTAAAAAATGAAATAGGTCATAACTTCTAAAACTAGAATCAGATCAAAAACGAAGTACACTATTAGAACCGCCTTGTCCGAAACCCCTATATAGGAAACTTATAGTCCCTTGGCTTGAACAACAAGGGAAATATACTAGCTTGAAAATCAAGAAAAGTTTTATATAAAATGATATTATATTTAAAAAGAAGAATTAATTATTTTATATTATATTTTTAATATAAAATCATTTTTTACGAAAAAACTGCATTTTCATGGTCAAGATTGATGAATGATGTCATAATCGTAGGTTTTTAATCATCATGATAGAGAGCTATGTAATGGCTCATTATAAAGGAAATTGATGTATATAGAAACCTATTGTAATTAACAAAAATAATCCGGGTTGCAGCGGTAGCTAGCAACCTCGTAAGAGACGATCACGTCCAATGTTAAGAAATATAAAAACCCCTAACTCCTAAAAAAAGAGTCAGATCAAAACAAAAAGTACACCATTAGAACCGCCTTGTCCGAAACCCCTATAAAGGAAACTTAACGTCCTTTGGCTTGAATAACAAAGAAAATATATTGGCTTGAAATCAAAAAAATTGACTTTAACCACGTTATTCTCCACAAACGGGATATTTTTTTCTTTCTTCTTCTTCTTCTTTCCCACAGATAGCTTGGCACTGGAACATCGTAGAGAGTTGTTCAATGGCTCATTTGAAAGGAAATTAATGGCGTTAAAAACTTTTTGTACTTAAAACAATTTATTTTTAAAATAGAATCAGTTTTTTACGAAAAATTGCATATTTAATATTAAAGATTGATCAATGACGTCATAATCGTATACCAGTGGTAGGATTTGAACCCACACTTCCGAAGAGACTGGTGATCCGGGTTGCAGCGGTAGCTAGCAACCTAGTAAGAGACGATCCGGGTTGCAGCGGTAGCTAGCAACCTAGTAAGAGACGATCACGTCCAATGTTAAGAAATATAAAAACCCATAGTTCTTAAAAAAAGAGTCAGATCAAAACAAAAAGTACACCATTAGAACCGCCTTGTCCGAAACCCCTGCATAGTAAAATTTCTGTCCCTTGGCTTGAACAGCAAGGGAAATATATTGGCTTGAAAATCAAGAAAAGTGGCAGCTACTACAACATTCTGCCTAAACGGGATATTTTTTTCTTTTTTTTTCTTTTTTTTTTTCTTTTTTCTTTTCCACAGATAGCTTGGCACTGGAACATCGTAAAGGGTTGTTCAATAGCGCATTTTAAAGGAAATTAATTGGGTTAAAAATCTATAGTAACTAAAATAAATTATTTCTAAAAGAGAATAAATTTTTCCACCAAAAACTGCATTTTTGATGTCTTTTCACACTGCAGTCTTTCAAACATAATCGTATACCAGCGGTAAGAATTGAACCCACGCCTCTGAAGAGACTGGTGGCTAACACCAGTGCCTTGGACCACTCGGCCAGGCTGCCTCTCATAAATAAATATATATGTGAATTTGGGTTGCAGCAGTAGCTAGCAACCTAGTAATAGACGATCAGTCCAATGCTAAGAAATATAAAAACCCAAAACTCCTAAAAATAGAGTCAGATCAAAACAAAAGTACATCATTAGAAATACCTTGTCTGAAACCCTACTAGATAAATAATGAACGTCATCATAGTTTTATATTAGAGCTATGACGTGAATAGAGTGACGTCATAATTAGTATATAAGGAAAGTCAAAATTTTTACAGTAGAGAACGATCTCTCTCCCATAGTAACTGATATGTTACATTAAAAGACGATCATTGGAATAAAAAGTTATTGCATGCATTGGACTTAGTTAGCTACTTGATCGTTTGAGGTTCGTCTCTTGCTATTTCAAAGAAGAAAAAGCCGTAGGCTTTTTCCGTTTTGTAATATTTTCCTGTTTGTTATCAGGGTTACAGCGGTATCCGGGTTGCAGCGGTAGCTAGCAACCTAGTAAGATCCGGGTTGCAGCGGTAGCTAGCAACCTAGTAAGAGACGATCACGTCCAATGTTAAGAAATATAAAAACCCATAGTTCCTAACAGAGGAGTCAGATCAAAACAAAAAGTACACCATTAGAACCGCCTTGTCCGAAACCCCTGTATAGGAAACTTTCTGTCCCTTGGCTTGAACAGCAAGGGAAATATATTACAATAAGGAACGAACTGAACCCATAGTAACTTAAGTAATAAATCAAACAGTTCGTGGTCATAATAAAGAGCTATGTAATGGCTCATTTTAAAGGAAACTGCTGTATATAGAAACCTTTTGTAATTAACAAAATTAATTATTATTATAAAACAAATTATTACGATATGGTAAAGAAATAACTCTAGGCGATAGTAACTAATTTAATTTTGAAAAAAAAGAATTTATTAATAAAGAACGACCTCTTGCTTATACTAAATTTTATACGCCACTTAATTATAGTATTACATTAAAAGACGATCATTGGAATAAAAATCCGGGTTGCAGCGGTAGCTAGCAACCTAGTAAGAGACGATCACGTCCAATGTTAAGAAATATAAAAACGCATAGCTCCTAAAAAAAGAGTCAGATCAAAACAAAAAGTACACCATTAGAACCGCCTTGTCCGAAACCTCTATAAAGGAAACTTACCGCCCTTTGGCTTGAACAGCAAGGGAAATATATTGGCTTGAAAATCAAGCAAATTGACTTTTACCACGTTATTCTCCCCAAACGGGATATTTTTTTCTTTTTTTTTCTTTCTTTTCCAGAGATAGCTTGGCACTGGAACATCGTAGAGGGTTGTTCAATAGCTCATTTTAAAGGAAATTAATTGGGTTAAAAACCTTTTGTAACTAAAATAAATTATTTCTAAAAGAGAATAAATTTTTCCAATAAAAACTGTATTTTTGATGCAGTGACGTCATAATTACTTATAATAAAGAACGAACTCTTGCCTATACTAAATTGCATACTCAACTTAATTATTCTTAATGATATAGTAATGATATGGTTTTATTGATAACTGAATTACAAATTAAAAGAAAATGATCCCGGATGGCTTTGAACCACCAACCTTTCGGTTAAAGGCCGATCGTGCTTGCCACTTGGACTATGACGTCATTCATTAATGTTGTAAGATTATCAATATGATAAATATGATACTTTTATCACTTGTCTTTTCATATTTTATAATAATCCGGGTTGCAGCGGTAGCTAGCAACCTAGTAAGAGACGATCACGTCCAATGTTAAGAAATATAAAAACCCATAGCTCCTAAAGCAGGAGTCAGATCAAAACAAAAAGTACACCATTAGAATCGCCTTGTCCGAAACCCCTGTATAGGAAACTTTCTGTCCCTTGGCTTGAACAGCAAGGGAAATATATTGGCTTGAAAATCGAGAAAATTGACTTTAACCACGTTATTCTCCCCAAACGAGATATTTTTTTCTTTTTTTTTTCTTTGTATCCAGAGATAGCTTGGCACTGGAACATCGTAGAGGGTTGTTCAATAGCTCATTTTAAAGGAAATTAATTGGGTTAAAAACCTTTTGTAACTAAAATAAATTATTTCTAAAAGAGAATAAATTTTTCCAATAAAAACTGTATTTTTGATGCAGTGACGTCATAATTACTATATAAGAAACGTCAAAACTGTAAATGGTCTCATTCATGAATATCACAATAAGAGACGATCACGTCCAATCCGGGTTGCAGCGGTAGCTAGCAACCTAGTAAGAGACGATCACGTCCAATGTTAAGAAATATAAAAACCCGTAGTTCCTAACAGAGGAGTCAGATCAAAACAAAAAGTACACCATTAGAACCGCCTTGTCCAAATCCTCCATAAAGGAAACTTACCGCCCTTTGGCTTGGATAATTTACATTAAAAGACGATCACTGAAATAACAAACCATTCCATACATTGGATTTAGTTAGCTACTTGATTGTTTGAGTTTCGTCTCTTACTATTTAAAAGAAGAAAAAGCCGTAGGCTTTTTCCTGTTTGTATTTATAGTTAAAAAACAAACTCAAGTCCAAAGAAACTGAACACTGTGGTTCATTCATATTATCTTCATTATTTTAGCTAGAATGTAAATAAACAAGTTTCTTTTTTAAATTTTAAATTGATTACATAAAGGATCGATGTGGTTCTTTATAAATAATAAAAGGTTTAAAGCTTCTAATGTTCGAAGATTATAGAGTTAAAAATTTTCCAATACCGGGAATGGAACCCGGGCCTTCTAGATGAAAGCCAGCTATCCTATCCGCTATACCATATGGGACTATAGAACCCCATGATTTAAGAACCATATGCATATTATTATTTCATCGTACCATCCGGGTTGCAGCGGTAGCTAGCAACCTAGTAAGAGACGATCAGGTCCAATGTTAAGAAATAAAAAAAACCCATAGTTCCTAACAGAGGGGTCAGATCATAATAAATGTACAACATTAGAACCGCCTTGTCCGAAACCCCTGTATAGGAAACTTTCTGTCCCTTGGCTTGAACAGCAAGGGAAATATATTGGCTTGACAATCAAGAAAAGTGGCAGCTACTACAATGTTCTGCCTAATCCGGGTTGCAGCGGTAGCTAGCAACCTAGTAAGAGACGTCCGGGTTGCAGCGGTAGCTAGCAACCTAGTAAGAGACGATCACGTCCAATGTTAAGAAATATAAAAACCCATAGCTCCTAAAGCAGGAGTCAGATCAAAACAAAAAGTACACCATTAGAACCGCCTTGTCCGAAACCCCTGTATAGGAAACTTTCTGTCCCTTGGCTTGAACAGCAAGGGAAATATATTGGCTTGAAAATCAAGAAAATTGACTTTTACCACGTTATTCTCCCCAAACGGGATATTTTTTTCTTTTTTTTTTTCTTTCTTTTCCAGAGATAGCTTGGCACTGGAACATCGTAGAGGGTTGTTCAATAGCTCATTTTAAAGGAAATTAATTGGGTTAAAAACCTTTTGTAACTAAAATAAATTATTTCTAAAAGAGAATAAATTTTTCCAATAAAAACTGTATTTTTGATGCAGTGACGTCATAATTACTATATAAGAAATGTCAAAACTGTAAATGGTCTCATTCATGAATTTATAATAAAGAACGACCTCTTGCCTATACTAAATTTTATACGCCACTTATTTATAGTATAGGTTAGTATAGTAATTCAACAGATAGATTGGTACTGGAACATCGTAGAGAATTGTTCAATGGCTCATTTTAAAGTAAATTCATGGGTTTAAAACTTCTTCTAATTAAAATAAATCGTTTTTAGTTATAATAAATTATAATAAAGAACGACCTCTTGCCTATACTAAATTATATAGGCCACTTAACTATAGTATAGGTTAGTAAATTTATATTAAAAGACGATAACTGAAATAACAAACCATTCCATACATTGGACTTAGTTAGCTACTTGATTGTTTGAGTTTTGTCTCTTACTATTAAAGAAGAAAAAGCCGTAGGCTTTTTACTGTTTGTATTTATAGTTAAAAATAGAACTCAGGTCCAAAGAAACTGAACCCTGTGGTTCATTCATATTATCTTCATTATTTTAGCTAGAATGTAAATAAATATAATAAAGAACGATCTCTTGCCTATACTAAATTTTATACGCCACTTTCCGGGTTGCAGTGGTAGCTAGCAACCTAGTAAGAGACGATCACGTCCAATGTTAAGAAATATAAAAACCCCTAACTCCTGAGAAAAGAGTCAGATCAAAACAAAAATTACACCATTAGAACCACCTTGTCCAAAACCCCTATTAAGGAAACTTATCACTCTTTGGCTTGAATAACAAAGAAAATATATTGGCTTGAAAATCAAGAAAATTGACTTTAACCACGTTATTCTCCACAAACGGGATATTTTTTCTTTCCGCTTGATTTTCCTCCTCAACTAGTCCGGGTTGCAGCGGTAGCTAGCAACCTAGTAAGAGACGATCACGTCCAATGTTAAGAAATATAAAAACCCATAGCTCCTAAAAAAGGAGTCAGATCAAAACAAAAAGTACACCATTAGAACCGCCTTGTCCGAAACCCCTGTATAGGAAACTTTCTGTCCCTTGGCTTGAACAGCAAGGGAAATATATTGGCTTGAAAATCAAGAAAATTGACTTTAACCACGTTATTCTCCCCAAACGGGATATTTTTTTCTTTTTTTTTCTTTTGTATCCAGAGATAGCTTGGCACTGGAACATCGTAGAGGGTTGTTCAATAGCTCATTTTAAAGGAAATTAATTGGGTTAAAAATCCATAGTAACTAAAATAAATTATTTCTAAAAGAGAATAAATTTTTCCAATAAAAACTGTATTTTTGATGCATTGACGTCATAATTACTATATAAGAAACGTCAAAACGTCAAGAGACGATCACCTCCAATGTTAAGTAATTATATTAAAGGACGATCATTAGAAAAGCACACCATTGCATATATTGGACTGAGTTAGTATTTCAGTTTAGAATCGCTAAAGTTATTATGTAAACTGCAAAAATATTTATGATGTCTGAGCAATAATTTTAATCTTTTCATTCAATTATAATAAGGCCAATACAAAATCGTCGAATTGCAACCTTACTTTTGACACATCAGTTAAATCTTCATCAGACTTAAAAACTGTTTTGCTAGTTTTGCAGTAAAGAATAACATTAAAAGACGATCACTGAAATAACAAACCATTCCATACATTGGACTTAGTTAGCTACTTGATTGTTTGAGTTTCGTCTCTTACTATTTAAAAGAAGAAAAAGCCGTAGGCTTTTTCCTGTTTGTATTTATAGTTAAAAAACGAACTCAAGTCCAAAGATATACAATAAGGAACGAACTGTAACCCATAGTAACTTAAGTATGAAATCAAACTGCTGTATAGAGAAACCTTTTGTAATTAACAAAATTAATTATTATTATAAAAAAAATTCTTACGATATGGTAAAGAACTAACTCTAGGCGATAGTGACTAATTTAATTTTGAAAAGGAAGAATTGCGGCGGAAACCTAAATGGTAGTATAAGTAAGCTACATTGCATAATAACCATCCACCGGGATTTGAACTCGGATCGCAGGATTCAAAAGCATAACTGCTAACCACTAAACTAAGAAACGTTTGTCTCAGAACGAATTTTAACAGTATATGATAACTTAAAGACTGAACTCTAACCATCAGTATTGTCAATCCTTTTTCGCGGTAACGACCTTTATAGCAATTTTAAACAGTTCTTGGGATTACAGTAAAGGATAAACTTCCAGCCAATAATAACTAAAATAACATTATAATTAATATTAAAGATTAATAAAGAGCGAACTCTTGCCAATACTATATTTTATACGTCACTTAATCCGGGTTGCAGCGGTAGCTAGCAATCCGGGTTGCAGCGGTAGCTAGCAACCTAGTAAGAGACGATCACGTCCAATGTTAAGAAATATAAAAACCCATAGTTCCTAACAAAGGAGTCAGATCAAAACAAAAAGTACACCATTAGAATCGCCTTGTCCGAAACCCCTGTATAGGAAACTTTCTGTCCCTTGGCTTGAACAGCAAGGGAAATATATTGGCTTGAAAATCAAGCAAATTGACTTTTACCACGTTATTCTCCCCAAACGAGATATTTTTTTCTTTTTTTTTTCTTTCTTTTCCAGAGATAGCTTGGCACTGGAACATCGTAGAGGGTTGTTCAATAGCTCATTTTAAAGGAAATTAATTGGGTTAAAAACCTTTTGTAACTAAAATAAATTATTTCTAAAAGAGAATAAATTTTTCCAATAAAAACTGTATTTTTGATGCAGTGACGTCATAATTTTATAATAAAGATCGAACTCTTCCCTATACTAACTTGCATAGGCAACTTCACTATAGTTAAGATTACAGTATTTATATTATACATCATTATAAATTATAAAAGGTTCGAATGTTCGAAGATTATAGAGTTAAAAATTTTTCCACACCGGGAATCGAACCCGGGCCTGTTAAGTGAAAGTTAACTATCCTAGCCACTAGACCATATGGGACCATAAAGAAGTATGATTTAAGAACCATATGCATATTATTATTTCACCATACCAATTATAATAAGGCCAAAACAAAATCGTCGACTTACAACCTTACTTTTGACACATCAGTTAAATCTTCATCAGCCTTAAAAAATGTTTTAACAATAAAGTTACAATAAAGAAGGACACCTAGCCCATGTTAACTGTGACATAAATAGTTATAATAAAGATCGAACTCTTCCCTATACTAACTTGCATAGGCAACTTCACTATAGTTAAGATTACAGTATTTATATTATACATCATTATAAATTATAAAAGGTTCAAATTGTTCGAAGATTATAGAGTCAAAAATTTTCCACACCGGGAATCGAACCCGGGCCTGTTAAGTGAAAGTTAACTATCCTAGCCACTAGACCATATGGGACCATAAACAAGTATGATTTAAGAACCATATGCATATTATTATTTCACCATACCAATTATAATAAGGCCAAAACAAAATCGTCGACTTGCAACCTTACTTTTGACACATTAGTTAAATCTTCATCAGACTTAAAAAATGTTTTGCTAGTTTTACATGAAAGAACGAACCTTAGCCCATAGTAGCAGAAATAAATTACATTAAAGAACGAACTTTCATCCATAGTAATTGAGGTATTATAAGAAATCATTATATAGATAATGCATTTTCCTTAATGATTAATATTAGACATAAATTAAAATCTTGTTTGGGGTAAAAGAGCAGTGATTAGATTTTAAACCATAATTACTTTCTGAAAAATTAGGGCCCGACCGGATTCGAACCGGTGACCTATCGATCTGCAGTCGATGGCTCTACCTCTGAGCTACGAACCCTTTTTGTTAAGAGATTATAATAAAGAACGAACTCTTGCCTATACTAATTTATATTAAAGTTTTGGTTAGGAGGTAGCTAAACTGAGTATCTTTTTAATTTTCAATTTAAGAAATATTTCTTTAAACTTAATATATTAAAAATTCTCTCCGACGGGGAATCGAACCCCGGTATTCCGCGTGACAGGCAGGGATACTTACCACTGTACTATCGAAGACTCATAATATATAAGTTACATATAAGTCATGATATTTAATTCCTTAATACATCTTTTTACATGTTAATCTGGGTTACAGCGGTAGCTAGCATCCTCCTAGTAAGAGACGATCACGTCCAAAGTTAAAAATGTAATAATCCGGATTGCAGTGGTAGCTAGCAACCTAGTAAGAGACGATCACGTCCAATGTTAAGAAATAAAAAAATTAAATTAAGAGACGATCATGGGAATAACAAACCATTGCATACAATGAAATTAGTTAGCTACTTTATTGTTTGAGGTTTTTACCCGGGTTGCAGCGGTAGCTAGCAACCTAGTAAGAGACGATCACGTCCAATTCTAAGAAGAATAATAACGCATAACTCCTAAAAAAAGAGTAAGATCAAAACAAAAAGTACAACATTAGAACCGTCGTGTCTGAAACCCCTATATAGGAAACTTTCTGTCATTTGGCTTTTATTGCAAGGGAAATGTATTGGCTTGAAAATCAAGAAAAGCGGCAGTTACTACATCATTCTGCCCATTAAATTAAAAGACGATCCCTTAAATAACAAACCATTCCATACGTTAGACTTAGTTTGCTACTTGATTGTTTAAGTTTCGTCTCTTTCTATTTAAAAGAAGAAAAAGCCGTAGGCTTTTTCCTGTTTGTACTTATAGTTAAAAAACGAACTCAAGCCCAAAGAAACTGAACCATATGGTTCATTCATATTATCTCCATTATTTTAGCTAGGATCTAAATAAACAAGTTTCTTTTTTAAATTTTAAATTTAAAAGATAGTGCTTTTAATCCGGGTTGCAGCGGTAGCTAGCAACCTAGTAAGAGACGATCACATCCAATGTTAAGAAATATAAGAACCCATAACTCCTAAAAAAGGAGTCAGATCAGAACAAAAAGTACACCATTAGAACCGCCTTATTTACAATAAGGAATGAACTCTTTCCTATACTATCTTGCATAGACAGCTTAACTACAACATAGGCTTGTACATTTATATTTAAAGTCAAGACATTTTCATTAAAATACAGTAAAGAACGACCTCTTGCCTATACTAAATTACAATAAGGAACGAACTTTAACCCATAGTAACTTAAGTATTATATCAAACGGTTCGTTGTCATAGTAAAGAGCTGTGTAATGGCTCATTTTAAAGGAAATTGCTGTATATAGAAACCTTTTGTAATTAACAAAATTAATTATTATTATAAAACAAATTATTATTATGTGGTAAAGAACTAACTCTAGGCGATAGTAACTAATTTAATTTTGAAAAGAAGGAATTACAGCAGAAACCTAAATGGTAGTATAAGTAAGCTACATATAATAGCAACCGTCCACCAGGATTTGAACTCGGATCGCAGGATTCAAAGTCTTAGGTGCTAACCACTACACCAAGAAACGTTCATTCAAGAAAGAATTTTAACAGTATATGATAACTTAAAGACCAAACTTTAACCATCAGTTTTGTCTATCAGATCGTTTTATCCGGGTTGCAGCAGTAGCTAGCAACCTAGTAAGAGACGATCACGTCCAATGTTAAGAAATATAAAAATTATAATAAAAGACGACCTCTTGCCTATACTACATTTTATACACAACTTAATTATAGTATAGGTTAGTAATTCAACAGATAGCATGGCACTGGATCCGGGTTGCAGCGGTAGCTAGCAACCTAGTAAGAGACGATCACGTCCAATGTTAAGAAATATAAAAACCCATAGTTCCTAAAAAAGGAGTCAGATAAAAACAAAAAGTACACCATTAGAATCGCCTTGTCCGAAACCCCTGTATAGGAAACTTTCTGTCCCTTGGCTTGAACAGCAAGGGAAATATATTGGCTTGAAAATCAAGCAAATTGACTTTTACCACGTTATTCTCCCCAAACGAGATATTTTTTTCTTTTTTTTTTTCTTTCTTTTCCAGAGATAGCTTGGCACTGGAACATCGTAGAGGGTTGTTCAATAGCTCATTTTAAAGGAAATTAATTGGGTTAAAAACCTTTTGTAACTAAAATAAATTATTTCTAAAAGAGAATAAATTTTTCCAATAAAAACTGTATTTTTGATGCAGTGACGTCATAATTACTATATAAGAAACGTCAAAACTGTAAATGGTCTCATTCATGGATATCCGGGTTGCAGCGGTAGCTAGCAACCTAGTAAGAGACGATCACGTCCAATGTTAAGAAATATAAAAACCCATAGCTCCTAAAAAAGGAGTCAGATCAAAACAAAAAGTACACCATTAGAACCGCCTTGTCCGAAACCCCTGTATAGGAAACTTTCTGTCCCTTGGCTTGAACAGAAAGGGAAATATATTGGCTTGAAAATCAAGCAAATTGACTTTTACCACGTTATTCTCCCCAAACGGGATATTTTTTTTTTTCTTTTTTTGTATCCAGAGATAGCTTGGCACTGGAACATCGTAGAGGGTTGTTCAATAGCTCATTTTAAAGGAAATTAATTGGGTTAAAAACCTTTTGTAACTAAAATAAATTATTTCTAAAAGAGAATAAATTTTTCCAATAAAAACTGTATTTTTGATGCAGTGACGTCATAATTACTATATAAGAAACGTCAAAACTGTAAATGGTCTCATTCATGAATATCACAATAAGAGACGATCACGTCCAAACATAACAATAAAGAACGAACTCTAATTAAATTTTGTTAGAGCTATGATGTGAATAGACAAACACGAAATTATATTGTTGTTTCTGAAGACGTCATGAAATAATATCATTGCGCTATGACGTCAATAAAATCATTACCTTGTGACGTCATAATTACTATATAAGAAGCTTCAGAACTGTAAAAGTTCACATTCATAATTACATAATGGTTTCAATCAAGCAAGCTGCACGGATATTGAAAAAACAGTACTACACAAACAACAGAGATAGTATCTTGAAAAGAAAAAAACAAAGGTATTCAACCGACCAGGCATATCGAGAAGTAATAATTGAGAGAGCAAAACAAAGGTATTCAACCGACCAGGCGTATCGAGAAGTAATAATTGAGAGAGCAAAAGAAAACAGCAAGATGTGTTATCACAATGATGAAGATTATAGACATGCAAAAATTGAGACAGCCAAACAAAAGATCAAGGAACGGTATGGTAATGATGAAGATTACCGAAACAAACATAAGAAAAAAGTTGCTACCAGAATAATGGGTAGATACTGGGGTGACAAAAGCTATAATGAAAAAATTAAATTCTCTGCGAGGTTGTACCGAAGAACGCATAAGGACAAAGGGAAAAATTACATTCAGAAATATAAGAAGATGGCAAAAATGCAGGCTGATCTTCGTAAATTGAGAAACATTTTACGCATGTTTTACCAGGATCACGAAAAGTATTCAAAATTACAGATTAAAATTCTCTTTGAAAGAGCGGATGCTGTTGAAAAGTCGGCTAGATTATAATAAAGAACGAATATTTTACCGATTATCTACTAATAACCATATATCACGTAATAAGTGACATGACGTAATATCTAAAACCTATTGTGTACTAATAACCATATATGACTTAATGAGCGACTTACAATAAAGAACGACACCTTGCCCATGTTAACTAAAACATAAATAGGGATTTTTATAATAAAGAATATAATAAAGAACGACCTATTACCTATACTAAATTTTATACGCCACTTAATTATAGTATAGGTTAGTAATTCAACAGATATCATGGCACTGGAACATTGTAGAGAGTTGTTCAATGGCTCATTTTGAAGGAAATTAATGGGGTTAAAAACTTTTTGTAATTAAAACAATTATTTTTATTACATCCGGGTTGCAGCGGTAGCTAGCAATCCGGGTTGCAGCGGTAGCTAGCAACCTAGTAAGAGACGATCACCTCCAATGTTAAGAAATATAAAAACCCGTAGCTCCTAAAAAAAGAGTCAGATCAAATTACAATAAGGAACGAACTTTAACCCATAGTAACTTAAGTATTATATCAAACGGTTCGTTGTCATAGTAAAGAGCTGTGTAATGGCTCATTTTAAAGTTATAATAAAGAACGACCTCTTGCCTATACTAAATTTTATACGCCACTTAATTATAGTATAGGTTAGTAATTCAACAGATAGCTTGGCACTGGAACATCGTAGAGAGTTGTTCAATGGTTCATTTTAAAGGAAATTAATGGGGTTAAATTACAGTAAAGACCGATCTGTATTATCGTAGAGAGTTGTTCAATAGCTCATTTTAAAGGAAATTAATTGGGTTAAAAATCTATAGTAACTAAAATAAATTATTTCTAAAAGAGAATAAATTTTTCCACCAAATACTGCATTTTTGATGTCTTTTCACACTGCAGTCTTTCAAACATCCGGGTTGCAGCGGTAGCTAGCAACCTAGTAAGAGACGATCACGTCCAGTGTTAAGAAATATAAAAACCCATAGTTCCTAACAAAGGAGTCAGATCAAAACAAAAAGTACACCATTAGAACCGCCTTGTCCGAAACCCCTGTATAGGAAACTTTCTGTCCCTTGGCTTGAACAGCAAGGGAAATATATTGGCTTGAAAATCAAGAAAATTGACTTTAACCACGTTATTCTCCCCAAACGGGATATTTTTTTTCTTTTTTCTTTTTTTTTCTTTTCCACAGATAGCTTGGCACTGGAACATCGTAGAGGGTTGTTCAATAGCTCATTTTAAAGTAAATTAATTGGGTTAAAAACCTTTTGTAACTAAAATAAATTATTTCTAAAAGAGAATAAATTTTTCCACCAAAAACTGCATTTTCGATGTCTTTTCACACTCCAGTCTTTCAAACATAATCGTATACCAGCGGTAAGATTTGAACCCACGCCTCCGAAGAGACTGGTGGCTAACACCAGTGCCTTGGACCACTCGGCCAGGCTGCCTCTCATAAATAAATATATATGTGAATTTGGGTTGCAGCATCCGGGTTGCAGCGGTAGCTAGCAACCTAGTAAGAGACGATCACCTCCAATGTTAAGAAATATAAAAACCCGTAGCTCCTAAAAAAAGAGTCAGATCAAAACAAAAAGTACACCATTAGAACCGCCTTGTCCAAATCCTCCATAAAGGAAACTTACCGCCCTTTGGCTTGAACAGAAAGGGAAATATATTGGCTTGAAAATCAAGAAAATAGACTTTTACCACGTTATTCTCCCCAAACGGGATATTTTTTTTTTTCTTTTTTTGTTTCCAGAGATAGCTTGGCACTGGAACATCGTAGAGGGTTGTTCAATAGCTCATTTTAAAGGAAATTAATTGGGTTAAAAACCTTTTGTAACTAAAATAAATTATTTCTAAAAGAGAATAAATTTTTCCAATAAAAACTGTATTTTTGATGCAGTGACGTCATAATTACTATATAAGAAACGTCAAAACTGTAAATGGTCTCATTCATGAATACATAATGGTTAGATCAAAGCAAGCTACACGCAAGTTAAAAAATCAGTGCTAAAATATTATAATAAAGATCGAACTCTTCCCTATACTAACTTGCATACGCAACTTCACTATAGTTAAGATTACAGTATTTATATTATACATCATTATAGATTATAAAAGGTTCAAATGTTATAATGATAAAATAACTCTTGGCTATACTAACTGGCATAGTCAAGTTAGTATAGCCGTTAGAATACGTTTATCAAAATCTATTTATCCGTATATACACAGATTTGTGGAAAAATCAAATCAATGAATACCTTACTACAGCACAATGGATGAAAGTGTGCCTCATGATTCGAGGTTTGCGGGTTCAAATCCACCTGTAGTAAGGGATCAATATTAAACGATTGGCTTTTCCTTCTTTAAAAGAAGATTACATTAAGAGACGATCATTGGAATAACAAACTATTGCATAATTTGGACTTAGTTAGCTACTTGATTGTTTGAGGTGCGTCTCTTACTATTTCAAAGAAGAAAAAGCCGTAGGCTTTTTCCTGTTTGTATACATTAAAGAACGACACCTAGCCCATTAAAAATGAAACATAAATAGGGATTATGTAATTTCCATCAGTATCATGGCTGTAGAGACGGCTGATACCTAGTAAAGAACAAATCATTACAGCAAAGAACATTTCATGTTAAAGATTGATCAATGATGCCATAATCATAGTTTGTAGCCAGGTCGTCTCTTACTATTCCAATAAAGAAAAAGCAATAGGCTTTTTCCTGTTTATCCGGGTTGCAGCGGTAGCTAGCAACCTAGTAAGAGACGATCACGTCCAATGTTAAGAAATATTTATAATAAAGAACGACCTCTTGCCTATACTAAATTTTATACGCCACTTATTTATAGTATAGGTTAGTAATTCAACAGATAGATTGGTACTGGAACATCGTAGAGAATTATTCAATGGCTCATTTTAAAGGAAATTCATGGGGTTAAAACTTCTTCTAATTAAAATAAATCGTTTTTAGTACCTTGAGAAATTTTAATTATGTTTCTTAAGAAATCATCATAAGTTAAAATTTCCCATACAATTTATAATAAAGATCGAACTCTTCCCTATACTAACTTGCATAGGCAACTTCACTATAGCTAAGGTTACAGTATTTATATTATACATCATTATAAATTATAAAAGGTTCAAATGTTCGAAGATTATAGAGTTAAAAATTTTCCCACACCGGGAATCGAACCAGGGCCTGTTAAGTGAAAGTTAACTATCCTAGCCACTAGACCATATGGGACCTTAAAGAAGTATGATTTAAGAGCCATATGCATATTATTATTTCACCATACCAATTATAATAAGGCCAAAACAAAATCGTCGACTTGGAACCTTACTTTTGACACATTAGTTAAATATTCATCAGACTTAAAAAATGTTTTGCTAGTTTTACATGAAAGAACGAACCTTAGCCCATAGTAGCAGAAATAAGAATATCTAGGTTGCAGCGGTAACTAGCAACCTATTACATAATCCGGGTTTAAGTGGTAGCTAGCAACCTAGTAAGAAACGCCAAATTAAAAGATGATCATTAGAAGAACAAACAATTGCTTATATTGGACTTAGTTAGCTGCCTGATTCTTTGAGGTTCGTCTCTTACTATTCCAAAGAAGAAAAAGCCGTAGGCTTTTTCCTGTTTGTAATAATACATTAAAAGATAACCATATGTGACGTAATAAGTAAATGCAATATTTATAAACGTTCATCTTTCGACAAGTATTGCATTAAACAACGAGCTATAACCTACAGTAATTATAGTAGAGATCCGGGTTGCAGCGGTAGCTAGCAACCTAGTAAGAGACGATCACGTTCAATGTTAAGTCCGGGTTGCAGCGGTAGCTAGCAACCTAGTAAGAGACGATCACGTCCAATGTTAAGAAATATAAAATCCGGGTTGCAGCGGTAGCTAGCAACCTAGTAAGAGACGATCACCTCCAATGTTAAGAAATATAAAAACCCGTAGCTCCTAAAAAAGGAGTCAGATCAAAACAAAAAGTACACCATTAGAACCGCCTTGTCCAAATCCTCCATAAAGGAAACTTACCGCCCTTTGGCTTGAATAATAAAGAAAATATATTGGCTTGAAAATCAAGAAAATAGACTTTTACCACGTTATTCTCCCCAAACGGGATATTTTTTTCTTTTTTTTTTTCTTTTTCTTTTCCACAGATAGCTTGGCACTGGAACATCGTAGAGGGTTGTTCAATAGCTCATTTTAAAGGAAATTAATTGGGTTAAAAACCTTTTGTAACTAAAATAAATTATTTCTAAAAGAGAATAAATTTTTCCAATAAAAACTGTATTTTTGATGCAGTGACGTCATAATTACTATATAAGAATTATAATAAAGAACGACCTCTTACCTATACTAAATTTTATACGCCACGTAATTATAGTATAGGTTAGTAATTCAACAGATAGCATGGCACTGGAATATTGTAGAGAGATGTTCAATGGCTCATTTTGAAGGAAATTAATGGGGTTAAAAACATTTTGTAATTAAAACAAATTATTTTACAATAAATTACAGTAAAGAACGATCTCTCTCCCATAGTAACTGATATAAAATTATAATAAAGATCGAACTCTTCCCTATACTAACTTGCATACGCAACTTCACTATAGTTAATATAGTTAAGATTACAGTATTTATATTATACATCATTATAAATTATAAAAGGTTCAAATATTCGAAGATTTTATAATAAAGAACGACCTCTTGCCTATACTAAATTTTATACGCCACTTAATTATAGTATAGGTTAGTACTTCAACAGATAGCATGGCACTGGAACATCGTAGAGAGTTGTTCAATGGCTCATTTTAAAGGAAATTAATGGGGTTAAAAACTTCTTGTAATTAAAATAAATTATTTTTATTACATTAAGATTTACAATAAAAGACGATCATTGGTTATTACATTAAATACATAAAGGACCGATACAGTTCAGTATAAATGGGGAATATGTAAGTTTCATCGGATATTACATTAAAAGACGATCACTGAAATAACAAACCATTCCATACATTGGACTTAGTTAGCTACTTGATTGTTTGAGTTTCGTCTCTTACTATTTAAAATTAGAAAAAGCCGTAGGCTTTTTCCTGTTTGTATTTATAGTTAAAAAACGAACTCAAGTCCAAAGATACTGAACACTGTGGTTCATTCATATTATCTTCATTATTTTAGCTAGAATGTAAATAAACAAGTTTCTTTTTTAAATTTTAAATTGAAAAGATAGTGCTTTTAATTCAACATATTAAAAGTTCTCCCCGACGGGAAATCGAACCCCCTTCTCCCAGATAACAAGTGGGCATTCTTACCATTAGACTATCGAAGACTTATAAAATAAAAGTTACATATAAGATATGATAATAATTTTTTAATCCGGGTTAAATAAAGGCTCGATCATCGAATTTTTACATTAAAGAATCCGGATTGCAGCGGTAGCTAGCAACCTAGTAAGAGACGATCACGTCCAATGTTAAGAAATATAAAAACCCATAGTTCCTAACAAAGGAGGCAGATCAAAACAAAAAGTACACCATTAGAACCGCCTTGTCCGAAACCCCTGTATAGGAAACTTTCTTTCCCTTGGCTTGAACAGCAAGGGAAATATATTGGCTTGAAAATCAAGAAAATTGACTTTAACCACGTTATTCTCCCCAAACGGGATATTTTTTTCTTTTTTTTTTTCCACAGATAGCTTGGCACTGGAACATCGTAGAGGGTTGTTCAATAGCTCATTTTAAAGTAAATTAATTGGGTTAAAACCTTTTGTAACTAAAATAAATTATTTCTAAAAGAGAATAAATTTTTCCACCAAAAACTGCATTTTCGATGTCTTTTCACACTCCAGTCTTTCAAACATAATCTTATACCAGCGGTAAGATTTGAACCCACGCCTCCGAAGAGACTGGTGGCTAACACCAGTGCCTTGGACCACTCGGCCAGGCTGCCTCTCATAAATAAATATATATGTGAATTTGGGTTGCAGCAGTAGCTAGCAACCTAGTAAGAGATGATCAGTCCAATGCTAAGAAATATAACAAAACTCCTAAAAATAGAGTCAGATCAAAACAAAAGTATATCATTAGAATTACCTTGTCTGAAACCCTACTAGATAAATAATGAATGTCATCATAGTTTTATATTAGAGCTATGACGTGAATAGAAAAACATGAAATTATATTGTTGTTTCTGAAGACGTCATGAAATAATATCATTGCTCTATGACATCAACAAAATCATTACGCCGTGACGTCATAATTACTACTTAAGAACTACAAAGATGAAAATGTTCTCATTCATAATTACATAATGGTTTCAATCAAGCAAGTCGCACGCAAGTTGAAAAAACAGTACTACACAAACAACAGAGATAGTATCTTGAAAAGAGAAAAGCAAAAATATTCAACCGACCAGGCGCATCGAGAAGTAAAAATTGAGAGAGCAAAACAAAGGTATTCAACCGACCAGGCGTATCGAGAAGTAATAATTGAGAGAGCAAAACAAAGGTATTCAACCGACCAGGCGTATCGAGAAGTAATAATTGAGAGAGCAAAACAAAGGTATTCAACCGACCAGGCGTATCGAGAAGTAATAATTGAGAGAGCAAAACAAAGGTATTCAACCGACCAGGCGTATCGAGAAGTAATAATTGAGAGAGCAAAACAAAACAGCAAGATGTGTTATCACAATGATGAAGATTATAGACATGCAAAAATTGAGACAGCCAAACAAAAGATCAAGGAGAGTTATCACAATGATGAAGATTACCGCATCAAATATAAGAAAAACCAAAAGCAAAGGTATTCAACCGTCCAGGTGTATCGAGAAGCAAAAATTGAGACAGCCAAACAAAAGATCAAGGAGCGTTACTGGGATGACAAAATCTATAATGAAAATTATAATAAAGATCGAACTCTTCCCTATACTAACTTGCATAGGCAACTTCGCTATAGTTAAGATTACAGTATTTATATTATACATCATTATAAATTATAAAAGGTTCAAATGTTCGAAGATTATAGAGCTAAAATTTTCCGAAACCGAGAATTGAACCCAGGCCTCTTAAGTGACCTAGCCACTAGACCATATGGGACCATGAAGAAGTATGATTTAATAACCATAGAACTGCATTTTTGATGTCTTTTCATACTGCAGTTATATAATAAAGATCGAACTCTTCCCTATACTAACTTGCATAGGCAACTTCACTATAGGGAAGATTACAGTATTTATCCGGGTTGCAGCGGTAGCTAGCAACCTAGTAAGAGACGATCACCTCCAATGTCAAGAAATATAAAACCCCCCAACTCCTAAAAACAGAGTCAGATCAAAACAAAAAGTACACCATTAGAACCGCCTTGTCCGAATCCTCTATAAAGGAAACTTACCGCCCTTTGGCTTGAATAACAAAGAAAATATATTGGCTTGAAAATCAAGAAAATTGACTTTTACCACGTTATTCTCCACAAACGGGATATTTTTTTCTTTCCGCTTTTTCTTTCTGCTCAGCTAGCTGGGCACTGGAAAATCATAGAGAGCTGTATAATAGCTCATTTTAAAGGAAATTGCAACATCTAGTCACTTTTGTATTTAAAAATAAAATACTTTTTAAAGTAGAATCAATTTTGTCAAAAAAATTGCATTTTTGATGTATTTTCATACTGCAGTCTTTTCAAAGATATTTGAATTTTGAAGCAATAAAACAGTCCATGTAATGAACTCTATAGTAATAATAGCTACTTGTCTCAATAGTAACCGAAACTCCTGGAACCAAAATTTTCTTTTTTGGCTTAATCGCTAAAATTATTATGTAAACTGCAAAAATATTTATGATGCCTAATCAGTAATAGTAATTTTTTAATTTAAACAACATCCGGGTTGCAGCGGTAGCTAGCAACCTAGTAAGAGACGATCACCTCCAATGTCAAGAAATATAAAACCCCCCAACTCCTAAAAACAGAGTCAGATCAAAACAAAAAGTACACCATTAGAACCGCCTTGTCCGAATCCTCTATAAAGGAAACTTACCGCCCTTTGGCTTGAATAACAAAGAAAATATATTGGCTTGAAAATCAAGAAAATTGACTTTTACCACGTTATTCTCCACAAACGGGATATTTTTTTCTTTCCGCTTTTTCTTTCTGCTCAGCTAGCTGGGCACTGGAAAATCATAGAGAGCTGTATAATAGCTCATTTTAAAGGAAATTGCAACATCTAGTCACTTTTGTATTTAAAAATAAAATACTTTTTAAAGTAGAATCAATTTTGTCAAAAAAATTGCATTTTTGATGTATTTTCATACTGCAGTCTTTTCAAAGATATTTGAATTTTGAAGCAATAAAACAGTCCATGTAATGAACTCTATAGTAATAATAGCTACTTGTCTCAATAGTAACCGAAACTCCTGGAACCAAAATTTTCTTTTTGGCTTAATCGCTAAAATTATTATGTAAACTGCAAAAATATTTATGATGCCTAATCAGTAATAGTAATTTTTTAATTTAAACAACATTATAATAAAGAACGACTTTTTGCCTATACTAAATTTTAGTTAATTTAGGTTAGGGTAATTAGGTTAGTTAAAAAAGGTTAGTAATTCCACAGATAGCTTGGCACTGGAACATCGTAGAGAGTTGTTTAATGGCTCATTTTAAAGAAAATTAATGGGGTTAAATTTACATTAAAAGACGATCACTGAAATAACAAACCATTCCATACATTGGACTTAGTTAGCTACTTGATTGTTTGAGTTTCGTCTCTTACTATTTAAAAGAAGAAAAAGCCGTAGGCTTTTTCCTGTTTGTATTTATAGTTAAAAAACGAACTCAAGTCCAAAGAAACTGAACACTTTGGTTCATTCATATTATCTTCATTATTTTAGCTAGAATGTAATCCGGGTTGCAGCGGTAGCTAGCAACCTAGTAAGAGACGATCACGTCCAATGTTAAGAAATATAAAAACCCATAACTCCTAAAAAAAGAGTCAGATCAAAACAAAAAGTACACCATTAGTATCGCCTTGTCCAAAATTCCTATAAGGGAAACTTACCGCCCTTTGGCTTGAATAACAAAGAATATATATTGGCTTGAAAATCAAGAAAATTGACTTTTACCACGTTATTCTCCACAAAGGGGATATTTTTTTCTTTCTTCTTCTTTTCCACAGATAGCTTGGCACTGGAACATCGTAGAGAGTTGTTCAATGGCTCATTTTAAAGGAAATTAATTGGGTTAAAAACCTTTTGTACTTCAAACAATGTATTTTTAAAATAGAATCAGTTTTTTACGAAAAATCACATATTTCATATTAAAGAATGATCAATGACGTCATAATCGTATACCAGTGGTAGGATTTGAACCCACATTTTTACAAATTCCCATCAGTATCATGGCTGTTTACATTAAAAGACGATCATTGGAATAACATACCACTGCATACATTGGACTTAGTTAGCTACTTGATTGCTTGAGGCTCGTCTCTTACTATTTCAAAGAAGAAAAAGCCGTAGGTTTTTTCCTGTTTGTAATAATATAGCATGAAATTACATTAAAGGACCATCATTTGAATATCCGGGTTGCAGCGGTAGCTAGCAACCTAGTAAGAGACGATCACCTCCAATGTTAATCCGGGTTGCAGCGATAGCTAGCAACCTAGTAAGAGACGATCACGTCCAATGTTAAGAAATATAAAAACCCATAGTTCCTAACAAAGGAGTCAGATCAAAACAAAAAGTACACCATTAGAACCGCCTTGTCCGAAACCCCTGTATAGGAAACTTTCTGTCCCTTGGCTTGAACAGCAAGGGAAATATATTGGCTTGATTATATAGGTTATATAATAAAAAACGATCTCGTGCCTATATTAATTTATATTAAAGTTATTATATTTGGCTAGGATTACAGTAATATAATAAAGAACGAACATTTTCCTATACTAAATAAGCCTATACTAGTTAATGATATAGTAATGATATGATTTTACTGAGACCTAAATTACAAATTAAAGAAAATGATCCCGGGTGGCTTTGAACCACCAACCGTTTGGTTAAAGGCCGATCGTGCTTGCCACTTGTACTATGACGTCATTAATTAAAGTTTTAAAATTAACAATATGATACACATGATACTTTTATCATACTTTTAATTAAAAATAAAATAGTTTTTAAAGTAGAATCAATTTTGTAAAAAAAATTGCATTTTTGATGTATTTTCATACTGCAGTCTTTTCAAAGATATTTGAATTTGGAAGCAATCAAACAGTTCATGGTAATGAACTCTATAGTAATAATAACTACTTGTCTCAATAATAACCGAAACTCTAAAGAACGAAATTTTGATACCAATATATACATCAAAGCAAACAGTCCACGATAATCCGGGTTGCAGCGGTAGCTAGCAACCTAGTAGGAGATGATCACGTCCAATTTTAAGAAATATAAAAACCCATAGCTCCTAAAAAAGGAGTCAGATCAAAACAAAAAGTACACCATTAGAACCACCTTGTCCGAAACCCCTTTATAGGAAACTTTCTGTCCCTTGGCTTGAACAGCAAGGGAAATATATTGGCTTGAAAATCAAGAAAATTGACTTTAACCACGTTATTCTCCCCAAACAGGATATTTTTTCTCTTTTCTTTGCATCCAGAGATAGCTTGGCACTGGAACATCGTAGAGGGTTGTTCAATAGCTCATCCTAAAGGAAATTAATTGGGTTAAAAATCTATAGTAACTAAAATAAATTATTTCTAAAAGAGAATAAATTTTTCCAATAAAAACTGTATTTTTGATGCAGTGACGTCATAATTACTATATAAGAAACGTCAAAACTGTAAATGGTCTCATTCATGAATACATAATGGTTAGATCAAAGCAAGCTACACGCAAGTTAAAAAATCAGAACTAAAAAATCAAGAAAAGTGGCAGCTACTACAACATTCTGCCTAAACGGGATATTTTTTTCTTTTTTTTTTCTTTGTTTCCAGAGATAGCTTGGCACTGGAACATCGTAGATAGTTGTTCAATAGCTCATTTTAAAGGAAATTAATTGGGTTAAAAATCTATAGTAACTAAAATAAATTATTTCTAAAAGAGAATAAATTTTTCCACCAAAAACTGCATTTTCGATGTCTGTTCACACTGCAGTTTTTCAAACATAATCGCATACCAGCGGTAAGATTTGAACCCACGCCTCCGAAGAGACTGGTGGCTAACACCAGTGCCTTGGACCACTCGGCCAGGCTGCCTCTCATAAATAAATATATATGTGAATTTGGGTTGCAGCAGTAGCTAGCAACCTAGTAAGAGACGATCAGTCCAATGCTAAGAAATATAACAAAACTCCTAAAAATAGTATAATAAAGAACGACCTCTTGCCTATACTAAATTTTATACACCACTTAATTATAGTATAGGATAGTAATTCAACAGATAGCTTGGCACTGGAACATCGTA
Source organism: Artemia sinica (assembly GCA_027921565.1). Classification (NCBI taxonomy): domain Eukaryota; kingdom Metazoa; phylum Arthropoda; class Branchiopoda; order Anostraca; family Artemiidae; genus Artemia; species Artemia sinica. The sequence continues at coordinate 37,584,257 of CM051258.1, forward strand.
GAGAGTTGTTCAATGGCTCATTTTTCCGGGTTGCAGCGGTAGCTAGCAAGCTAGTAAGAGACGATCACGTCCAATGTTAAGAAATATACAACCCCATAGTTCCTAACAAAGGAGTCAGATCAAATTCAAAAGTACACCATTAGAACCGCCTTGTCCAAAACCCCTGTTTAGGAAACTTTCTGTCCCTTGGCTTGAAACAGCAAGGGAAATATATTGGCTTGAAAATCAAGAAAAGTGGCAGCTATTACAACATTCTGCCTAAACGGGATATTTTTTTTTTCTTTTTTTTCTCTTTTCTTTCTTTCCCACAGATAGCTTGGCACTGGAACATCGTAGAGAGTTGTTCAATGGCTCATTTTAAAGGAAATTAATTGGGTTAAAAATCTAAAGTAACTAAAATAAATTATTTCTAAAACAGAATAAATTTTTCCACCAAAAACTGCATTTTCGATGTCTTTTCACACTGCACTATTTCAAACATTATACCAGCGGTAAGATTTGAACCCACGCCTCCGAAGAGACTGGTGGCTAACACCAGTGCCTTGGACCACTCGGCCAGGCTGCCTCTCATAAATAATATATATGTGAATCTGGGTTGCAGCAGTAGCTAGCAACCTAGCAAGAGACGATCAGTCCAATGCTAAGAAATATAAAAACCCAAAACTCCTAAAAATAGAGTCAGATCAAAACAAAAGTATATCATTAGAACTACCTTGTCTGAAAACTTACTAGATAAATAATGAATGTCGTCATAGTTTTATATTAGAGCTATGACGTGAATAGAAAAACATTATAACCACACCGGGAATCGAACCCGAGCCTGTTAAGTGAAAGTTAACTATCCTAGCCACTAGACCATATGGAACCATAAAGAAGCATGATTTAAGAGCCATATGCATATTATTATTTTACCATACCAATTATAATAAGGCCAAAACAAAATCGTCGACTTGCAACCTTACTTTTGACACATTAGTTAAATCTTCATCAGGCTTAAAATTTTTTTTGCTAGTTTTACATGAAAGAACGAACCTTAGCCCATAGTAGCAGAAATAAGAATATCTAGGTTGCAGCGGTAGCTAGCAACCTATTATATAATCCGGGTTTAAGTGGTAGCTAGCAACCTAGTAAGAAACGCCAAATTAAAAGATGATCATTAGAAGAACAAACAATTGCTTATATTATAATAAAGAACGACCTCTTTCCTATAATAATTACAATAAAGAAGGACACCTAGCCCATGTTAACTGAAACATAAATATGGATTATGTAATTTTACATTAAAAGACGATCATTGAAATAACAAACAATTGCATACATTGGAATTAGTTAGCTACTTGATTGTTTGAGGTTCGTCTCTTACTATTTAAAAGAAGAAAAAGCCGTAGGATTTTTCCTGTTTGTAATCAGTTTATTATCCGGGTTGCAGCGGTAGCTAGCAACTTACATAAAGGACCGATATAGTTCATCATAAATGGTATTTCTCAATTAGGTTTTTTTATATAATCCTGGTTGCAGCATAAAAATAAGGAATCTGCACTCCAGATTCGCGATAATGGACCTTTAAGAATTAAAGAGTATTATCCCCATAAGTAGTGGGGCCATAAGATTATAATAAAGAAAGAACTTTAGCCTATACTAACTGAATCGTTCATGATAAATATTATCCGGGTTGCAGCAGTAGCTAGCAACCTAGCAAGCGACGATCAAGTTCAATTATAATAAAGAACGACTTTTTGCCTATACTAAATTTTAGTTAATTTAGGTTAGGGTAATTAGGTTAGTTAAAAAAGGTTAGTAATTCCACAGATAGCTTGGCACTGGAACATCGTAGAGAGTTGTTTAATGGCTCATTTTAAAGAAAATTAATGGGGTTAAATTTACATTAAAAGACGATCACTGAAATAACAAACCATTCCATACATTGGACTTAGTTAGCTACTTGATTGTTTGAGTTTCGTCTCTTACTATTTAAAAGAAGAAAAAGCCGTAGGCTTTTTCCTGTTTGTATTTATAGTTAAAAAACGAACTCAAGTCCAAAGAAACTGAACACTTTGGTTCATTCATATTATCTTCATTATTTTAGCTAGAATGTAATCCGGGTTGCAGCGGTAGCTAGCAACCTAGTAAGAGACGATCACGTCCAATGTTAAGAAATATAAAAACCCATAACTCCTAAAAAAAGAGTCAGATCAAAACAAAAAGTACACCATTAGTATCGCCTTGTCCAAAATTCCTATAAGGGAAACTTACCGCCCTTTGGCTTGAATAACAAAGAATATATATTGGCTTGAAAATCAAGAAAATTGACTTTTACCACGTTATTCTCCACAAAGGGGATATTTTTTTCTTTCTTCTTCTTTTCCACAGATAGCTTGGCACTGGAACATCGTAGAGAGTTGTTCAATGGCTCATTTTAAAGGAAATTAATTGGGTTAAAAGCCTTTTGTACTTCAAACAATGTATTTTTAAAATAGAATCAGTTTTTTACGAAAAATCACATATTTCATATTAAAGAATGATCAATGACGTCATAATCGTATACCAGTGGTAGGATTTGAACCCACATTTTTACAAATTCCCATCAGTATCATGGCTGTTTACATTAAAAGACGATCATTGGAATAACATACCACTGCATACATTGGACTTAGTTAGCTACTTGATTGCTTGAGGCTCGTCTCTTACTATTTCAAAGAAGAAAAAGCCGTAGGTTTTTTCCTGTTTGTAATAATATAGCATGAAATTAAATTAAAGGACCATCATTTGAATATCCGGGTTGCAGCGGTAGCTAGCAACCTAGTAAGAGACGATCACCTCCAATGTTAATCCGGGTTGCAGCGATAGCTAGCAACCTAGTAAGAGACGATCACGTCCAATGTTAAGAAATATAAAAACCCATAGTTCCTAACAAAGGAGTCAGATCAAAACAAAAAGTACACCATTAGAACCGCCTTGTCCGAAACCCCTGTATAGGAAACTTTCTGTCCCTTGGCTTGAACAGCAAGGGAAATATATTGGCTTGATTATATAGGTTATATTTATAATAAAGATCGAACTCTTCCCTATACTAACTTGCATAGGCAACTTCACTATAGTTAAGATTATTACATTAAGGATCAGTATAGTTAATAATAAATGGTGCCAGTCAAGAGAATATTTGGCAATAAAATTGCCTACGGTGGGAACTGAACCTGAACACTTTGTATTAGAATTCCAAAACACTATCAACTGCACCATGCAGGCTATCAAGAACACAATATTTTTAATAGTTCATGTTGTATTTAAATGATTAAATTAAAAAACGATCATTAGGAAAAATATATATTGCATATATTGGACTTAGTTTTCTGCTGATTCTTTGAGATTCATCTCTTACAATTCCAAAAGAAAAAAACGTAAGGGTTTTCTTGTTTGTTATCAGATAAATATCTAGGTAATAAATTATTCGGATTGCAGCGGTAGCTAGTGACCTATTGAGGGACAATCACGTCCCATAGTATAAATTATAGTACCCCATAACTCTTAAAAATAATTGTAGCAAAGAACGAACTCTGTTGGATAGTATAGTAAATATCCAGGTTGCAGCAGAATCTAGTAGCCTAGTAGGAGACGATCATTTCTAATGGCAATACCATCGGAGACTTATGATATAGCAATTAATTGGACAAATCCTTTATTATAATAAAGATCGAACTCTTCCCTATACTAACTTGCATACGCAACTTCACTATAGTTAAGATTACAGTATTTATATTATACATCATTATAGATTATAAAAGGTTCAAATATAATTAAGAACGACCTCTTGCCTACACTAAATTTTATACGCCACTTAATTATAGTATAGGTTAGTAATTTACAGTAAAGAACGATCGCTCATGCATAGTAACTGATATTTACATTAAAAGACGATCACTGAAATAAAAAACCATTCCATACATTGGACTTAGTTAGCTACTTGATTGTTTGAGTTTCGTCTCTTACTATTTAAAAGAAGAAAAAGCCGTAGGCTTTTTCCTGTCTGTATTTATAGTTAAAAAACGAACTCAAGTCCAAAGAATCCGGGTTGCAGCGGTAGCTAGCAACCTAGTAAGAGACGATCACGTCCAATGTTAAGAAATATAAAAACCCATAGTTCCTAACAAAGGAGTCAGATCAAAACAAAAAGTACACCATTAGAGCCGCCTTGTCCGAAACCCCTGTATAGGAAACTTTCTGTCCCTTGGCTTGAACAGCAAGGGAAATATATTGGCTTGAAAATCGAGAAAATTGACTTTAACCACGTTATTCTCCCCAAACGAGATATTTTTTTCTTTTTTTTTTTCTTTTTTTGTATCCAGAGATAGCTTGGCACTGGAACATCGTAGAGGGTTGTTCAATAGCTCATTTTAAAGGAAATTAATTGGGTTAAAAATCTATAGTAACTAAAATAAATTATTTCTAAAAGAGAATAAATTTTTCCAATAAAAACTGTATTTTTAATGCAGTGACGTCATAATTACTATATAAGAAACGTCAAAACTGTAAATGGTCTCATTCATGAATACATAATGGTTAGATCAAAGCAAGCTACACACAAGTTAAAAAATCAGTACTAAAAAATCAAGAAAAGTGGCAGCTACTACAACATTCTGCCTAAACGGGGTATTTTTTTTCTCTTTTCTTTGTTTCCAGTATACTAAACGGGATTTTTCCACCAAAAACTGCATTTTGATGTCTTTTCACACTGCAGTCTTTCAAACATAATCGTATACCAGCGGTAAGAATTGAACCCACGCCTCTGAAGAGACTGGTGGCTAACACCAGTGCCTTGGACCACTCAGCCAGGCTGCCTCTCATAAATAAATATATATGTGAATTTGGGTTGCAGCAGTAGCTAGCAACCTAGTAATAGACGATCAGTCCAATGCTAAGAAATATAACAAAACTCCTAAAAATAGAGTCAGATCAAAACAAAAGTACATCATTAGAAATACCTTGTCTGAAACCCTACTAGATAAATAATGAACGTCATCATAGTTTTATATTAGAGCTATGACGTGAATAGAGTGACGTCATAATTATTATATAAGGAAAGAAAAAACTGAAAATTCTCTCATTCTTGATTAGAATAATGGTTAGATCAAAGCAGGCTATACGCAAGTTGAAGAAAGAGTACTACACAAACAACAGAGATAGTAACTTGAAAAGAAAAAAGCAAAGGTATTCAACCGACCAGGTGTATCGAGAAGTAATAATTGAGAGAGCAAAACAAAGGTATTCAACCGACCAGGCGTATCGAGAAGTAATCAAACAAAACAGCAAGATGTGTTATCACAATGATGAAGATTATAGACATGCAAAAATTCAGACAGCCAAACAAAAGATCAAGGAACGGTATGGTAATGATGAACATTACAGAGAAGCAAGAATTGAGCAGGCTAAACAAAAGAGCAGGGAACGGTATGATAATGATGAAGATTACCGAAACAAACATAAGAAAAAAGTTGCTACCAGAATAATGGGTAGATACTGGGGTGACAAAAGCTATAATGAAAAAATTAAATTCTCTGCGGGGTTGTACCGAAGAACGCATAAGGACAAAGGGAAAAATTACATTCAGAAATATAAGAAGATGGCAAAAATGCAGGCTGATCTTCGTAAATTGAGAAACATTTTTATAATAAAGAACGACCTCTTGCCTATACTAAATTTTATACGCCACTTATTTATAGTATAGGTTAGTAATTCAACAGATAGTTACAATATAATAATAAAGAACGACCTCTTGCCTATACTAAATTTTATATGCCACCTAATTATAGTATAGGTTATTAATTCAACAGACAGCTTGGCACTAGAAGATCGTAGAGAGTTGTTCAATGGTTCATTTTAAAGGAAATTAATGGGGTTAAAAACCTTTTTAATTAAAACAAATTATTTTTATTACATTAAGAAATTATAATAAAGAACGAACGCTAGCTCATAGGAACTAAATACATTAAAAGACGATCACTGAAATAGCAAACCATTCCATACATTGGATTTAGCTACTTGATTGTTTGAGTTTCGTCTCTTACTATTTAAAGGAAGAAAAAGCCGTAGGCTTTTTCCTGTTTATAATAAAGAACGACTTCTTGCCTATACTAAATTTTATACGCCACTTAATGATAGTATAAGTTCAACAGATAGCTTTGCACTGGAACATCGTAGAGAGTTGTTTAATGGCTCAATTTAAAGGAAATTAATGGGGTTAAAAACCTTTTGTGATTAAAACAAATTATTTTTATTACATGAAGAAATTATAATTATATTCCTTAAGAAATCATCATAAGTAAAAATTTCCCATACGAAAATTGAACTCAAGCCAACTGGGTGAGAGCTATTCCAACCTCTAGACCACATAGGATATATTAAAATATCCGATTAATGAATAACATTAAAAGACGATCATTGGAATAGCATAACACTGCATACATTGGACTTAATTAGCTACTTGATTGCTTGAGGTTCGTCTTTTACTATTTCAAAGAAGAAAAAGCCGTAGGATTTTTCCTGTTTGTAATGATATAGCATAAAACGGAACCCAAGTTGTAACTGACGTTATCCTGGTTGTTATGGTAAAGAATATAATAAGGAACGAACTCTTGTCTGTACTAGCTTTTATAGGTAATCCGGGTTGCATCGGTAGCTAGCAACCTAATAAGAGACGATAACGTCCAATGTTAAGAAATCCGGGTTGCAGCGGTAGCTAGCAACCTAGTAAGAGACGATCACGTCCAATGTTAAGAAATATAAAAACCCATAGTTCTTAAAAAAAAGAGTCAGATCAAAACAAAAAGTACACCATTAGAACCGCCTTGTCCGAAACCCCTGCATAGTAAAATTTCTGTCCCTTGGCTTGAACAGCAAGGGAAATATATTGGCTTGAAAATGAAGAAAAGTGGCAGCTAGTACAACATTCTGCCTAAACGGGATATTTTTTTCTTTTTTTCTTTTTTTTTTCTTTTTTTGTATCCAGAGATAGCTTGGCACTGGAACATCGTAGAGGGTTGTTCAATAGCTCATTTTAAAGGAAATTAATTGGGTTAAAAATCTATAGTAACTAAAATAAATTATTTCTAAAAGAGAATAAATTTTTCCACCAAAAACTGCATTTTGATGTCTTTTCACACCTCAGTCTTTCAAACACAATCGTATACCAGCGGTAAGAATTGAACCCACGCCTCTGAAGAGACTGGTGACTAACACCAGTGCCTTGGACCACTCGGCCAGGCTGCCTCTCATAAATAAATATTATAATAAAGAACGAACCCTCGCTTATACTAACTCAAATCTTTAATATATGCCGGGTTGCAATGGTATAATAAAGTTCAAACTCTTCCCTATACTAACTTGCATACGCAACTTCACTATAGTTAAGATTACAGTATTATATTTTTACATTAAAAGACGATCACTGAAATAACAAACCATTCCATACATTGGACTTAGTTAGCTACTTGATTGTTTGAGTTTAGTCTCTTACTATATAAAAGAAGAAAAGCCGTAGGCTTTTTCCTGTTTTTGTATTTATAGTTAAAAAACGAACTCAAGTCCAAAGAAACTGAACACTGTGGTTCATTCATATTATCTTCATTATTTAAGCTAGAATGTAAATAAACAAGTTATTTTTTTTTAATTTTAAATTGAAAAGATAGTGCTTTTAATTCAACATATTAAAAGTTCTCCCCGACGGGGAATCGAACCCTTTTCTCCCAGGTAACAAGTGGGCATACTTACCATTAGGCTATCGAAGACTTATAAAATAAAGGTTACATATAAGATATGATAATATTTTTTTAATCCGGGTTACATAAAGGCTCGATCATCGAATTTTTACATTAAAGAACGAACTTTAGTCCATAGTTTATATTAAAGGACGATCATTAGAAAAGCACACCATTGCATATATTGGACTGAGTTAGTTTTTCAGTTTAGAATCGCTAAAGTTATTATGTAAACTGTAAAAATATTTATGATATCTGAGCAATAATTTTAATCTTTTCATTCAAACTTATAATAAAGATCGAACTCTTCCCTATACTAACTTGCATACGCAACTTCACTATAGTTAAGATTACAGTATTTATATTATACATCATTATAAATTATAAAAGGTTCAAATGTTCGAAGATTATAGGGTTAAAAATTTTCCCACACCGGGAATCGAACCCGAGCCTGTTAAGTGAAAGTTAACTATCCTAGCCACTAGACCATATGGAACCATAAAGAAGTATGATTTAAGAGCCATATGCATATTATTATTTCACCATACCAATTATAATAAGGCCAAAACAAAATCGTCGACTTGCAACCTTACTTTTGACACATTAGTTAAATCTTCATCAGGCTTAAAAAATGTTTTGCTAGTTTTACATGAAAGAACGAACCTTAGCCCATAGTAGCAGAAATAAGAATATCTAGGTTGCAGCGGTAGCTAGCAACCTATTACATAATCCGGGTTTAAGTGGTAGCTAGCAACCTAGTAAGAAACGCCAAATTAAAAGATGATCATTAGAAGAACAAACAATTGCTTATATTGGACTTAGTTAGCTGCCTGATTCTTTGAGGTTCGTCTCTTACTATTCCAAAGAAGAAAAAGCCGTGGGCTTTTTCCTGTTTGTAATAATACATTAAAAGATAACCATATGTGACGTAATAAGTGAATGCAATGTTTATACAAGTTCATCTTTTGACAAGTATTGCATTAAACAACGAGCTATATTTATAATGGAGAATCCGGGTTGCAGCGGTAGCTAGCAACCTAGTAAGAGACGATCACGTCCAATGTTAAGAAATATAAAAACCCATAGTTCCTAACAAAGGAGTCAGATAAAAACAAAAAGTACACCATTAGAACTGCCTTGTCCGAAACCCCTGTATAGAAAACTTTCAGTCCCTTGGCTTGAACAGCAAGGGAAATATATTGGCTTGAAAATCAAGAAAAGTGGCAGCTAATACAACATTCTGCCTAAACGGGATATTTTTTTCTTTTTTCTTCTTTTCCACAGATAGCTTGGCACTGGAACATCGTAGAGGGTTGTTCAATAGCTCATTTTAAAGGAAATTAATTGGGTTAAAAATCTACAGTAACTAAAATAAAATATTTCAAAACAGGATAAATTTTTTATAATAAAGAACGACCTCTTGCCTATACTAAATTTTATACGCCACTTAATTATAGTATAGGTTAGTAATTCAACAGATAGCTTGGCACTGGAACATAGTAGAGAGTTGTTCAATGGCTCATTTTAAAGGAAATTAATGGGGTTAAAAACCTTTTGTGATTAAACAAATCATTTTTATTACATTAAGAAATTTTAATTATATTCCTTAAGAAATCATCATAAGTAAAAATTTCCCATACGGAAATTGAACTCAAGCCAACTGGGTGAGAGCTATCCCAACCTCTAGACCACATAGGATAAATTGAAATATTCGATTAATGAAGTTTATATTAAAGAATAAATTATAAACCTAGTTAGCTGTCTGATTATTTGAAGTTTATAATAAAGAACGACCTCTTGCCTATACTAAATTTTATACGCCACTTAATTATAGTATAGGCTAGTAATTCAACAGATAGCTTGGCACTGGAACATAGTAGAGAGTTGTTCAATGGCTCATTTAAAGAAAATTAATGGGGTTAAAAACTTCTTGTAATTAAAATAAATTATTTTTATTACATTAAGAAATTTTAATTATGTTCCTTAAGAAATCATCATAAGTTAAAATTTCCCATACAAAATTTGAACTCAAGCCAACTGGGTGAGAGCTATCCCAACCTCTAGACCATAAAGGATTTATTAAAATATCCGATTAATGACGTTTATGTTAAAGAACAAATTATAAACCTAGTTGGCTGTCTGATTGTTTGAGGATCGTCTCTTACTATTTCCAAAGAAGAAAAAGCCGTAGACTTTTTCCTGTTTGTAATTTTTACATTAAGGAACGAACTGAAATAATAAAAGGAATAATTATATAGACGATTAGTTAATTGTTTACATTAAAACGTGGTAATTGGAATAACAAGCCATTGCATACATTAGACTCAGTGCTATAGTAAAGAACGAACTCTAGCCAGTAGTTCTTGAAATGTGCAGGAACAACTAAGCCGATAGCTCCAGGTACAATAAGGCAAGTAGTTTTAGGCAATTAGGTTCTAGTAAGAGACGATCACGTCTAATGCTCAGAAATATAAAAACCCATAACTCCTAAGAAAAGTGTCAGATCAAAACTAAGGTACACCATTAGAACGGCCTTGTCTGAAACCCCTTTATAGGAAACTTTCTGTTCCTTGGTTATAATAAAGATCGAACTCTTCCCTATACTAACTTGCATACGCAACTTCACTATAGTTAAGATTACAGTATTTATATTATGCATCATTATAAATTATAAAAGGTTCAAATGTTCGAAGATTATAGAGTTAAAAATTTTCCCACCCCGGGAATCGAACCCGAGCCTGTTAAGTGAAAGTTAACTATCCTAGCCACTAGACCATATTGAACCATAAAGAAGTATGATTTAAGAGCCATATGCGTATTATTATTTCACCATACCAATTATAATAAGGCCAAAACAAAATCGTCAACTTGCAACCTTACTTTTGACACATTAGTTAAATCTTCATCAGGCTTAAAAAATGTTTTGCTAGTTTTACATGAAAGAACGAACCTTAGTCCATATACAATAAAGAACGACACCTTGCCCATGTTAACTAAAACATAAATAGGGATTATGTAATTTTACAATAAAGAACGACACCTTGCCCATGTTAACTGAAATATTTATAGGGATGACATTGGATTATAATAAAGAACGACCTCTTGCCTATACTAAATTTTATACGACACTTAATTATAGTATAGGTTAGTAATTCTGCAGATAGCATGGCACTGGAACATCGTAGAGATTTGTTCAATGGCTCTTTTTAAAGGAATTTAATGGGGTTAAAAACCTGTTGTAATTAAAATTTATAGTAAAGAACGAAATTTACATTAAAGAACGATCTTCAGTCCATAGTAACTAAAGTGCATACATTGCATACATTGGAATTAATTAGCCACTTGATTGTTTGAGGTTCGTCTCTTACCATTTCAAAGAAGAAAAAGCCGTAGGCTTTTTCCTGTTTGTAACCAGGTTTTATTTATAATAAAGATCGAACTCTTCCTTATACTAACTTGCATACGCAACTTCACTATAGTTAAGATTACAGTATTTATATTATGCATCATTATAAATTATAAAAGGTTCAAATGTTCGAAGATTACAGAGTTAACAATTTTCCCACACTTGGAATCGAACCCGAGCCTGTTAAGTGAAAGTTAACTATCCTAGCCACTAGACCATATGGAACCATAAAGAAGTATGATTTAAGAGTTTACAATAAAGGACGATCGCTCATGCATAGTAACTAATATATGGTGGTTCCAGGGGTAGTTATGTTACATTATTACAGTAACATAAATGGTGTTTGTGAATTATCCAGGTTGCGGCGGTAGCTTGCAACCTAGTTTGGGTTGCAGTGGTAGCTAGAAACCTAGTAAGAGACGATCACGCACAATATTAAGAAATATAAAAACTCATATATCCTAAAAAGTAGTCAGATCAAAACAAAAAGTACACCATTAGAACCGCCTTGTCCAAAACCCCTGTATAGGAAACTTTCAGTCCCTTGGCTTGAACAGCAAGGGAAATATATTTGCTTGAAAATCAAGAAAATTATATTAAAATACGATCATTAGAATAACAAACCACTGCATACATTGGACTTAGATAGCTACATGATTGCTTGAGGATCGTCTCTTACTATTTCAAAGAAGAAAAAGCCGTAGGCTTTTTCCTGTTTGTAATGATATAGCATAAAAAGAAACCCAAGTTGTAACTGACGTCATCCTGGTTGTTAGAGTAAATCCGGGTTGCAGCGGTAGCTAGCAACCTAGTAAGAGACGATCACGTCCAATGTTAAGAAATATAAAAACCCATAGTTCCTAAAAAAGGAGTCAGATCAAAACAAAAAGTACACCATTAGAACCACCTTGTCCGAAACCCTTGTGCAGGAAACTCTCTTTCCCTTAGCTTGAACAGCAAGGGACATATCCGGGTTGCAGCGGTAGCTAGCAACCTAGTAAGAGACGATCACGTCCAATGTTAAGAAATATAAAAACCCATAGTTCCTAACAAAGGAGTCAGATCAAAACAAAAAGTACACCATTAGAACCGCCTTGTCCGAAACCCCTGTATAGGAAACTTTCTGTCCCTTGGCTTGAACAGAAAGGGAAATATATTGGCTTGAAAATCAAGCAAATTGACTTTTACCACGTTATTCTCCCCAAACGGGATATTTTTTTCTTTTTTCTTTGTTTCCAGAGATAGCTTGGCACTGGAACATCGTAGAGGGTTGTTCAATAGCTCATTTTAAAGGAAATTAATTGGGTTAAAAACCTTTTGTAACTAAAATAAATTATTTCTAAAAGAGAATAAATTTTTCCAATAAAAACTGTATTTTTGATGCAGTGACGTCATAATTACTATATAAGAAACGTCAAAACTGTAAATGGTCTCATTCATGAATATCACAATAAGAGACGATCACGTCCAATGCTAACATAACAATAAAGAACGAACTCTAATTAAATTTTGTTAGAGCTATGATGTGAATAGACAAACACGAAATTATATTGTTGTTTCTGAAGACGTCATGAAATAATATCATTGCGCTATGACGTCAATAAAATCATTACCTTGTGACGTCATAATTACTATATAAGAAGCTTCAGAACTGTAAAAGTTCACATTCATAATTACATAATGGTTTCAATCAAGCAAGCTGCACGGATATTGAAAAAACAGTACTACACAAACAACAGAGATAGTATCTTGAAAAGAAAAAAACAAAGGTATTCAACCGACCAGGCATATCGAGAAGTAATCAAACAAAACAGCAAGATGTGTTATCACAATGATGAAGATTATAGACATGCAAAAATTGAGACAGCCAAACAAAAGATCAAGGAGAGTTATCACAATGATGAAGATTACCGCATCAAATATAAGAAAAACCAAAAGCAAAGGTATTCAACCGTCCAGGTGTATCGAGAAGCAAAAATTGAGACAGCCAAACAAATTATAATAAAGAACGAACTCTTGCCTATACTAATTTATATTAAAGTTTTGGTTAGTAGGTAGCTAAACTGAGTATCTTTTTAATTTTCAATTTGAGAAATATTGCTTTAAACTTAATATATTAAAAATTCTCTCCGACGGGGAATCGAACCCCGGTATTCCGCGTGACAGGCAGGGATACTTACCACTGTACTATCGAAGACTCATAATATATAAGTTACATATAAGTCATGATATTTAATTCCTTAATACATCTTTTTACATGTTAATCTGGGTTACAGCGGTAGCTAGCATCCTCCTAGTAAGAGACGATCACGTCCAAAGTTAAAAATGTAATAATCCGGATTGCAGTGGTAGCTAGCAACCTAGTAAGAGACGATCACGTCCAATGTTAAGAAATAAAAAAATTAAATTAAGAGACGATCATGGGAATAACAAACCATTGCATACAATGAAATTAGTTAGCTACTTTATTGTTTGAGGTTTTTACCCGGGTTGCAGCGGTAGCTAGCAACCTAGTAAGAGACGATCACGTCCAATTCTAAGAAGAATAATAACGCATAACTCCTAAAAAAAGAGTAAGATCAAAACAAAAAGTACAACATTAGAACCGTCGTGTCTGAAACCCCTATATAGGAAACTTTCTGTCATTTGGCTTTTATTGCAAGGGAAATGTATTGGCTTGAAAATCAAGAAAAGCGGCAGTTACTACATCATTCTGCCCATTAAATTAAAAGACGATCCCTTAAATAACAAACCATTCCATACGTTAGACTTAGTTTGCTACTTGATTGTTTAAGTTTCGTCTCTTACTATTTAAAAGAAGAAAAAGCCGTAGGCTTTTTCCTGTTTGTACTTATAGTTAAAAAACGAACTCAAGCCCAAAGAAACTGAACCATATGGTTCATTCATATTATCTCCATTATTTTAGCTAGGATCTAAATAAACAAGTTTCTTTTTTAAATTTTAAATTTAAAAGATAGTGCTTTTAATCCGGGTTGCAGCGGTAGCTAGCAACCTAGTAAGAGACGATCACATCCAATGTTAAGAAATATAAGAACCCATAACTCCTAAAAAAGGAGTCAGATCAGAACAAAAAGTACACCATTAGAACCGCCTTATTTACAATAAGGAATGAACTCTTTCCTATACTATCTTGCATAGACAGCTTAACTACAACATAGGCTTGTACATTTATATTTAAAGTCAAGACATTTTCATTAAAATACAGTAAAGAACGACCTCTTGCCTATACTAAATTACAATAAGGAACGAACTTTAACCCATAGTAACTTAAGTATTATATCAAACGGTTCGTTGTCATAGTAAAGAGCTGTGTAATGGCTCATTTTAAAGTTATAATAAAGAACGACCTTTTGCCTATACTAAATTTTATACGCCACTTAAATATAGTATAGGTTAGTAATTCAACAGATAGCGTGGCACTGGAACATCGTAGAGAGTTGTTCAATGGTTCATTTTAAAGGAAATTAATGGGGTTAAATTACAGTAAAGACCGATCTGTATTATCGTAGAGAGTTGTTCAATAGCTCATTTTAAAGGAAATTAATTGGGTTAAAAATCTATAGTAACTAAAATAAATTATTTCTAAAAGAGAATAAATTTTTCCACCAAATACTGCATTTTTGATGTCTTTTCACACTGCAGTCTTTCAAACATCCGGGTTGCAGCGGTAGCTAGCAACCTAGTAAGAGACGATCACGTCCAGTGTTAAGAAATATAAAAACCCATAGTTCCTAACAAAGGAGTCAGATCAAAACAAAAAGTACACCATTAGAACCGCCTTGTCCGAAACCCCTGTATAGGAAACTTTCTGTCCCTTGGCTTGAACAGCAAGGGAAATATATTGGCTTGAAAATCAAGAAAATTGACTTTAACCACGTTATTCTCCCCAAACGGGATATTTTTTTCTTTTTTCTTTTTTTTTTCTTTTCCACAGATAGCTTGGCACTGGAACATCGTAGAGGGTTGTTCAATAGCTCATTTTAAAGTAAATTAATTGGGTTAAAAACCTTTTGTAACTAAAATAAATTATTTCTAAAAGAGAATAAATTTTTCCACCAAAAACTGCATTTTCGATGTCTTTTCACACTCCAGTCTTTCAAACATAATCGTATACCAGCGGTAAGATTTGAACCCACGCCTCCGAAGAGACTGGTGGCTAACACCAGTGCCTTGGACCACTCGGCCAGGCTGCCTCTCATAAATAAATATATATGTGAATTTGGGTTGCAGCATCCGGGTTGCAGCGGTAGCTAGCAACCTAGTAAGAGACGATCACCTCCAATGTCAAGAAATATAAAAACCCCCAACTCCTAAAAAAAGAGTCAGATCAAAACAAAAAGTACACCATTAGAACCGCCTTGTCCGAATCCTCTATAAAGGAAACTTACCTCCCTTTGGCTTGAATAACAAAGAAAATATATTGGCTTGAAAATCAAGAAAATTGACTTTTACCACGTTATTCTCCACAAACGGGATATTTTTTTCTTTCCGCTTTTTCTTTCTGCTCAGCTAGCTGGGCACTGGAAAATCATAGAGAGCTGTATAATAGCTCATTTTAAAGGAAATTGCAACATCTAGTCACTTTTGTATTTAAAAATAAAATACTTTTTAAAGTAGAATCAATTTTGTCAAAAAAATTGCATTTTTGATGTATTTTCATACTGCAGTCTTTTCAAAGATATTTGAATTTTGAAGCAATAAAACAGTCCATGTAATGAACTCTATAGTAATAATAGCTACTTGTCTCAATAGTAACCGAAACTCCTGGAACCAAAATTTTCTTTTTTGGCTTAATCGCTAAAATCATTATGTAAACTGCAAAAATATTTATGATGCCTAATCAGTAATAGTAATTTTTTAATTTAAACAACAAAAATACATGAAAATTCTAAAATTAGTTTTGCTTTTTGTCTCCTGGAAGAAATTTTTTTTTCATCTCAGTTCAAATTTATTATTGTATCCTGTAACCCGTAAAATACATATCTCCATATTATTGTCTCATAATTGCAATTATTTTAGTTTTCAGTCCAGAATTACTAAACTTATTATTTAAACTGCAAAAATATTTATGGTGTCTAACCAATAATACTAATTTTGTAATTCAAACAAGATAAATACCTGAAAATTTTAAAATTAGTTTTGTTTTATGCTAGGTTTTAGATACTCGACACGGGATTTTGTGTGCTTAATAATTTTATTACAGTAAAGAACGAACATTAAATATTATAAAGAACGAATTACAATAAAGAAGGACACCTAGCCCATGTTAACTGAAACATAAATATGGATTATGTAATTTTACATTAAAAGACGATCGTTGAAATAACAAACAATTGCATACATTGGAATTAGTTAGCTACTTGATTGTTTGAGGTTCGTATCTTACTATTTCAAAGAAGAAAAAGCCGTAGGCTTTTTTCTGTTTGTAATCAGTTTATTATCCGGGTTGCAGCAGTAGCTAGCAACTTACATAAGGGACCGATATAGTTCACCATAAATCCGGGTTGCAGCGGTAGCTAGCATTACAGTAAAGAACGATCTCTCACCAATAGTAACTGATATACGGTGGCTCCAGGGGTAGTTATGGTAAAGAACAAATCCGGTAAGAGAAGATCACGGTAAGATAAGAGAAGATTATGGTAAAGAACAACCTAGTAAGAGAAGATCACGCTCCATAGTAAAAACTAAAGTAACCCATAACTCCTGAAAAAAAATTCAGATCAAAACAAGAAGTACACTATTAGAACCGCCTTGTCTAAAACTTCTAAATAGCAAACTTACCGTTCTTTGGCTTGAATGACAAAGAAAATATATTGGCTTGAAAATCAAAAAATTGACTTTAACCACGATATTCTCCACAAACGCTATCTTTTTTTTTCTTTCCGCTTTTTCTTTCTCCTCAGCTAGCTGGGCACTGGAAGATCATATAGAGCGGTATAATAGTTTACAGTAAAGAACGATCTCTCGCCCATAGTAACTGATATATGATGGTTCCAGGGGTAGTTACATAAAGGACCGATATATCTCATCATAATTGGTGTTTGTCAATTATTACATTAAAAGAGGATAATTGGAATAAAAAATTATTGCATACATTAGACTTAGTTAGCTACTTGATCATTTGAGGTTCGTCTCTTACTATTTCAAAGAAGAAAAAGCTGTAGGCTTTTTCCTGTCTGTAATATTTTCCTTTTTGTTTTATAATAAAGAACGAACTCTAGCCTATACTAACTAAAATGTTTAATACATTACATAAAAGATAGACACACTTCATTATAAATAGGGACTATGTAAATTTCAGTGGATATAGTTTATAACAAGGTTTATATAAGGGATCATTAATCATAAGTAGAGATTATGTAAGTTTCATTGGTACCATAGCTGTAAAGATGGCTGAAAACTAGTAAAGAATAAACCAGGGCACACATTTGACTTAGTTAGCTGCCTGATTCTCAAAAGTTCGTCTCCTAATATTCCAAATAAGACAAAGACATAGGCTTTTTTCTGTTTGTGATTTTTATTTCCGTTTTTTTTTACTAGAATTGTTATCGTAGAAGGGCAACTTAACTATAGTATAGGCTTGTATAGTTATAGTAAATAGAATCAATTTTTTTTACCAACAAAGACAAATACTTGGACTTGCAAACACCAACCCAGACATGCAAACAAATAGAATCAGACATGCAAAACAGAGAAACACAGGTACTTTAGATATACAAACCAACAAAGACAAATACTTGGGCTTGCAAACACTAACCCAGACATGCAAACAGATAGAATCAGACATGCAAACAGAGAAAGACAGGTACTTTAGATATATAAAACCAACA
Organism: Artemia sinica; assembly: GCA_027921565.1. Lineage (NCBI taxonomy): Eukaryota > Metazoa > Arthropoda > Branchiopoda > Anostraca > Artemiidae > Artemia > Artemia sinica. The sequence continues at coordinate 37,602,265 of CM051258.1, forward strand.
ACGACAAATACTTGGACTTGCAAACACCAACTCAGACATGCAAACAAATAGAATCAGACACACAAACAGAGAAAGATAGGCACTTTAGATATACAAAGCAACAAAGACAAATTCTTGGACTTGCAAACATCAACCCAGACATGCAAACAAATAGAATCAGACATGCAAACAGAGAAAGATATGAACTTTAGATATACAAACCAACAAAGACAGATACTTGGACATGCAAACACCAACCCTGACATGCAAACAAATAGAATCAGACATGCAAACAGAGAAAGACAGGCACTTTAGATATACAAACCAACAAAGACAAATACTTGGACTTGCAAACACCAACCCAGACATGCAAACAAATAGAATCAGACATGCAAACAGAGAAAGATAGGCACTCTAGATATACAAACCAACAAAGACAAATACTTGAACTTGTAAACACCAACCCAGACATGTAAACAAATAGAATCACACGTGCAAACAGAGAAAGACATGCACTTTAGATATACAAACCATCAAAGACAAATACTTGGACTTGCAAACACCAACCCAGACATGCATACAAATAGAATCAGACATGCAAACAGAGAAAGACAGGCACTTTAGATATACAAACCAACAACGACAAATACTTGGACTTGCAAACACCAACCCAGACATGCAAACAAATAGAATCAGACACACAAACAGAGAAAGACAGGCACTTTAGATATACAAACCAACAAAGACAAATACTTGGACTCGCAAACACCAACCCAGACATGCAAACAAATAGAATCAGACATGCAAACAGAGAAAGATAGGCACTTTAGATATACAAACAAACAAAGACAAATACTTGGACTCGCAAACACCAACCCAGACATGCAAACAAATAGAATCGGACATGCAAACAGAGAAATACAGGCACTTTAGATATACACACCAACAAAGACAAATACTTGGACTTGCAAAACACCAACCCAGACATGTAAACAAATAGAATCAGACATACAAACAGAGAAAGATAGACACCTTAGATATACAAACCAACAAAGACAGATACTTGGACTTGCAAACACCAACCCAGACATGCAAACAAATAGAATCAGACATGCAAACAGAGAAAGATAGGCACTTTAGATATAGAAACCAACAAAAGACAAATACTTGGACTTGTAAACACCAACCCAGACATGCAAATAAATAGAATCAGACATGCAAACAGAGAAAGACAGGCACTTTAGATATACAAACCAACAAAAGACAAATACTTGGACTTGTAAACACCAACCCAGACATGCAAACAAATAGAATCAGACATGCAAACAGAGAAAGACAGGCACTTTAGATATATAAACCGACAAAGAAAAATACTTGGACTTGCAAACACCAACCCAGACATGTAAACAAATAGAATCAGACATGCAAACAGAGAAAGACAGGCACTTTAGATATACAAACCAACAAAGACAAATTCTTGGACTTGCAAACATCAACCCAGACATGCAAACAAATAGAATCAGACATGCAAACAGAGAAAGACATGCACTTTAGATATACAAACCAACAAGGATAAATACTTGGACTTGCAAACACCAACCCAGACATGCAAACAAATAGAATCAGACACACAAACAGAGTAAGACAGGCACTTTAGATATACAAAGCATATCTAAGTTTGAGATATGCTTATCAAAACTTCACCGTGTGAAGTTTGCAAATGCGCATTAACGGTGGGAAGAGATATTTTGATCTTAGAGATGAAGAGATTAACGCGGGAAAGGGTTTCCTAGTAATTTCAAATGTGACAGCGCAGGGATGCCAAAACAAAAGGAACACGCAGAAATTACATTTAGGGGTTATTTGGACGAAACCGTTTTAGACATTTTAGGGAATTATTTCGGCGAAACAGTTAGAGACATTTTAAAAGATGATTTTAAGCTGCGTCTTCTGAACATAAATTTGTATCTGCTGTTTCCTTTGAGCACATCTTTACCAAGCATTATTCTCCTAAGCGAGAGGGGAGTGGGTTTGATTCCCCTTTGGAAGTACATGGAACATGCCTCTTTACAGTTATATCGTCATAGTTTCAATAAAAGTATGACCATACGGATGTTTTATATAGTCACTTACTATGGGCTACGAGATAATGCTTTACTGTAATGCTGTAATGCTTGTTCTTTACTGTAATTCAAAATACTTAAAATGAATCGAGTGCAAATAGTTTGCTGAATTCATAAAAATAGGGAAACACATTACTACGAAATTTGGGTACTGGTGCATTATGCGGGCATCGCTATATACTGTATCAAAGAAACCAGTCACGAAACCCGTCAAACTGCTATTTCATTAGCAGACAACGGGTGATTTGCTAGATAAATTGATGGCAAAGCGTAGTTTCTTAATATTTAAACGATTGTTTTTGGGGTTTAGAGGGGGGAAAGGTACCTAGGTTACGTATTTAATATATGCTATGCTTTACCCCCACCCACCCCCTAATGTGCAAATATAAAGCCCAAATTTGTTTATAAACTATTATATATTCATCCTATTTTATTTTATTTCATTAGCATTAACAAAACTTGACTTCTTCGCGGTGCTAGCATAATGCACCAGTACCGAAACTTGTTCCTAAAATTACTTGAGATAGAATTGGACTATTCTTGGTAAGGAACTTTAAGGAGGGACTTATGCTAATAGTAACCAAAACTCTAAAAATAAAATTTGAGTAAAAATATCTGAATAAAAAACCGACTCTTTATGATTACAAAGACATGAATTTCATTTACGTTCTGATTCAGATAATCCGGGTTGCAGCGGTAGCTAGCAACCTAGTAAGAGACGTCACCTCCAATGTTAAGAAATATAAAAACCCGTAGCTCCTAAAAAAAGAGTCAGATCAAAACAAAAAGTACACCATTAGAACCGCCTTGTCCAAATCCTCCATAAAGGAAACTTACCGCCCTTTGGCTTGAATAATAAAGAAAATATATTGGCTTGAAAATCAAGAAAATAGACTTTTACCACGTTATTCTCCCCAAACGGGATATTTTTTTCTTTTTTTTTTCTTTTTCTTTTCCACAGATAGCTTGGCACTGGAACATCGTAGAGGGTTGTTCAATAGCTCATTTTAAAGGAAATTAATTGGGTTAAAAACCTTTTGTAACTAAAATAAATTATTTCTAAAAGAGAATAAATTTTTCCAATAAAAACTGTATTTTTGATGCAGTGACGTCATAATTACTATATAAGTTATAATAAAGAACGACCTCTTACCTATACTAAATTTTATACGCCACGTAATTATAGTATAGGTTAGTAATTCAACAGATAGCATGGCACTGGAATATTGTAGAGAGATGTTCAATGGCTCATTTTGAAGGAAATTAATGGGGTTAAAAACATTTTGTAATTTTTATAATAAAGATCGAACTCTTCCCTATACTAACTTGCATACGCAACTTCACTATAGTGAAGATTACAGTATTTATATTATACATCATTATAAATTATAAAAGGTTCAAATGTTTGAAGATTATAGAGTTAAAAATTTTCCCACACCAGGAATCAAACCCGAGCCTGTTAAGTGAAAGTTTACAGTAAAGAACGATCTCTCTCCCACACTAACTGATATATGGTGGTTCCAGGTTTAGTAAAATAAAGGACGAATATAGCTCATCATAAATGGTGTTTGTCAATTATCCGGGTTGCAGCGGTAGCTAGCAACCTAGCCTGGGTTGCAGCGGTAGCTAGCAACCTAGTAAGAGACGGTCACGTCCAATGTTAAGAAATATAAAAACCCATAGTTCTTAAAAAAAGAGTCAGATCAAAACAAAAAGTACGCCATTAGAACCGCCTTGTCCGAAACCTTACAGTAAAGAACGATCTCTCGCCCATAGTAATTGATATATGATGGTTCCAGGTGTAGTTACATAAAGGACCGATATATCTCATCATAAATGGTGTTCAAGGCTCGTACAAGGAACTAAGTCATTATTTAGAAGAAGTGTCAAGTAGACTCTGTCGTAATAGTCAAGACGCCATCTACGGTGATAGCAATATTAGAGTTTCTGTGGATGAAAATACAATAATAAAATTATTTGGTGAGAGCCTTGATAAGGTAGTTTACAGTAAAGAACGATCTTTCGCCCATAGTAATCCGGGTTGCAGCGGTAGCTAGCAACCTAGCAAATGACGATGACGTCCAATGTTAAGAAATATAAAAACCCATAACTCCTAAAAAAATAGAACCGCCATGTGTGAAACCCTGTATAGGAAACTTTCGGTCATTTCTATAATAAAGAACCACCTTTTGCCTATACTAAATTTTATACGCCACTTAATTATAGTATAGGTTAGTAATTCCACAGATAGCTTGGCAATGTAACATCGTAGAGAGTTGTTTAATGGCTCATTTTAAAGAAAATTAATGGGGTTAAACACCTTTTCTAATTATAAAATAAATTATTTTTAAAATTACATGAAAAGACGATCATTCAAAGAACTTACCATCGCATATGTTGGACTTTGTTAGCTGCCCGATTCCTTGTAAAAGATCTTTTTTGTCAAATAAAACTAGATTAATTCCTGAAAAATTTAAACTAAATAATTTTATCTAACTGCAAAATGCAAAAATAATTATGGTGTCTCATCAGAAATTTTCATTTTTTAATTAAACCCAGAAAAAAAACTAAAAGTTATAAAATTAGTCTGGTTTTCCTCTTGCTTCAATTGACTCGTTACGGCATTTCACATTAAAATATTTCCGGGTTGCAGCGGTAGCTAGCAACCTAGTAAGAGACGATCACCTCCAATGTTAAGAAATATAAAAACCCGTAGCTCCTAAAAAAAGAGTCAGATCAAAACAAAAAGTACACCATTAGAACCGCCTTGTCCAAATCCTCCATAAAGGAAACTTACCGCCCTTTGGCTTGAATAACAAAGAAAATATATTGGCTTGAAAATCAAGAAAATAGACTTTTACCACGTTATTCTCCCCAAACGGGATATTTTTTTTCTTTTTTCTTTTTCTTTTCCACAGATAGCTTGGCACTGGAACATCGTAGAGGGTTGTTCAATAGCTCATTTTAAAGGAAATTAATTGGGTTAAAAATCTATAGTAACTAAAATAAATTATTTCTAAAAGAGAATAAATTTTTCCACCAAAAACTGCATTTTTGATGTCTTTTCACACTGCAGTCTTTCAAACATAATCGTATACCAGCGGTAAGATTTGAACCCACGCCTCCGAAGAGACTGGTGGCTAACACCAGTGTCTTGGACCACTCGGCCAGGTTACATTAAAAGACGATCATTGGAATAACAAACAATTGCATACATTGGAATTAGTTAGCTACTTGATTGTTTGAGGTTCGTCTCTTACTATTTCAAAGAAGAAAAAGCCTTAGGCTTTTTCCTGTTTGTAATCAGTTTATTATCCGGGTTGCGGCGGTAGCTAGAAACTTACATAAAGGATCTATCCGGGTTGCAGCGGTAGCTAGCAACCTAGTAAGAGACGATCACGTCCAATGTTAAGAAATATAAAAACCCATAGTTCCTAACAAAGGAGTCAGATCAAAACAAAAAGTACACCATTAGAACCGCCTTGTCCGAAACCCCTGTATAGGAAACTTTCTGTCCCTTGGCTTGAACAGCAAGGGAAATATATTGGCTTGAAAATCAAGAAAATTGACTTTAACCACGTTATTCTCCCCAAACGGGATATTTTTTTCTTTTTTCTTTTTTTTTCTTTTCCACAGATAGCTTGGCACTGGAACATCGTAGAGGGTTGTTCAATAGCTCATTTTAAAGTAAATTAATTGGGTTAAAAACCTTTTGTAACTAAAATAAATTATTTCTAAAAGAGAATAAATTTTTCCACCAAAAACTGCATTTTCGATGTCTTTTCACACTCCAGTCTTTCAAACATAATCGTATACCAGCGGTAAGATTTGAACCCACGCCTCCGAAGAGACTGGTGGCTAACACCAGTGCCTTGGACCACTCGGCCAGGCTGCCTCTCATAAATAAATATATATGTGAATTTGGGTTGCAGCAGTAGCTAGCAACCTAGTAAGAGATGATCAGTCCAATGCTAAAAAATATAACAAAACTCCTAAAAATAGAGTCAGATCAAAACAAAAGTACATCATTAGAATTACCTTGTCTGAAACCCTACTAGATAAATAATGAATGTCATCATAGTTTTATATTAGAGCTATGACGTCAATATCCGGGTTGCAGCGGTAGCTAGCAACCTAGTAAGAGACGATCACGTCCAATGTTAAGAAATATAAAAACCCATAACTCCTAAAAAAAAGAGTCAGATCAAAACAAAAAGTACACCATTAGAATCGCCTTGTCCGACATTCCTATAAGGGAAACTTACTGCCCTTTGGCTTGAATAACAAAGAAAATATATTGGCTTGAAAATCAAGAAAATTGACTTTTACCACGTTATTCTCCACAAACGGGATATTTTTTTCTTTCTTCTTCTTTTCCACAGATAGCTTGGCACTGGAACATCGTAGAGAGTTGTTCAATGGCTCATTTTAAAGGAAATTAATGGCGTTAAAAACTTTTTGTACTTAAAACAATGTATTTTTAAAATATAATCATTTTTTTACGAAAAATTGCATATTTCATATTAAAGATTGATCAATGACGTCATAATTGTATACCAGTGGTAGGATTTGAACCCACACCTCAGAAGAGACTGGTGACTATCACCAGCGCCTTGGACCACTCGGCCAAGAAAAATATCCCACAAAAGGGATATTTTTTTTCTTTCTTTCTTCTTCTTCTTCTTCTTTTCCACAGATATCTTGGCACTGGGACATTGTAGAGAGTTGTTCAATGGCTCATTTTAAAGGAAATCTCTAGATCTAGTGCCATTTCTACTTAATTTTCTTTTAAATTAATTATTTTTTACGGAAAACGTATTTTTTTATTATAATAAAGAACGAACTCTATTATAATAAAGAACGAATATTTTACCGATTGTCTACTAATAACCATATATGACGTAATAAGTGACATGACGTAATATCTAAAACCTATTGTGTACTAATAACCATATATGACTTAATGAGCGACGTGACGTAAAAATTGAAAAAATTAATTTTTATTTTATTTTTATAATAAAGAACGACCTCTTGCCTTTACTAAATTTTATACGCCACTTAATTATAGTATAGGTTAGTAATTCAACAGATAGCATGGCACTGGAACATCGTAGATAGTTGTTCAATGGCTCATTTTAAAGGAAACTAATGGGGTTAAAAATCTATAGTAACTAAAACAAATTATTTTTATTACATTCAGAAATTGTAATCATGTTCCTTAAGAAATCATCATAAGTAAAAATTTCCCATACGGAAATTGAACTCAAGCCTGCTGGGTGAGAGCTATCCCAACCTCTAGACCATATAGGATATATTAAAATATCCGATTAATGAAGTTTATGTTAAAGAACAAATTATAAACCTAGTTAGCTGCCTGATTATTTGAGGATCGTCTCTTACTATTCCAGAGAAGAAAAAGCCGTAGGCTTTTTCCTGTTTGTAATTTATTTTATAATAAAGAATGAACTTCAGGCTTTACTAACTGAAAAGTTTAGTATTTTTATATAGTAAAGAACGAGCTCTAAATGATAGTTGTAGCTATAGCTGCAATCAAGCTAAGGCTGCAAGACAAACCGAAGCATATAGTAACTAAAAGTTTTAAATATGTTTTGGAAAATCATAATTGCTGTAGATGGCAAAACCTAGTGAAAGATGAACCAGAGCCCATAGTAACTAAAATCCGGGTTGCAGCGGTAGCTAGCAACCTAGTAAGAGACGATCACGTCCAATGTTAAGAAATATAAAAACCCATAGTTCCTAAAAAAGGAGTCAGATCAAATTCAAAAGTACACCATTAGAACCGCCTTGTCCGAAACCCCTGTATAGTAAACTTTCTGTCCCTTAGCTTGAACAGCAAGGGAAATATATTGGCTTGAAAATCAAGAAAAGTGGCAGCTACTACAACATTCTGCCTAAACGGGATATTTTTTCTTTTTTTTTCTTTTTTCTTTTCCACAGATAGCTTGGCACTGGAACATCGTAAAGGGTTGTTCAATAGCGCATTTTAAAGGAAATTAATTGGGTTAAAAATCTATAGTAACTGAAATAAATTATTTCTAAAAGAGAATAAATTTTTTTACCCAAAACTGCATTTTGATGTCTTTTCACACTGCAGTCTTTCAACCATAATCGTATACCAGCGGTAAGATTTGAACCCATGCCTCTGAAGAGACTGGTGGCTAACACCAGTGCCTTGGACCACTCGGCCAGGCTGCCTCTCATAAATAAATATATATGTGAATTTGGGTTGCAGCAGTTTTTACAATAATATAATAAAGAACGACCTTTTGCCTATATTAAGTTATATTAAAGTTTTTATATTTAGATAGGAGGGAGCTAAACTGAGTTTCTTTTAAACTTTAATAACTGTAAGAGACAAGAAAAACGCATCAAAACTGAACCTTTTTTTCTTTTCTTGAAGCAAACAAAGAAGAAGAAAAAAAAACGAAAACAAGACAAGAATAAATGAATGAAGGGAAAATAAGAGAACCATTTCCTCATTTAATTTTAGCTATTGTGGAACAAAATAAAACTCAAATAACAAAGTACTATTGTGATCTCTCGTCCAGGGCAAAGAATCCGCATTTTTCACTTCAAGCCATACTTCTGTACCATGATGCTTAACTTGTGATTTTACTATTTGACCAAGATCCTTCATGCGCCTAGCTTTTGCCAAAAGTTCGTTTTGTATGGAATTCAGTGTGGGCAGCAAATCTGAATGGTTGAACCCTTTAGTTTACTGACACACTGCATGACAAGCTGAGAATTAGCTTCATATAATAAAGAACGACCTTTTGCCTACATTAATTTATATTAAAGTTTTTATATTTAGATATTTGGGTTGCAGCGGTAGCTAGCAACCTAGTAGACAATCACGTCCAATGTTAGGAAATATAAAAACCCATAACTCCCAATAAAAAAATCAGATCAAAACAAAAGTACACCATTAGAATCGCCATGTCTGAAACCCCTGTACAGAAAACTTTCTGTCATTTTTACATAAAGGACCGATATAACTTATCATAAATGGTGTTTGTCAATTATTATTAGAGTAATTTACATTAAAACACGATCAATGAAATAACAAACCATTCCATACATTGGACTTAGTTAGCTACTTGATTGTTTGAGTTTCGTCTCTTACTATTTAAAAGAAGAAAAAGCCGTAGGCTTTTTCCTGTTTGTATTTATAGTTAAAAAACGAACTCAAGTCCAAAGAAACTGAACCCTGTGGTTCATTCATATTATCTTCATTATTTCAGCTAGAATATAATTATAATAAAGAACAAATATTTTACCGATTATCTACTAATAACCATATATGACGTAATAAGTGACATGAAGTAATATCTAAAACCTATTGTGTACTAATAACCATATATGACTTAATGAGCGACGTGACGTAAAAATTGAAAAAAAATAATTTTTATTTTATTTTCGTTTTTAGTTCAGAATCGCTAAAGTTATAAACTGCAAAAATATTTATGGTGTCTGAACAATAGTTTTAATCTTTTAATTTAGACTAGAAAAATACCTGAAAATTTAAAAATTAGTTTAATATTTTGTTAGGTTCTTGATACTTGATACGTGATCCGGGTTGCAGCGGTAGCTAGCAACCTAGTAAGAGACGATCACGTCCAATGTTAAGAAATATAAAAACCCATAGTTCCTAAAAAAGGAGTCAGATCAAAACAAAAAGTACACCATTAGAACCGCCTTGTCCGAAACCCCTGTAAAGGAAACTTTCTGTCCCTTGGCTTGAACAGCAAGGGAAATATATTGGCTTGAAAATCAAGAAAAGTGGCAGCTATTACAATATTCTGCCTAAACGGGATATTTTTACTTTTTTTCCCTTTTCTTTGTTTCCAGAGATAGCTTGGCACTGGAACATCGTAGAGAGTTGTTCAATAGCTCATTTTATAGGAAATTAATTGGGTTAAAAATCTATAGTAACTAAAATCCGGGTTGCAGCGGTAGCTAGCAACCTAGTAAGAGACGATCACATCCAATGTTAAGAAATATAAAAACCCATAGCTCCTAAAAAAGGAGTCAGATCAAAACAAAAAGTACACCATTAGAACCGCCTTGTCCGAAACCCCTGTATAGGAAACTTTCTGTCCCTTGGCTTGAACAGCAATGGAAATATATTGGCTTGAAAATCAAGAAAATTGACTTTAACCACGTTATTCTCGTCAAAAGGGATATTTTTTTCCTTTTTTTTGTATCCAGAGATAGCTTGGCACTGGAACATCGTAGAGGGTTGTTCAATAGCTCATTTTAAAGGAAATTAATTGGGTTAAAAATCTATAGTAACTAAAATAAATTATTTCTAAAAGAGAATAAATTTTTCCAATAAAAACTGTATTTTTGATGCAGTGACGTCATAATTACTATATAAGATCATCATAGTTTTATATTAGAGCTATGACGTGAATAGAGTGACGCCATAATTAGTATATAAGGAAAGTCAAAACTGAAAATTCTCTCATTCTTGATTAGAATAATGGTTAGATCAAAGCAGGCTATACGCAAGTTGAAGAAAGAGTACTACACAAACAACAGAGATAGTAACTTGAAAAGAAAAAAGCAAAGGTATTCAACCGACCAGGTGTATCGAGAAGTAATAATTGAGAGAGCAAAAAAAAGGTATTCAACCGACCAGGCGTATCGAGAAGTAATAATTGAGAGAGCAAAAGAACGGTATGGTAATGATGAACATTACAGAGAAGCAAGAATTGAGCAGGCTAGACAAAAGAGCAGGGAACGGTATGATAATGATGAAGATTACCGAAACAAACATAAGAAAATATAATAAAGAACGACCTCTTACCTATATTAATTTATATTCTTTATAAATTATATAAATTAATATTCTTATTAGCTTGTGTAAACTGCAAAAATATCCATGGTATCTGAGCAGTAGTTTGAATATTTCAATACAAGCTAGAAAAATACCTTAAAATGTTAAAATTAGTTTTATTTTTGGTTAGGTTCTAACTACCCGATGTGGGATTGACTATGTAGTTTCAGACCAAAAAATTCCATTTTTTTAATATATCTTATTTTTCAGTTTAGAATCGCTAAAGTTATTATGTAAACTGCAAAAATATTTATGATATCTGAGCAATAATTTTAATCTTTTCATTCAAACTAACAAAATACCTGAAAATTTAAAAATTAGTTTTACTTTTTGTTAGGTTATGGATATTTGATACGAATCATAAGAAGCGTTATGAGTTTAAATAAAGTATTATGACGAGTCATAAGAAGCGAGTTAGTACAAAAAACAGAGACAACATCTTGAAAAATGAAATTACATTAAGGAACAAACTGCAGCCCATAATAACTGAACTAATAAAAGGAATTACAGTAAGGACCAAAGTCGGAAAAGAAAACGAGGTATGTGGTGTTATAATAAAGATCGAACTCTTCCCTATACTAACTTGCATAGGCAACTTCACTATAGTTAAGATTACAGTATTTATATTATACATCATTATAAATTATAAAAGGTTCAAATGTTCGAAGATTATAGAGTTAAAAATTTTCCCACACCGGGATCCGGGTTGCAGCGGTAGCTAGCAACCTAGTAAGAGACGATCACGTCCAATGTTAAGAAATATAAAAACCCGTAGTTCCTAACAGAGGAGTCAGATCAAAACAAAAAGTACACCATTAGAACCGCCTTGTCCAAATCCTCCATAAAGGAAACTTACCGCCCTTTGGCTTGAATAACAAAGAAAATATATTGGCTTGAAAATCAAGAAAATAGACTTTTACCACGTTATTCTCCCCAAACGGGATATTTTTTTCTTTTTTCTTTTGTATCCAGAGATAGCTTGGCACTGGAACATCGTAGAGGGTTGTTCAATAGCTCATTTTAAAGGAAATTAATTGGGTTAAAAACCTTTTGTAACTAAAATAAATTATTTCTAAAAGAGAATAAATTTTTCCAATAAAAACTGTATTTTTGATGCAGTGACGTCATAATTACTATATAAGAAACGTCAAAACTGTAAATGGTCTCATTCATGAATACATAATGGTTAGATCAAAGCAAGCTACACGCAAGTTAAAAAATCAGTACTAAAAAATCAAGAAAAGTGGCAGCTACTACAACATTCCGCCTTAACGGGATATTTTTTTCTCTTTTCTTTGTTTCCAGTATAATAAAGATCAAACTCTTCCCTATACTAACTTGCATACGCAACTTTACTATAGTTAAGATTACAGTATATATATTTTTTTTTTACATTAAAAGACGATCACTGAAATAACAAACCATTCCATACATTGGACTTAGTTAGCTACTTGATTGTTTGAGTTTCGTCTCTTACTATTTAAAAGAAGAAAAAGTCGTAGGCTTTTTCCTGTTTGTATTTTTACAGTAAAGAACGATCTCTCTCCCATACTAACTGATATATGGTGGTTCCAGGTGTAGTTCACAGTATTTTATAGTAAAGAACCAACTCTACTGAATTAATAATAATTCATTCAATCTTGAAAACAAGGAATTACAGCAGAGACTTATATGTTATTATAAGTGAGCTAAAAGTTTAAAAAAAAGTCCACCAAGATTTGAACTCGGATCTCAAGATTCATCGTCAGTAATAATAAAGAACGACCTTTTGCCTATACTAAATTTTATACGCCACTTAATTATAGTATAGGTTAGTGATTCCACAGATATCCGGGTTGCAGCGGTAGCTAGCAACCTAGTAAGAGACGATCACGTCCAATGTTAAGAAATATAAAAACCCATAGTTCCTAACAAAAAAGTCAGATCAAAACAAAAAGTACACCATTAGAACCGCCTTGTCCGAAACCCCTGTATAGGAAACTTTCTGTCCCTTGGCTTGAACAGCAAGGGAAATATATTGGCTTGAAAATCAAGCAAATTGACTTTTACCACGTTATTCTCCCCAAACGGGTTACATAAAGGACCGATATAGCTCATCATAAATGGTTTCTTGTCAATACGTTACAATATAAGAAGCGTCAAAACTGTAAATGTTCTCATTCATAATTAGATAATGGTTAGATCAAAGCAAGCTACACGCAAGTTAAAAAAACAGTACTACACAAACAACAGAGATAGTATCTTGAAAAGAAAAAGCAAAGGTATTCAACCGACCAGGCGTATCGATAAGTTATAACAAAGAACGACTTTTTGCCTATACTAAATTTTACAGGCCACTTAACTATAGTATTGGTTTTTCCGGGTTGCAGCGGTAGCTAGCAACCTAGTAAGAGACGATCACGTCCAATGTTAAGAAATATAAAAACCCCTAAATCCTACAAAAAGAGTCAGATCAAAACAAAAAGTACACCATTAGAACCGCCTTGTCCGAAACTCCTACAAAGAAAACATACCGCCCTTTGGCTTGAATAACAAAGAAAATATATTGGCCTGAAAATCAAGAAAATTGACTTTAACCACGTTATTCTCCACAAACGGGATATAGTTTTCTTTTTACATAAAGAATCGACATTGTTCATCATAAATGTGTCAATATTGGATCTCATGTAGTAGTTATTAATTTACATAAAGGATCGATGTGGTTCATTATAAATTCTAAGCTTTCAGAGCTTTTAATGTACAAAGATTAATGAGTTAAAAATATTCTCATACCGAGAATCGAACCCAGGCCTGCTGGGTGAAATCCATCTATTCTAGCCATTAGATCTTATCAGATTATAAAAAATTATGATTTAACATCCATATGCAGATCCTAATTTAATTATGCCAATTCTAATAATATAATAAAGATCGAACTCTTCCCTATACTAACTTGCATAGGCAACTTCACTATAGTTAAGATTACAGTATTTATATTATACATCATTATAAATTATAAAAGGTTCAAATGTTCGAAGATTATAGAGTTAAAAATTTCCCACACCAGGAACCGAACCCGGGCCTGTTAAGTGAAAGTCAACTATTCTAGCCACTAGACCATATGGAACCGTCAAAAAAGTATGATTTAAGAATCATATGCATATTATTATTTCACCATACCAATTATGATAAGGCCAAAACAAAATCGTCAACTTGCAACCTTACTTTTGACACATTAGTTAAATCTTCATCAGACTTAAAAAATGTTTTGCTAGTTTTACATGAAAGAACGAACCTTAGCCCATAGTAGCAGAAATAAGAATATTTAGGTTGCAGCGGTAGCTAGCAATCTATTAATTACATAATCCGGGTTTAAGTGGTAGCTAGCAACCTAGTAAGAAACGCCAAATTAAAATACATTAAGGAACGAACTGTAGCCCATAGTAACTGAAACTCGGATTTAAACCCAGAGTTTTACGAAAGAACACAATTCAATTCTAATTTCCCCAATAAAAAATTTAAAGTTCAATTCTAAATTTTTCGGTGGAAGATAGAAAAAGTAATACCATACGTGTGAATATTTTCCCGGAAGATAAAAAGTTCTAGTTCAATTTAAAATTTTCTCAACGAAGTGAAGAAAAGTTCAAGTTCTCTTCTGAATTTTCTCAATGAAAAAGAAATTAGTCATTGATCATTTCTATTTTTCCAAATAATATAAAAATTTTCCACTTTCGTTCAGATCTGGCTCGAAGAGATGAAAAATTTAAAATACTGTTCCAAATTTTTCACTGAAGATAAAAAAGTTCAAGTTCTCTTCGGAATTTTACCAAAGAACAGAATTCAATTCTAATTTCTCCAGAGAAAATAAAAATCTTCCACTTCAGTTCTTTATTTCACAAAGACATAAAGAAATTTAAAGTTCAATTCTAAATTTTTCGGTGGAAGATAGAAAAAGTAATACCATACTTGTGAATATTTTCCCGGAAGATAAAAAGTTCTAGTTCAATTTAAAATTTTCTCAACGAAGTGAAGAAAAGTTCAAGTTCTCTTCTGAACTTTACCAAAGAACACACTTCAATTCTAATTTCTCCAGAGAAAACAAAAATCTTCCACTTCAGTTCTTTATTTCACAAAGACATAAAGAAATTTAAAGTTCAATTCTAATTTTTCGGTAGAAGATAGAAAAAGTAATACCATACTTGTGAATATTTTCACGGAAGATAAAAAGTTCTAGTTCAATTTAAAATTTTCTCTACGAAGTCAAGGAAAGTTCAAGTTCTCTTCTGAACTTTACCAAAGAACACACTTCAATTCTAATTTCTCCAGAGAAAACAAAAATCTTCCACTTCAGTTCTTTATTTCACAAAGACATAAAGAAATTTAAAGTTCAATTCTAAATTTTTCGGTGGGAGATAGAAAAATTAATACCATACTTGTGATTATTTTCACGGAAGATAAAAAGTTCTAGTTCAATTTAAAATTTTCTCAATGAAGTGAAGAAAAGTTCAAGTTCTCTACTGAACTTTACCAAAGAACACAATTCAATTCTAATTTCTACAGAGAAAATAAAAATCTTCCACTTCAGTTCTTTATTTCACAAAAGACATAAAGAAATTTAAAGTTCAATTCTAAATTTTTCGGTGGAAGATAGAAAAAGTAATACCATACTTGTGAAAATTTTCCCGGAAGATAAAAAGTTCTAGTTCAATTTAAAATTTTCTCAACGAAGTGAAGAAAAGTTCAAGTTCTCTTCTGAACTTTACCAAAGAACACACTTCAATTCTAATTTCTCCAGAGAAAATAAAAATCTTCCACTTCAGTTTCAAGTTCCCCAAAGAAATAAAGAAATTTAAAGTTCTATTCTAAATTTTTAGATGGAAGGTAGAAAAAGTAATACTATGACTGCGATTGTTTTCCATGAAGATCAAAAGTTTCACTTTATTTATAATTTTTCTTAAATTCAGTTCTGATTTTTCTCAAAGAGATGAAAAATTTAAAGTTCTGTTCCAAATTTTTCATAGAAGATAGAAAAAGTTATACATTGATTGTGAATATTCATAATGAAGATAAGGAACTCCACTTTAATTCTGAGTTTTCTCGAAGAAGTGCAAATTGTTCAAGTTCTCTTCTGAATTTTCTTAAAGAAGAGAAAAAGTTAACTCAATTCTGAATTTTACCAATGAAAATGAAAAAACCTTCCACTTCAGTTCTTAATTTCTCAAAGACATAAAAAATTTAAAGTTCAGTTCTAAATTTTTCTGTAGAAGATAGGAAAACTTATACTATGATTGTGATTATTTTCCAGTGAAGATAAAAAGTTTCACTTTAATTCTAATTTTCTTAAGTTCACTACCGATTTTTTGCAAAGAGATGAAAAATTTAAAGTTCTGTTCCAAATTTTTCATAGAAGATAGAAAAAGTTATACATTGATTTGAATATTCGACATGAAGACAAGGAGCATCACTTTAATTCTGAGTTTTCTCGAAGAAGTGCAAAATGTTCAAGTTCTCTTCTGAATTTTCTTAAAGAAGTGAAAAAAGTTAGCTCAATTCTGAATTTTACCAATGAAAATGAAAAAAGCTTCCACTTCAGTTCTTAATTCCTCAAAGACATAAAAAATTCAAAGTTCTCTTCTAATTTTTCCAAGAAAATAAAAAGGCTCCACTTCAGTTCTGGTTTTTTTCTCAAAGAGATGAAAAATTTAAAGTTCTTTTCTAATTTTAAATTAAATTTTAGCTCCTTTGTCTTATGGATTTACCCATCAAATTTTTAAATTAGAAAATGAGTGACTCGTTCTATTATTAAAGACAATCGTTCAAACTCGTTCATCTAACCTTCAAAACAATAGGTTAGGTTAGGTATAAATAAATATTAATAAATAAATAGAAACATTTCTACATGTTTAAGTTAGGTTAGGTTAGGTTAACTTATCATGAGTGCTCATGATAAGTTAACCTAACCTTTTCCGGCGAGTATGGTTAGGTTAGGTTAGACTAGATTAAGTTAGGTTAGATTAGGTTAGGTTAGCCTACGTACGCTTCACTTAGGTTAGCTTAGGTTAGGTGAGAGACATGCAAAAAGTTAGGTGTATGATTAGGTTAGGTTAGGTTTTGGTAGTTAGGTTAGGTTAGCCTACGTACGCGCGCGTACGTAGGCTAACCTAACCTAACCTAACTTAACCTAACTTTTATCTAAAGTTAACTAACTTAACTTTTATCTTCACTGGAAAATAATCACAATCATAGTATAAGTTTTCCTATCTTCTACAGACAAATTTAGAACTGAACTTTAAATTTTTTATGTCTTTGAGAAATTAAGAACTGAAGTGGAAGGTTTTTTCATTTTCATTGGTAAAATTCAGAATTGAGTTAACTTTTTCTCTTCTTTAAGAAAATTCAGAAGAGAACTTGAACAATTTGCACTTCTTCGAGAAAACTCAGAATTAAAGTGGAGTTCCTTATCTTCATGTTGAATATTCACAATCAATGTATAAATTTTTCTATCTTCTATGAAAAATTTGGAACAGAACTTTAAATTTTTCATCTCTTTGAGAAAAATCAGAACTGAATTTAAAGAAAAAATATAAATAAAGTGAAACTTTTGATCTTCATGGAAAACAATCGCATTATAATAAAGAACGAATATTTTACCGATTATCTATTAATAACCATATATGACGTAATAAGTGACATGACGTAATATCTAAAACCTATTGTGTACTAATAACCATATATGACTTAATGAGCGACGTGACGTAAAAATTGAAAAAATTAATTATTACTTTATTTTCGTTTTTAGTTCAGAATCGCTAAAGTTATAAACTGCAAAAATATTTATAGTGTCTGAACAATAGTTTTAATCTTTTAATTTAGACTAGAAAAATACCTGAAAATTTAAAAATTAGTGTAATTTTTTGTTAGGTTCTTGATACTTGATACGTGACATAAACATTCAACTAATGGTTACATAATGGTTTCAGTCAAGCAAGCTACACGCAAGTTAAAAAAAACAGTACTACCAAAAAAACAGAGATAGCATCTTTAAAAGAGAAAAGCAAAGGTATTCAACCGACCAGGCGTATCGAGATGCGAAAATTGATAGTGACAAACAGCGTTATTATAATGATGTAGTTTATAGACATGCGAAAATTGAGACAGCCAAACAAAAGAGCAAGGATTACATTAAGGGACGATCATTGCAATAACAAACCATTGCAGACTTTGGACTTAGTTAGCTACTTGATTGTTTGAGGTTCGTCTCTTACTATTTCAAAGAAGAAAAAGCCGTAGGCTTTTTCCTGTTTGTAAACATATAGCATAGATCTGGGTTGCAGCGGTAGCTAGCAACCTAGTAAGAGACGATCACGTCCAATGTTAAGAAATATAAAAACCCATAGCTCCTAAAAAAAAGTCAGATAAAAACAAAAAGCACACCATTAGAACCACCTTGTTCGAAACCCCTGTGTAGTAAAATTTCTGTCCCTTGGCTTGAACAGCAAGGGAAATATATTGGCTTAAAAATCAAGAAAAGTGGCAGCTACTACAACATTCTATCTAAACGGGATATTTTTTTTCCTTTTTTCTTTGTTTCCAGAGATAGCTTGGCACTGGAACATCGTAGAGAGTTGTTCAATGGCTCATTTTAAAGGAAATTAATTGGGTTAAAAATCTATAGTTTATAATAAAGAACGAATATTTTACCGATTATCCACTAATAACCATATATGACGTAATAAGTGACATGACGTAATATCTAAAACCTATTGTGTACTAATAACCACATATGACTTAATGAGCGATTATATTAAAGAACGACCTCTTGCCTATACTAAATTTTATACGCCACTGAATTATAGTATAGCTTAGTAATTCCACAGATAGCTTGGCACTGGAACATCGTAGAGAGTTGTCCAATGGTTCATTTTAAAGGAAATTAATGGGGTTAAAAACCTTTTGTAATTAAAACAAATTAATTTTATTAAATTAAGAAATTTTAATTATATTCCTTAAGAAATCATCATAAGTAAAAATTTCCCATACGGAAATTGAACTCAAGCCAACTGGGTGAGAGCTATTCCAACCTCTAGACCATATAGGATATATTAAAATATCCGATTAATGAAGTTTTTACAGTAAAGAACAATCTCTCGCCCATAGTAACTGATATATGTTGGTTCCAGGGGTAGCTGCAAGCTATCCAGCTTGTAGTTACATTAATCCGGGTTGCAGCGGTAGCTAGCAACCTAGTAAGAGACGATCACGTCCAATGTTAAGAAATATAAAAACCCATAGTTCCTAAAAAAGGAGTCAGATCAAAACAAAAAGTACACCATTAGAACCACCTTGTCCGAAACCCCTGTATAGGAAACTTTCTGTCCCTTGGCTTGAACAGCAAGGGAAATATATCGGCTTGAAAATCAAGAAAAGTGGCAGCTACTACAACATTCTGCCTAAACGGGATATTTTTTCTCTTTTCTTTTTTTCTTTTCCACAGATAGCTTGGCACTGGAACGTCGTAGAGGGTTGTTCAATAGCTCATTTTAAAGGAAATTAATTGGGTTAAAAATCTATAGTAACTAAAATAAATTATTTCTAAAAGAGAATAAATTTTTCCAATAAAAACTGTATTTTTGATGCATAATAAAGAACGACATCTAGCCAATGTTAACTGGAAAATAATTATAATAAAGAACGACCTCTTGCCTTTATTAATTTATATTAAAGTTATTATATTTAGCTAAGAGGTAGGGAAACTGAGTTACTTTTTTAAATTGTAAATTTAAGAGATACTACTTTAAATTCAATATATTAAAAAAAATTTCATCGAACCCAGGTCTTCCGCATGACTAACAGCGATAGTGACCACTGTACTATCAGAGACTTAAAATATGTAAATAATATATAAGTCATGATATTAAATTGGTTAATACATCTTTGTACATGTTTTTCCGGGTTGCAGCGGTAGCTAGCAACCTAGTAAGAGACGATCACGTCCAATGTTAAGAAATATAAAAACCCATAGTTCCTAACAAGAGTCAAGGGAAATATATTGGCTTGAAAATCAAGAAAAGTGGCAGCTACTACAACATTCTGCCTAAACGGGATATTTTTTTTCTTTGTTTCCAGAGATAGCTTGGCACTGGAACATCGTAGAGAGTTGTTCAATGGCTCATTTTAAAGGAAATTAATTAGGTTAAAAATCTATAGTAACTAAAATAAATTATTTCTAAAAGAGAATTATAATAAAGAACGAACTCTTGCCTATACTAAATTACACACTCAACTTAATTATAGTAAATGATATAGTAATGATATGGTTCTATTGATGTTTTATAAAGGACCGATATAGTTCATCATAAATGGTATTTGTCAAAAATATTTTTGTATTATTATCCATTATTATGTAAAATGCAGTAATGGTTAACAAAAAAAATATTTGTTAACTAAAACTAGAATTATTCCTGAAAATTTTAAATATAATAATTTTATTTAACTGCAAGTTGCGAAAATATTTATGACGTCTGAGCAATATTACATTAAAAGACTATCATTGGAATAATAAACCATTGCACACATCGGACATAGTTAGCAACTTGATTGTTTGAGGTTCGTCTCTTGCTCTTTCAAAGAAGAAAAAGCTGTAGGCTTTTTCCTGTTTGTAATCATATAGCATAAAACAAACCCCATTTGCAACTGACGTCATTAAATAAAAGCTTGATTTAGTTTATAGTAAAGATCGAACTCAAGCCCAAAGGAACTGAATGCTGTTGTTCATTCATATAATCTTCATTATTTTCGCTAGGAGGTAACTAAAGCGAGTTTCTTTCTAAATTTTTAATTTTATTATAATAAAGAACGAATATCATAGTTTTTTTACAGTAAAGAACGATCTCTTGCCCATAGTAACTAATATATGGTGGTTCCAGGGGTATTACATAAACGAACAAACTGCAGCCCATAGTAACTGAAGTAATAATTATAATAAAGATCGAACTCTTCCCTATACTAACTTGCATACGCAACTTCACTATAGTTAAGATTACAGTATTTATATTATACATCATTATAAATTATAAAAGGTTCAAATGTTCGAAGATTATAGTTAAAAATTTTCCCACACCGGGAATCGAACCCGAGCCTGTTAAGTGAAAGTTAACTATCCTAGCCAATAGACCATATGGAACCATAAAGAAGTATGATTTAAGAGCCATATGCATATTATTATTTCACCATACCAATTATAATAAGGCCAAAACAAAATCGTCGACTTGCAACCTTACTTTTGACACATTAGTTAAATCTTCATCAGGCTTAAAAAATGTTTTGCTAGTTTTACATGAAAGAACGAACCTTAGCCCATAGTAGCAGAAATAAGAATATCTAGGTTGCAGCGGTAGCTAGCAACCTATTACATAATCCGGGTTTAAGTGGTAGCTAGCAACCTAGTAAGAAACGCCAAATTAAAAGATGATCATTAGAAGAACAAACAATTGCTTATATTGGACTTAGTTAGCTGCCTGATTCTTTGAGGTTCGTCTCTTACTATTCCAAAGAAGAAAAAGCCGTGGGCTTTTTCCTGTTTGTAATAATACATTAAAAGATAACCATATGTGACGTAATAAGTGAATGCAATGTTTATACAAGTTCATCTTTTGACAAGTATTGCATTAAACAACGAGCTATATTTATAATGGAGAATCCGGGTTGCAGCGGTAGCTAGCAACCTAGTAAGAGACGATCACGTCCAATGTTAAGAAATATAAAAACCCATAGTTCCTAACAAAGGAGTCAGATAAAAACAAAAAGTACACCATTAGAACTGCCTTGTCCGAAACCCCTGTATAGGAAACTTTCAGTCCCCTGGCTTGAACAGCAAGGGAAATATATTGGCTTGAAAAATCAAGAAAAGTGGCAGCTACTACAACATTCTGCCTAAACGGGATATTTTTTTCTTTTTTCTTCTTTTCCACAGATAGCTTGGCACTGGAACATCGTAGAGGGTTGTTCAATAGCTCATTTTAAAGGAAATTAATTGGGTTAAAAATCTATAGTAACTAAAATAAAATATTTCAAAACAGGATAAATTTTTTATAATAAAGAACGACCTCTTGCCTATACTAAATTTTATACGCCACTTAATTATAGTATAGGTTAGTAATTCAACAGATAGCTTTGCACTGGAACATCGTAGAGAGTTGTTCAATGGCTCATTTTAAAGGAAATTAATGGGGTTAAAAATATCACAATAAGAGACGATCACGTCCAATGCTAACATAACAATAAAGAACGAACTCTAATTAAATTTTGTTATTATTTACAGTAAGGAACGAAGTCTATCTCATAGTACAACAGAGAAAAGAAAAAGAGGTATAGTGTATATGACGTCATTATAATGATAAAATAACTCTTGGCTATACTAACTGGCATAGTCAAGTTAGTATAGCCGTTAGAATACGTTTATCAAAATCTATTTATCCGTATATACACAGATTTGTGGAAAAATCAAATCAATGAATACCTTACTACAGCACAATGGATGAAAGTGTGCCTCATGATTCGAGGTTTGCGGGTTCAAATCCACCTGTAGTAAGGGTTCAATATTAAACGATTGGCTTTTCCTTCTTTAAAAGAAGATTATATTAAGAGACGATCATTGGAATAACAAACTATTGCATAATTTGGACTTAGTTAGCTACTTGATTGTTTGAGGTTCGTCTCTTACTATTTCAAAGAAGAAAAAGCCGTAGGCTTTTTCCTGTTTGTAATCATATAGCATAGAATCTGGGTTGCAGCGGTAGCTAGCAACCTAGTAAGAGACGATCAGTCCAATGTTAAGAAATCCGGTTTGCATTGGTAGTTTACAGTAATTATAATAAAGAATTCCAGGTATAAGAGCAGAACTGACTAAGTTATGTGTCTTCAGTCTATATTTTATAGTTATCATGCTAAAAGGAGTCATAGAAGACCTTGATAACATCAATCTGCTGTCTTTAAAGGAAGGCAAGTCTTTTTTTTTAAATTAGCCCGGTAGAGGACATCGAATCTATTTTCACGTACTACATTTATTTCTTTCGAATACATAGTATTTCCTCTCGCTTCATTCATTTCCTCTGACTGCCAAATTGAGTATTCAATCGAAACAATTTCCCGTCTCTGTTGCTCGTCTGAAACGGACAGTTGCAGTGTTATATTTCCCCTTCCTTGAGTATAAAATTGGTTGCCTGAAACCGTATAAGTTTGAGGTCGTTCTTCATGAAGTGTACTTTTATATAGATTTGTTTTTTCTATACTGGATTGGATAGACTGTATGATAGTCTTGTATCTGGTTTCCTTAGTGTTTGTATTAAAAGGAGACCCTTTAAAATCGAACGGCATGCCTACAACACCAGATATTCTTGCACAGTGCACATCAACAGTGTTGTCATGTATAGAACATTGGTCTAAGCATTTCCCTCCAGTTGCAATATTTATTTGCATAATTAAACAAACTGAAATTTCAACAATGAAAAAAAATGATTTCATCACAAAGCAAGTTGTGTTTGGAATCTTGGCTTGACGTAACGAGTCACTTGAAGCAAGAGGAAAACCAAACTAATTTTAAATTTTCAGGTATTTTTCTGGCTTGAATTTAATTATAATAAAGAACGACCTCTTGCCTATACTAAATTTTATACGCCACTTAATTATAGTATAGGTTAGTAATTCAACAGATAGCATGGCACTGGAACATCGTAGAGAGTTGTTCAATGGCTCATTTTAAAGGAAATTAATTGGGTTAAAAACCTTTTGTAATTAAAACAAATTATTTTTGTTACATTAAGAAATTTTAATTATGTTCCTTAAGAAATCATCACAAGTAAAAATTTCCCGTACGGAAATTGAACTCAAGCCTGCTGGGTGACAGCTATCCCAACCTCTAGACCATATAGGATATATTAAAATATCTGATTAATGAAGTTTATGTTAAAGAACAAATTATAAACATAATTAGCTGCCTGATTATTTGAGGATCGTCTCTTACTATTCCAAAGAAGAAAAAGCCGTAGGCTTTTTCCTGTTTGTAATTTATTTTATAATAAAGGATGAACTTCAGGCTTTACTAACTGAAAAGTTTAGTATTTTTATATAGTAAAGAACGAGCTCTAAATGATAGTTGTAGCTATAGCTGCAATCAAGTGATTTATAATAAAGAATGAACTCTTGCCTATACTAGACTAGATACTAAACTTAATTATAGTTAATGATATAGTAATGTATTACATAAAGGACCAATATAGTTACTATATCAAAAACGACAAAGATGTAAATGGTCTCATTCATGATTACATAATGGTTAGATCAAAGCAAGCTACACGCAAGTTAAAAAAACAGTACTACACAAGCAACAGAGATAGCATCTTGAAAAGAGAAAAGCAAAGGTATATAACAGACCAGGCGTATCGAGAAGTAAAAACTGAGAGAGCCAAACAAAACATCAAGGAGCGTTATCAAAATGATGAACTTTATAGAGAAGCAACAATTAAGCAAGCTAGACAAAAGAGCAAGGAACGGTATGATAATGATGAAGATTACAGAGAAGCAACAATTGAGCAGGCTAGACAAAAGATCAAGGAGCGTTATCACAATGATGAACTTTATAGAGAAGCAACAATTAAGCAAGCTAGACAAAAGAGCAAGGAACGGTATGATAATGATGAAGATTACAGAGAAGCAACAATTGAGCAGGCTAGATCCGGGTTGCAGCGGTAGCTATCAACCTAGTAAGAGACGATCACGTCCAATGTTAAGAAATATAAAAACCCATAGTTCCTAAAAAAGGAGTCAGATCAAAACAAAAAATACACCATTAGAACCGCCTTGTCCAAAACCCCTGTATAGGAAACTTTCTGTCCCTCTTCTTGAACAGCAAGGGAAATATATTGGCTTGAAAATCAAGAAAAGTGGCGGCTACTACAACATTCTGCCTAAACGGCATATTTTTTTCTTTTTTCTTGTTTTCTTTTTTTTTACAGTAAAGAACGACATGCCCATGTTAACTGGAATAATCTATTGACAATATAACTTCAAACTAACATCTTTTGAAAGTTGCTTCTTTAAGGTAGGTTATATAATTATAATAAAGAGCGACCTCTTGCCTATGCTAAATTTTATAGACCACTTAACTATAGTATAAGTTAGTAAAGTTTACATAAAGGACTGATCCGAGTTGCAGCGGTAGCTAGCAACCTAGTAAGAGACGATCACGTCCAATGTTAAGAAATATAAAAACCCATAGTTCCTAACAAAGGAGTCAGATCAAAACAAAAAGTACACCATTAGAACCGCCTTGTCCAAAACCCCTGTATAGGAAAATTTCTGTCCCTTGGCTTGAACAGCAAGGGAAATATATTGGCTTGAAAATCAAGAAAAGTGGCAGCTACTACAACATTCTGCCTAAACGGGATATTTTTTTCTTTTGTATCCAGAGATAGCTTGGCACTGGAACCTCGTAGAGGGTTGTTCAATAGCTCATTTTAAAGGAAATTAATTGGGTTAAAAATCTATAGTAACTAAAATAAATTATTTCTAAAGGAGGATAAATTTTTCCACCAAAAACTGCATTTTTGATGTCTTTTCACACTGCAGGATTTCAAACATAATCGTATACCAGCGTAAGATTTTACAATAAAGAACGACACCTAGCCCATGATAACCGAAACATAAATAGGGATTATGTAATTTCCATCAGTATCATGGCTGCAGAGGTGTCCGAAACCAAGTAAAGAACAAACCATTACTGTAAAGAACATTTCATGTTAAAGATTGATCATTGATGCCATAATCATAGTTTGTAGTTTTATAGTAAAGAACGAACTTCAGTCCATAGTAACTAAAACAAGATTATAATTAGCTTTGGTATAAAATACTGTCAGCAGTGGGAATCGATCCCATGCCTCCGAATTGAAGAGTGGCTAACACCAGCACCTTAAGCCGCTCGACCACGCAGCCTCACATAACTATGCCGAAATAATGCCATTATAAACGCCATAATACTGTAAATTAAAACTATAAACTAAAACTTAAACTCTTCGATGTATTTTGCTATCAGGCCACCTTTCTATGAAGTTGTTAATGGATATGATGCTATAGAAAAATCAAAAACTCTAAGAGCATTTAGTTTTTAGTTGAGAATCTCTAAAACTTTTATGTAAATTGCAAAAATACTGTATATCCGTGTTGCAGCGGTAGCTAGCAACCTAGTAAGAGACGATCACGTCCAATGTTAAGAAATGTAAAAACGTATAGTTCCTAAAAATCCGGGTTGCAGCGGTAGCTAGCAACCTAGTAAGAGACGATCACCTCCAATGTTAAGAAATATAAAATCCCGCAACTCCTAAAAAAAGAGTCAGATCAAAACAAAAAGTACACCATTAGAACCGCCTTGTCCAAAACCCCTATAAAGGAAATTTACCGCCCTTTGGCTTGAATAACAAAGAAAATATATTGGCTTTAAAATCAAGAAAATTTACTTTAACCACGTTATTCTCCACAAACGGGATATTTTTTTCTTTCTGCTTGATTTTTCTCCTCCGCTAGCTGGGCACTGGAAAATCATAGAGAGTTGTATAATAGCTCATTTTAAAGGAAATTGCAACATTACATTAAAGAACAATCATTGAAATAACAAACCATTGCATACATTGGACTTAATTAGCTACTTGATTGTTTGAGGTTCGTCTCTTACTATTTCAAAAAGAAAAAGCCGTAGGCTTTTTCCTGTTTGTAATGATGCAGCATAAAATTGATTTTGATTAATAAATTTGATGATAATGATTTAGTAGTCAGGTTCGATAATAATATATATGATTATCCGGGCTGCAGCGGTAGCTAGCAACCTAGTAAGAGACGATCACGTCCAATGTTAAAAAATATAAAAACCCATAGTTCCTAACAGAGGAGTCAGATCAAAACAAAAAGTACACCATTAGAACCGCCTTGTCCGAAAACCTTGTATAGGAAACTTTCTGTCCCTTTTACACTAAGGAACGAACTGTAACCCATAGTAACTTAAGTATTAAATCAAACGGTTCGTTGTCATAGTAAAGAGCTGTGTAATGGCTCATTTTATAGGAAACTGCTGTATATAGAAACCTTTTGTAATTAACAAATTTAATTTTTTTATATCTTCTGAAGTAAAACGTTTATCAATGGGGAAAAGGCTCCCTAAACCACAGAATTTATCTTTATAGTTTATAGTCTATTTTGTAGATTTCCGGCTAGGCCGTCTGTAAAATTATAATAAAGAACGAATATTTTACCGATTATCTACTAATAACCATATATGACGTAATAAGTGACATGACGTAATATCTAAAACCTATTGTGTACTAATAACCATATATGACTTAATTAGTGACGTGACGTAAAAATTGAAAAAATTAATTTTTATTTTATTTTCGTTTTTAGTTCAGAATCGCTAAAGTTATAAACTGCAAAAATATTTATGGTGTCTGAACAATAGTTTTAATCTTTTAATTAGACTAGAAAAATACCTGAAAATTTAAAAATTAGTTTAATTTTTTGTAATGTTCTTGATACTTGATACGTGACATAATTATAATAAAGAACGACCTCTTGCCTATACTAAATTATATACGCCACTTAACTATAGTTTAGGTTAGTGATTCAACAGATAGCATGGCATTGGAACATCGAAGAGAGTTGTTCAATGGCTCATTTTAAAGGAAATTAATGGGGTTAAAAACTTTTTGTAATTAAAACAAATTATTTTTATTGCATTAAGAAATTTTAATTATGTTCATTAAGAAATCATCATGAGTAAAAATTTCCCATACGGAAACTGAACTCAAGCCTACTGAGTGAGAGCTATCCAAACCTCTAGATCACATAGGATATATTAAAATATCCGATTAATGAAGTTTATGTTAAAGAACAAATTATAAACCTAGTTAGCTGCCTGATTATTTGAGGATCGTCTCTTACTATTCCAAAGAAGAAAAAGCCGTAGGCTTTTTCCTGTTTGTAATCCGGGTTGCAGCGGTAGCTAGCAACCTAGTAAGAGACGATCACGTCCAATGTTAAGAAATATAAAAACCCATAGTTCCTAAAAAAGGAGTCAGATCAAAACAAAAAATCAAGAATGTATAGGAAACTTTCTGTCCCTTGGCTTGAACAGAAAGGGAAATATATTGGCTTGAAAATCAAGAAAAGTGGCAGCTACTACAACATTCTTCCTAAACGGGATATTTTTTTCTTTTTTTCTTTTTTTCTTTGTTTCCAGAGATAGCTTGGCACTGGAACATCGTAGAGGGTTGTTCAATAGCTCATTTTAAAGGAAATTAATTGGGTTAAAAACCTTTTGTAACTAAAAGAAATTATTTCTAAAAGAGAATAAATTTTTCCACCAAAAACTGCATTTTCGATGTCTTTTCACACTGCAGTCTTTCAAACATAATCGTATACCAGCGGTAAGATTTGAACCCACGCCTCCGAAGAGACTGGTGGCTAACACCAGTGCCTTGGACCACTCGGCCAGCTTGCCTCTCATAAATAATATATATGTGAATCCGGGTTGCAGCAGTAGCTAGCAATCTAGTAAGAGACGATCAGTCCAATGCTAAGAAATATAACAAAACTCCTAAAAATAGAGTCAGATCAAAACAAAAGTACATCATTAGAATTACCTTGTCTGAAACCCTACTAGATAAATATTGAATGTCGTCATAGTTTTATATTAGAGCTATGACGTGAATAGAAAAACACGAAATTATATTGTTGTTTCTGAAGACGTCATGAAATAATATCATTGCGCTATGACGTCAATAAAATCATTACGCTGTGGCGTCATAATTACTATATAAGAAGCGTCAGAACTGTAAATGTTCACATTCATAATTACATAATGGTTTCAATCAAGCAAGCTGCACGCAAATTGAAAAAACAGTACTACACAAACAACAGAGATAGTATCTTGAAAAGAAAAAAAGCAAAGGTATTCAACCGACCAGGCGTATCGAGAAGTAATCAAACAAAACAGCAAGATGTGTTATCACAATGATGAAGATTATAGACATGCAAAAATTGAGACAGCCAAACAAAAGATCAAGGAACGGTATGGTAATGATGAAGATTACAGAGAAGCAACAATTGAGCAGGCTAGACAAAAGAGCAAGGAACGGTATGATAATGATGAATATTACAGAGAAGCAAGAATTGAGCAGGCTAGACAAAAGATCAAGGAGCGTTATCATAATGATAAACTTTATAGAGAAGCAACAATTGAGAAGGCTAGACAAAAGAGCAAGGAACGGTATGATAATGATGAAGATTACCGAAACAAACATAAGAAAAAAGTTGCTACCAGAATAATGGGTAGATACTGGGGTGACAAAAGTTATAGTAAAGAACGACCCTTAACCCATGTTAATTGATCCGGTTTGCTGTTACATTAAAGAACGATCATTGAAATAACAAACCATTGCATACATTGGACCTAATTATAATAAAGAACGACCTCTTACCTATACTAAATTTTATACTCCACTTAATTATAGTATAGGTTAGTAATTCAACAGATAGCATGGCACTGGAACATTGTAGAGAGTTGTTCAATGGTTATAATAAAGAACGACCTTTTGTCTATACTAAATTTTATACGCCACTTAAATATAGTATAGGTTAGTAATTTATAATAAAGAACGAACTCTTTCCTATACTAAATAAGCCTATACTAGTTAATGATATAGTATTATAATAAAGAACGACCTCTTGAGTACACTAAATTTCATACACCACTTAATTATAGTATAGGTTAGTAATTCCATAGATAGCTTGGCACTGTAACATCGTAGAGAGTTCTTCAATGGCTCATTTTAAAGGAAATTAATGTCGTTAAAAGCCTTTTGTAATTAAAACAAATTATTTTTAAAATAGAATCAGTTTTTTACGAAAAATTACAGTAAAGAACGATCTCTCTCCCATACTAACTGATATATGGTGGTTCCAGGTGTAGTTACATTACATAAAGGATCGATGTGGTTCATTATAAATTATAAAAGGTTTAGAGCTTCTAATGTTCGAAGATTATAGAGTTAAAAATTTTCCAATACCGGGAATCAAACCCGGGCCTTCTAGATGAAAGCCAGCTATCCTATCCGCTACACCATATGGGACTATAAAACAGCATGATTTAAGAACCATATGCATATTATTATTTCATCGTACCATTTTACAGTAAAGAACGATCTCTCTCTCATACTAATTGATATATGGTGGTTCCAGGTGTAGTTACATCCGGGTTGCAGCGGTAGCTAGCAACCTAGTAAGAGACGATCACGTCCAATGTTAAGAAATATAACAACCCATAGTTCCTAAAAAAGGAGTCAGATCAAAACAAAAAGTACACCATTAGAACCGCCTTGTCCGAAACCCCTGTATAGTAAACTTTCTGTCCCTTGGCTTGAACAGCAAGGGAAATATATTGGCTTGAAAATCAAGAAAAGTGGCAGGTACTTCAACATTCTGCCTAAACGGGATATATTTTTTTCTTTTTTTCTTTTTTTACATTAAAAGACGGTCACTGAAATAACAAACCATTCCATACATTGGACTTAGTTAGCTACTTGATTGTTTGAGTTTCGTCTCTTACTATTTAAAAGAAGAAAAAGCCGTAAGCTTTTTCCTGTTTGTATTTTTATAATAAAGAACGACCTCTTGCCTATACTAAATTTTAAAGAACACTTTTACATTAAAAGACGATCATTCAAAGAACATACCATCGCATAAGTTGGACTTTGTTAGCTGCCTGATTCCTTGTAAAAGATTTTTTTTGTCAAATAAAACTAAATTAATTCCTGAAAAATTTAAACTAAATAATTTTATCTAACTGCAAAATGCAAAAATAGTTATGGTGTCTGATCAAAAATTTTCATTTTTTAATTAAACCCGGAAAAAAAACTGAAAGTTATAAAATTCGTTTGGTTTTCCTCTTGCTTCAATTGACTCGTTACGGCATTTCACATTAAAATTTTTACATAAAGGATCGATACTGTAAATCCGGGTTGCAGCGGTAGCTAGCAACCTAGTAAGAGACGATCACATCCAATGTTAAGAAATATAAAAACCCATAGTTCCTAACAAAGGAATCAGATCAAAACAAAAAGTACACCATTAGAACCGCCTTGTCCGAAACCCCTGTATAGGAAACTTTCTGTCCCTTGGCTTGAACAGCAAGGGAAATATATTGGCTTGAAAATCAAGAAAATTGACTTTAACCACGTTATTCTCCCCAAACGGGATATTTTTTTCTTTTTTTTTTTTCTTTTTTCTTTTCCACAGATAGCTTGGCACTGGAACATCGTAGAGGGTTGTTCAATAGCTCATTTTAAAGGAAATTAATTGGGTTAAAAATCTGTAGTAACTAAAATAAAGTATTTCTAAAAGAGAATAAATTTTTCCAATAAAAACTGTATTTTTGATGCAGTGACGTCATAATTACTATATAAGAAACGTCAAAACTGTAAATGGTCTCATTCATGAATACATAATGGCTAGATCAAAGCAAGCTACACGCAAGTTAAAAAATCAGTACTAAAAAATCAAGAAAAGTGGCAGCTACTACAACATTCTGCCTAAACGGGATATTTTTTTCTCTTTTCTTTGTTTCCAGTATAATCCGGGTTGCAGCGGTAGCTAGCAACCTAGTAAGAGACGATCACGTCCAATGTTAAGAAATATAAAAACCCATAGTTCCTAACAAAGGAGTCAGATCAAAACAAAAAGTACACCATTAGAACCGCCTTGTCCGAAACCCCTGTATAGGAAACTTTCTGTCCCTTGGCTTGAACAGCAAGGGAAATATATTGGCTTGAAAATCAAGCAAATTGACTTTTACCACGTTATTCTCCCCAAACGGGATATTTTTTTCTTTTTTCTTTGTTTCCAGAGATAGCTTGGCACTGGAACATCGTAGAGGGTTGTTCAATAGCTCATTTTAAAGGAAATTAATTGGGTTAAAAACCTTTTGTAACTAAAATAAATTATTTCTAAAAGAGAATAAATTTTTCCAATAAAAACTGTATTTTTGATGCAGTGACGTCATAATTACTATATAAGAAACGTCAAAACTGTAAATGGTCTCATTCATGAATATCACAATAAGAGACGATCACGTCCAATGCTAACATAACAATAAAGAACGAACTCTAATTAAATTTTGTTAGAGCTATGATGTGAATAGACAAACACGAAATTATATTGTTGTTTCTGAAGACGTCATGAAATAATATCATTGCGCTATGACGTCAATAAAATCATTACCTTGTGACGTCATAATTACTATATAAGAAGCTTCAGAACTGTAAAAGTTCACATTCATAATTACATAATGGTTTCAATCAAGCAAGCTGCACGGATATTGAAAAAACAGTACTACACAAACAACAGAGATAGTATCTTGAAAAGAAAAAAACAAAGGTATTCAACCGACCAGGCATATCGAGAAGTAATCAAACAAAACAGCAAGATGTGTTATCACAATGATGAAGATTATAGACATGCAAAAATTCAGACAGCCAAACAAAAGATCAAGGAGAGTTATCACAATGATGAAGATTACCGCATCAAATATAAGAAAAACCAAAAGCAAAGGTATTCAACCGTCCAGGTGTATCGAGAAGCAAAAATTGAGACAGCCAAACAAAAGATCAAGGAGCGTTACTGGGGTGACAAAATCTATAATGAAAAAATTAAATTCTCTGCGAGGTTGTACCGAAGAACGCATAAGGACAGAGGGAAAAATTACATTCAGAAATATAAGAAGATGGCAAAAATGCAGGCTGATCTTCGTAAATTGAGAAACATTTTACGCATGTTTTATCGGAATCACGAAAAGTATTCAAAATTACAGATTAAAATTCTCTTTGAAAGAGCGGATGCTGTTGAAAAGTCGGCTAGAATATAATAAAGATCGAACTCTTCCCTATACTAACTTGCATACGCAACTTCACTATAGTTAATATTACAGTATTTATATTATACATCATTATAAATTATAAAAGGTTCAAATGTTCGAAGATTATTTATAGTATAGGTTAGTAATTCAACAGATAGCTTTGCACTGGAACATCGTAGAGAGTTGTTCAATGGCTCATTTTAAAGGAAATTATTGGGGTTAAAAACCTTTTGTAATTAAAACAAATTATTTTTATTACATTAAGAAATTTTAATTATGTTCCTTAAGAAATCATGATAAGTAAAAACTTCCCATACGGAAATTGAACTCAAGCCAACTGGGTGAGAGCTATTTCAACCTCTAGACCACATTGGATATATTAAAATATCCGATTAGTGAAGTTTATGTTAAAGAACTAATTATAAACCTAGTTAGCTGTCTGATTATGTGAGGATCGTCTCTTACTATTCCAAAGAAGAAAAAGCCGTAGGCTTTTTCCTGTTTGTAATTTATACGGGTTGCAGCGGTATCCGGGTTGCAGCGGTAGCTAGCAACCTAGAAAGAGACGATCACGTCCAATGTTAAGAAATATAAAAACCCATAGTTCCTAACAAAGGAGTCAGATCAAAACAAAAAGTACACCATTAGAACCGCCTTGTCCGAAACCCCTGTATAGGAAACATTCTGTCCCTTGGCTTGAACAGCAAGGGAAATATATTGGCTTGAAAATCAAGAAAAGTGGCAGCTACTACAACATTCTGCCTAAACGGGATATTTTTTTTTCTTCTTCTTTTTTTCTTTTGTATCCAGAGATAACTTGGCACTGGAACATCGTAGAGGGTTGTTCAATAGCTCATTTTAAAGGAAATTAATTGGTTTAATTTTACATAAAGGATCGATTATAAATGGTGTCGAGAAAGAGGATCTCATGTAGTGCTTATTATCTGGGTTGCAACGGTAGCTAGCAACCTAGTAAGAGACAATCACAACCCATAGCAAAAACTAAAGTAACTCATAACTCCTGAAAAAAAAATCAGATCAATACAGGAAGTACTCTATTGGAACCGCCTTGTCCAAAACCTCTATATAGCAAAGTTATCGTCGCTTGGCTTGAATAAAAAGGAAAATATATTAGCTTGAAAATCAAGAAAATTGACTTAACCTGACTTTATCAAGAAAATTGAAAAAAAAATTGACTTAAATTGACTTTAAATACGGCACCTTTTTTTTATTTCCGTTTGATTTTCCTCCTCAGCTAGCTGGGCACTGGAAAATCAAAGAGAGCTTTTTAATGGCTCATTTTAAAGGAAATTGCTACATCTAATCACTTTTGTAATTAAAAATAAAATATTTTTTAAAGTAGAATCAATTTTGTCAGAAAAACTGCATCCTCATGTACAAGGTTGATGAATGACATTACAATCGTATATAGGTTGTAACCATATTTGACGTAATAAGTGAATGCAATATTTATGCACGTTTATCTCTCGACAAGGTAATTTTATTTTATTTTAATTCTAAGTTCAGGACCGCTAAAGTTATTATGTAAACTGCATAAATATTTATGGCGTCTGAGCAATAATTGTAATTTACATCAAGGAACGAACTGTCGCCCATAGTAAGTGAAGTAATAAAAGGATTCATTATATACATGATTATTTTCATTGTATTTCCTGAGAAATCCTCATAAGTAAAAATATCCCATACCGAGATTTAATTCGAGTCAACTGAGTGCGAGCAAGCTATCCCAACCACTAAACCATGTGAGATATATTGAAATATCTGATTAATGAGTTTTACTTTAAAAACCAAATTATTGACTTAGGTAGCTGCCTGATTTTTGAGGATAATCTCTTACTATTCCAAAGAATAAAAAGCCGTAGGCTTTTTCCTGTTTGTAATCCGGGTTGCAGCAGTAGCTAGTAACCTAATAAGAGACAATCAT
The DNA here is from genome assembly GCA_027921565.1 of Artemia sinica. NCBI lineage: Eukaryota > Metazoa > Arthropoda > Branchiopoda > Anostraca > Artemiidae > Artemia > Artemia sinica. Next base: position 37,637,103 of record CM051258.1, read on the forward strand.
ACCCCATAGTAAAAAACAAATAGCCCACGACTCCTAAAAATGGAATCAGGTAAAAAAACGAAGTACACTGTTAAAACCGTACTGTCCAATACCCCTATATAGGAAATAAACTGTTTCTTTGCTTGAAAAAGAAGGAAAACAAATTGGTTTGAAAATCAAGAAAACTGGCTGAAACCATGATATTCTGCATCGACAGCAGGTTGGTTTTATAATAAAGATCGAACTCTTCCCTATACTAACTTGCATACGCAACTTCACTATAGTTAAGATTACAGTATTTATATTATACATCATTATAAATTATAAAAGGTTCAAATGTTCGAAGATTATAGAGTTAAAAATTTTCCCATACCGGGAATCGAACCCGTGCTTGTTAATTGAAAGTTAACTATCCTAGCCACTAGACCATATGGAACAATTTTATAATAAAGAACGACCTCTTGCCTATACTAAATTTTATAGGCCACTTAACTATAGTATAGGCTATTACAGTTATTATATTTAAGGTCAATATATATTAAAATTTTCCACTAAAAGACGGTCATTGGAATAAAAACCCAATACATACATTTGATTTAGTTAGTTATAATAAAGATCGAACTCTTCCCTATACTAACTTGCATACGCAACCTCACTATAGTTAAGATTACAGTATTTATATTATGCATCATTATAAATTATAAAAGGTTCAAATGTTCGAAGATTATAGAGTTAAAAATTTTCCCACCCCGGGAATCGAACCCGAGCCTGTTAAGTGAAAGTTAACTATCCTAGCCACTAGACCATATTGAACCATAAAGAAGTATGATTTAAGAGCCATATGCGTATTATTATTTCACCATACCAATTATAATAAGGCCAAAACAAAATCGTCGACTTGCAACCTTACTTTTGACACATTAGTTAAATCTTCATCAGGCTTAAAAAATGTTTTGCTAGTTTTACATGAAAGAACGAACCTTAGTCCATATCCGGGTTGCAGCGGTAGCTAGCAACCTAGTAAGAGACGATCACGTCCAATGTTAAGAAATATAAAAACCCATAGTTCCTAACAAAGGAGTCAGATCAAAACAAAAAGTACACCATTAGAACCGCCTTGTCCGAAACCCCTGTATAGGAAACTTTCTGTCCCTTGGCTTGAACAGCAAGGGAAATATATTGGCTTGAAAATCAAGAAAATTGACTTTAACCACGTTATTCTCCCCAAACGGGATATTTTTTTCTTTTTTTTCTTTTCCACAGATAGCTTGGCACTGGAACATCGTAGAGGGTTGTTCAATAGCTCATTTTAAAGGAAATTAATTGGGTTAAAAATCTATAGTAACTAAAATAAATTATTTCTAAAAGAGAATAAATTTTTCCACCAAAAACTGCATTTTTGATGTCTTTTCACACTGCAGTCTTTCAAACATAATCGTATACCAGTTATCCGGGTTGCAGCGGTAGCTAGCAACCTAGTAAGAGACGATCACGTCCAATGTTAAGAAATATAAAAACCCATAGTTCCTAACAAAGGAGTCAGATCAAAACAAAAAGTACACCATTAGAATCGCCTTGTCCGAAACCCCTGTATAGGAAACTTTCTGTCCCTTGGCTTGAACAGCAAGGGAAATATATTGGCTTGAAAATCAAGCAAATTGACTTTTACCACGTTATTCTCCCCAAACGGGATATTTTTTTCTTTTTTCTTTCTTTTCCACAGATAGCTTGGCACTGGAACATCGTAGAGGGTTGTTCAATAGCTCATTTTAAAGGAAATTAATTGGGTTAAAAATCTATAGTAACTAAAATAAATTATTTCTAAAAGAGAATAAATTTTTCCAATAAAAACTGTATTTTTGATGCAGTGACGTCATAATTACTATATAAGAAACGTCAAAACTGTAAATGGTCTCATTCATGAATACATAATGGTTAGATCAAAGCAAGCTACACACAAGTTAAAAAATCAGTACTAAAAAATCAAGAAAAGTGGCAGCTACTACAACATTCTGCCTAAACGGGGTATTTTTTTCTCTTTTCTTTGTTTCCAGTTTACATAAAGGATCGATCACGTCCCATGGCAAAAAATAAAATAGCCCATAATTCGTAAAAATAGAGTCAGATCGAAACACAAAGTAGACCATTATAATTATAATGTTTTGTCCGAAAACCCTATGTAGGAAACTTACATCCGGGTTGCAGCGGTAGCTAGCAACCTAGTAAGAGACGATCACGTCCAATGTTAAGAAATGTAAAAACCCATAGTTCCTAAAAAAGGAGTCAGATCAAAACAAAAAGTACACCCTTAGAACCGCCTTGTCCGAAACCCCTGTATAGGAAACTTTCTGTCATTTGGCTTGAACAGCAAGGGAAATATATTGGCTTGAAAATCAAGAAAAGTGGCTGCTACTACAACATTCTGCCTAAACGGGATATTTTTTTCTTTCTTGTTATCCAGAGATAGCTTTGCACTGGAACATCGTAGAAAGTTGTTCAATGGCTCATTTTAAATCCGGGTTGCAGCGGTAGCTAGCAACCTAGTAAGAGACGATCACGTCCAATGTTAAGAAATATAAAAACCCATAGTTCCTAACAAAGGAGTCAGATCAAAACAAAAAGTACACCATTAGAACCGCCTTGTCCGAAACCCCTGTATAGGAAACTTTCTGTCCCTTGGCTTGAACAGCAAGGGAAATATATTGGCTTGAAAATCAAGAAAATTGACTTTAACCACGTTATTCTCCACAAACGGGATATTTTTTTCTTTTTTTCTTTTTTTGTATCCAGAGATAGCTTGGCACTGGAACATTGTAGAGGGTTGTTCAATAGCTCATTTTAAAGGAAATTAATTGGGTTAAAAATCTATAGTAACTAAAATAAATTATTTCTAAAAGAGAATAAATTTTTCCACCAAAAACTGCATTTTTGATGTCTTTTCACACTGCAGTCTTTCAAACATAATGGTATACCAGCGGTAAGATTTGAACCCACGCCTCCGAAGAGACTGGTGGCTAACACCAGTGCCTTGGACCACTCGGCCAGGCTGCCTCTCATAAATAAATATATATGTGAATTTGGGTTGCAGCAGTAGCTAGCAACCTAGTAAGAGACGATCAGTCCAATGCTAAGAAATATAAAACCCAAAACTCCTAAAAATAGAGTCAGATCAAAACAAAAGTACATCATTAGAACTACCTTGTCTGAAACCCTACTAGATAATTACAATAAGGAACGAACTGAACCCATTGTAACTTAAGTATTAAGTATTGAACTCAGATCGCCGGATTCAAAGTCTTATCTGGGTTGCAGCAGTAGCTAGCAACCTAGTAAGAGACGATCACGTCCAATGTTAAGAAATATAAAAACCCATAGTTCCTAACAGAGGAGTCAGATCAAAACAAAATTATAATAAAGAACGACCTCTTGCCTATACTAAATTTTATATGCCACTTAATTATAGTATAGGTTAGTAATTCCACAGTAATAATTAAGAAAGAATTCTAGCCCATAGTAAAATAAATAATTATATGCTTTATTTTAGGCTCGAACTCATGACCCTACGATTATGAAACCTACGGTCTACTGACTGAGCCATCGAGGCTTTTATATTATGAACGTTTTAGTAAAGAACGAACTCACGCCCATATTAATTATTAATAATAAATAGGGATTATGTAAGTTTCATCGGTATCATGGTTATATTAAAGGACGAACTATTGCCCATAGTAATTGATGTTATTTACATAAAGTTATACTAAAAGACGATCATTATCCGGGTTGCAGCGGTAACTAGCAGCCTTGTAAAAGACGATCACTTCCCATACTACGAAATACAGCAGCCCATAACTCCTAAAAAAAGATTCTGATCGAAACTCAATGTATGTTATTAGAATCACCTTGCCCGAAACCCTTATGTAGAGAACTTTCAGCTCCTTAGTTTGAATAATGAAGACTATTCATTGGCTTGAAAAATATCAGAGGCAATGCTATGGCGTTGCCTATAGTAAAGGCCATACGGCTCCAATGTTTTATTATTTATTAATTATTTATTATTTTTTCCCAGAGGCACTTCATAAGGAAGGAGTCTTCGTAGAAACTTCAAAGGGGGCTCATTCGATTGGAAATCGAGAGTTCTAGTGCCCTTTTTAAGAGTCGAAAATGGTTGGATGGCAACTAGTCCCCCCCCCCCCGTATGCCCATCATTCCCCCAAACACATCCAATCAAAATTTTGAGATAGCCATTTTGTTCAGCGTAGTTGATTTCCCGATAGAAAATATATTTTTGAGGAGGACACTCCCCCACAACCCTCAGGGCAAGGGTTTTAAGTTATGCCCTGGGGGCATATAAGGTTTTTATAGAAGGCGTTGTCGTAGAAGCTTCAAAACAGGCTCATTCGATTGGAAATTCAAAGGGCTAGTGCCCTTTTTAATAGTCAAAAGTGATTGGAGGGCAACTAGCCCCCCCCCCACGCCCATCATTTCCCCAAACACATCCAATCAAAATTTTGAGATAGCCATTTTGTTCAGCGTAGTTGATTTCCAGATAGAAAATATGTTTTTGAGGAGGACACTCCCCCACAACCCTCAGGGCAAGGGTTTTAAGTTATGCCCTGGGGGCATACAAGGTTTTTATAGAAGGTGTTGTCGTAGAAGCTTCAAAAAAGGCTCATTCGATTGGAAATTCAAAGGGCTAGTCCCTTTTTAATAGTCGAAAGTGATTTGAGGGCGACTAACCCCCCGCTCATGCCCACCTTTTCCCCAAACACATCCAATCAAATTTTGAGACAGCCATTTTATTAAACGTAGTTTTAAGTTCTGGAAATTAGGTCTTTGAGGATGACAACTCCCCCACAGCCGTCAGGGCAAGGGTTGTAAGTTATGCCCTTGGGGCATATAAGGTTTTGTATAGACAACATTGTCGTATAAACTTCAGAGAGGGCTCATTTGATTGGAAATTGAAAGTTCTGGTTCCCTTTTTAAGCGTCAAAAGATATTGGAAGGTAACCAGCTCCCCCCCCCCTAAACCCTATTTTCTCAAATGCATCCAATAAAATTTTAAGATAGCTATTTTGTTAAAAATAGTTCAAAGATTATATAACAAAAATTCCGGTGTTGACACAACCCACCAGGGCCCGGGGGCAGGCGTTATAAGTTATGCTCTGGGGGCATATGACCTACTTCTCTCACTGTAAAAGTCTAAAACCTACTGCGTCATTGGTGCTTTACTGAAAATTATATGCGTCTTGAACAGTCTTGGAAAGTATTAACAACATCAAATTGAATATTTGATGTATAATGATATTAATTGTTGAAAGATCCATCAGTTCAAGAATTTATTTTGCTGTAATTGTATTTTTATTTTCAATGCTGTAAGAACTGGAAAACAAAGTATTTGTAATATAATCCGTTTTCAGTTAAGCGCCAATGACGCAGTAGGCTTTTGGTTTTTATTTACAGTTAGGAAAGAGGCAGTATCCAAACACTTGTTTGTAGGAAAACTATATTCGTCTTTAACAACTTTAAAAAGAGCTAATAAATTAAACTGAATATTTGATTTATAATGATATTAATTGCTGAAAGCTCATCAGTTCAAAATGTTACTATAATTTTTATGTTTATTTTCAGAAATAAGTACAAAAGAAAATATTTGTCACAAAATCGGTTTTCAGTAAAGCGCCAATGACGCAGTAGGTTTTAGACTTTTACAGTGAGAGACGGAGGTCATACCCAAACTCTTGTTTGTGGTGATTTTTGTTTGTTTCAACCTTGATTTGCATATTCAATTTAAGTTTCACTCGTTTTAAGATTTATTTATTAATTTACATTAATATCTATTGTATGTTTGTCTGCATTGATTGTTTATTTAATTTCTGTTCGTTTTAAGTATCATTTGTACTTCAATAGAAAAATATTTTTTTCGTCTTAAGCTTGATTTTCATATTCAATCTAAGCATTACTCGCTTTAAGATCTAGTTATTCATTTATATCATTACTTGTTGTATGTTTTTGCTATGATTGCATCTGCTGAGCTTAAATTTAAAATGGCCTTTACTTTTCTTTGAAAAACTTATTTTTTCGGAAAGTTTTTTTTTAATTAATTATAATAAAAGACGATCATTAGAAGTATCAATATGAAGGCTTTTACAATAGAAATTAGCGGGCATTCAACAATTAAAATGAGGAATTGCGTCCGAATGTAACTCAAATTTAAAATCGCCAGGGGTTTAAAGAAGAAATATGTCAAGCTTGAACGGGAATGTTAGCTTTTCTCGCTTCTTTCTGCTTTAAATTGTAGTCCATCCCCAACTTATACAACATCAAAATTGGGTTCGGACCCACTCAAGAATTGCGACCTGCTTGGCCATTTCATCATCTACGAGCCTACGAATTATTGCAACATCACGAAACAGTGGGCAAAAAATAACAGCTATATCACCTCATCTAATTATCTCAACGTAACTCCATGGAATATGATTAGATTCTCCAGAAATCACGGTAAATTCTTGGTTTTCCGATGTCTCCAGGGACTGATGCATATGACCAGTCAACGACCTTCTAAATATCAATTTAAAAGCACCTTCACAATCAAAAATTAATGGGAATGAAATAACTAAAATTAGGAAGTTTGTCCGAATTCAATTTATGCAACGATGTAACATAGATTTAATGAAGAAATATAGCAAATTCGAACGAAATAGTTGCTTTTCTTGCTTTTTCTTTTATGAATTGTCGTCTGTCCTCAGCTTATGCAACACAAAAATTGGATTCGGACCCACTCAAGAACAGCGACCTGCCTGGCTGTTTCCTCAGCTGCGAACCTACGAATTATTTCTAAATCACGAAGCAGCTAAAAAAAAATGACTTCAATATGACAGCTATATCACCTAATTCAATTATCACAACATGACTCAATGAAATAGAATTGGATTCACATGAACTCCCGTTCATTGCTAAGGATTTAAAGAAGAATACATTTAATAACGAAACTCTGAACTGAACTTTTCTGAACTCCGTTTTATGTCATCTTCTTGTGTTCTTAGAAATAGTACCCAGTTCAATATTTTGTTGTTTTTTCGTATTATCTTATGTCACAGTTTATCTTTGTTACAGATCAATGGGAAGCCTTACAACTACAAAGTGGATATTTATTCATTGGGGCTTATTCTCTTTGAGCTTCTCATGCCATTTTCAACGGACATGGAACGAGCTGTTACCATTAAAGACTTAAAACAGATGAAGTTCCCTAAACAATTTTCCGACGACCATCCCAAAGAGGTTTGTCTCTATACTCTATACTAAAATTTTAGGATGTGTGATTTCTCATAGTTGCTAGCTATTATATGTGAGCATATCCTTACCCAAAACCTTTCAAAAACTAACCCTGGCCTAAACTTTTCGGCAAAATGCTGACGCTCTATTAACCGAAAACGTGATGGTCATCTAATAAAGATTAATTACTGAAAGTAATGTTAAATCCTTGGTTTTCGGCTAGGTGGTTTCATTAGACTCTAATTTGATCGAATAAATGTATTAATAATAAGTACCTGTTCTAGAAAACAAAATAAAACTGCTTTTAGTAGAGTGGACTAAGTTTGTTTACTCACTATTGAAACTGTCTTGCGATCGTTCAGCCTATTCAATCAATCCAAACTCTGTTCTTGCAAGACAAACAAGCGACATTTCATCAGAAAACATTGGAACTGTCACTTCTTCTGGATCATAATGTAACTCATGAAAATTATTTTTAATAGTTAAAATATTCTGACAGAGGTCATTTACGAAATCGAAAATAATAATGATCTAAGAACGGAACCCTGTGGAACTCCGCTTCTTATGAGGGAACTTGATGATCGTACTTAATGGGTCTTAATACACTATAGCCATCCTGCCAAGAATGCACGCAGAAAGCTAAGTATAGGACCTTTTAAATCATAAAGTTGACCCTTCATAAGTAGAAACTCGTGGTCTACTGTGTCAAATGCTCAGTCAAATCTACGTATATTGCTAGAATCTTATATCCTTGGTCCAGCGCTTTATTGACTTCACTAATTAAATACGTTATAGCTTGTTATCTGTGTGACCATCCATAAACCTAAATCGAGACGGATTTAACGCGTTACAACGATCTAGGTTCCCTAAGATGGGCAGAAAAACACTTTTTCAGAAAACGTGTCAGTCAAGGAAGAATCGAAATCGATCTATAATTTCCTAAGCTTTTAGCCTCACCACCTTCATGGACAAAAGTCACACGAGCTATTTTAAAACATGATGGGAAGAAACCGTCTTTTAGTGCACCATTTATAAGGGACAAAAGATGCTGCTAGATTAATGACAGATTAAATTTAACCACTTCAAATGATATAACATCGCTATCAGATGTGCTACTTTTCATTTCATAGAAGTAATCCAGGTAAATTTGTAAGACAGGCTATTTTCATGCTCCCAAAGGTTGCGCTTTTGAATGATATATAATTATTTGAATTCTTGAATTTAATACTTGTAAGTCCTATTACATAAAATTAAAACTTCTTGTTTCAAGTGATGATCAATGCAGATGTAATAATATATCCTAGATGTAGATGTAGATGTTATATAGCCAGCAGATCTGTCATCTTAGTTTTTGATGAATTATGTAACTGAAGATATTCCTTAATTTCCTGCTTAATATTGCTTGATTTCCTTAATTTCCCGAAACCTTATAATCAAAGAATTTCTTTTTCTTTTTACATAAACATTTTCTATTCAGAAACTGCTGTTGGAATTGATGCTGGATCATGATCCAGTATCTCGTCCTACAACTTATGGAATCAGGGCTAGACCGCCATTACGAGAACTCCAGGTATGTTTTAAGATGTTTTAACTCCTTGGGAGTTTTTCCGTATTTGTGAGTTGTGTTTGTATGTATGTATGTGTCTCTTGCGTAAGCATGTGTGTCCCTACGCTTGTTGTATATTTTTGTTCTTGCAAGTTTTTGTGAGAGAGAATTTTTTTTCTCATTTTAACAAATGGTCAGGGAAATTCTCGTATCTGAAAAATCGAACTTTAGAATAAAGAATGTTGGCTAGATTTTTCAACTGTTTTGAGATAAAATAACTTATTTTGAATCTCCATTTAAACAGTCACTGCTCACTACCGTCAAATTTAACTTGGGTTACGTTATCGGTCCCCCCCCCCCCTCAGTGTTCCTCTGACTCGTTAACTGGTCGTAAATATGCAAAACAAAAATTTCTCCATGAACAAAATTAAAAATATTTCTCTGACTCGTAACTCGGTCTTAAAAATACAGGTGAAAACCCACCCACCTTACTCCTGGACAATAATTCTATTGATAACTCCCCATAAAATCCTGGATACGGCCCAGCATTTACGTACGGATAGGTTTGTAGTTAAGTAGGGCCTCCGTCTGGAAACCATATGTTGCTTGTGATTCTCCCCTTCCCCGTGGTTTTCAGTCAGTCCTTGGGCTCTTTTCTTATAGTATTTATGATATTTAACATCTATCCACATTAATAAACCTAGATTTCAAACAGAGCAGAGACCATAAAAGGTTTGTTTTTTGCTAGAGTTGCTTGAACGTTTTGATTTCCATACTATGTTCACCCTGTGTGTATCCTATCTAAGGTGATTTATATTTTGCTATATATGTGTGTGCCGACATCCAATGGAAATTCCATATTTTTTATTTTTATCATTTTTATTATTTTTATTGTTTTGAAACCCTTAATTCATAGTGACCCCCTATCTAGATGTGACCAGCCGATAAAGGCAATCCAGAGCAGTATTTTACTACTTTTTCACCGTTGCAGATCCCTTAAGATAAATGATATGCCTCAAAGAACCCCTTAAAATATATACCATATCTCGTCCATATTTTTTTCTTGTAGAAGAAAAAATTACGCTTAATTATTTCACCCTTTCGTGTTGAAAAGACAACCTATCTTTGCAGGTCCCTTAAAATAAATGGTATGCATCAAGGAACAATAAATATCATATCTCATCCGTATTTTTTTCTCGTAATAGAAAAGAAGTACACTTGCTTATTTCACTCTTCCTTGTGGAATCTCTGTCTCTATGGACTCTCCGGAAAAACCTATGGTTCCATACAACCTCTGTAGAGAAGTCTTGTTCTGAGTTTGAAGTAGAATAAAGTTATTTTCATGAGATTATACCCCCCCCCCCCACTAGTCTTGGTCATGGACACTGCCATGTTTGAGGTTATAATATCTTTATAAACGAGCAATAATTTCATATTTATGTATGTATTTTTTCTCTAAAACGGCTCCATATCAGAATATCCTGGAATATTCTGGCCTAAAAAACGAACTAGATATGTCAGAAGCTTGAGAAAATCCATTAAGAGCCCTAATTTTGGAAAAAATATTTATGTGGGTGACGTCATTTTTATATACATCAGTATTACAATAACGTTGTCACACTTTATGTGGAAAAATTGAAGATTTTCTTGTATGGAGAAGTTTATATTACATTGCTCAAAGAGCATAAAAACTGGTAATTGCAAAAATATTTGCATATATTTTGCCAAGGGATTACAACAACTCAAAAACCTTTTAAAAAACACCAAAATTTGAAGCTTAGTATAAATCATTGTTAGAAATCGGACAGCAAGTACAACAATTGAATTACAAACAATTACAACAATTCAAAAACCTTAAAAAAGAAAACCAAAGGTTTGAAGCTAAGTAGAAATCGTGGTTAGAAATTGGACTTGCTTTAATAATCAAAAATCTTTGAAAAGACTGCAGTATGAAAAGACAGCAAATTGTCTGTAGTTAAAAGACAAGCGACAATGAGAATCCATATATAGAAGTCTGCCGTGTGCCGAGCAGGCATATTTTATATTTTAATATAAATGTAGCATCACTGAATTTACTGACTCGTCTGAAAACTGATTGAAAACATTTGAATGTAAATCAAATTTCATAAATTATTTAATGATTGAATATGTCATTTCAAATTATCAACCCACAACTATATATTTATAAATTGTCATTTTTTCAGGATTCATCAATATCGGAAGTTTCTGAAGAAATGCATTTCCACTTGGGCCTGGGTCGAGGTTAAGTGTCATTGTTTCCAATGTCTATTGGTTTTATGTTGCTGTTGTTCATTATAACCGTTAGTGTAATGCACTGTGATCTTTTTTTTTCTTCTTGTAATGGCATCTGTCATTGAGTTCTACAAACACCACGTGAAAAAATTACTGCTTTTATCATTTCGTTAGGTCACAAACACCTAATATAATCAAGTTTTATATGCACCTATGCATATAAAACTATGCAAGTTTTTTATAAACACCTTTATAATCAAGTTTTCGGTAGTATTTTTTAGACGTGAGACGTACGTTGCTTTGAGTTACATTGTATTCTATGTCATTAGTAATATTTGTATTGTTTTGTGTTCAATTTTTTATAAAACATTCGGCTCATCAGTTATGGTATTGTTGTTTCACAAGTTGAGTGTGTTTGTTTTGAATGCAATTTTTCCTAATATCAGATCTTGTCTCTTTTCAGGGGAGTAAAACTCTCACTATTTCTTCTTTGTTTATTTATTTATGGTAAGCTATACCAATTTTGTTGAATGATGTTTTCTTTTTTTTGTAGGATTCCTAAAGATTCAGTCCATTTTCCTTTTTTTTCTCTTTTTTTTTTGTCTGTCTACGTTGCTACAAGTGTCTTTTCAATTTCCTGCCATGTTATTGTGAGTTTCAATCCAGTTGTTGTTGTTTTTTTTTGTATACATAATATCGTGCTGCTAGCAGGATTTTCCGAAAGATACTGCCACTATTTGAATTTATTTCCGATTTAATAAACGAGTAGTCTCCTGCCTGTGTTTTAATCGCCTTTTCCGTGTTACTTTAATCTTGTGACAAAAAATAATTGAAACGACTATGTAAAGCAATGAAATAAATAAAACAATAAGGGTACTACTGCTTTATCGAAAAACATCTCAACAGAAGAAAAACAATTTTTTGCTTGTTGATAATTAAAGTTATATTAAACCAAAAAAGTATTACTTGTAAAGAAGTCTATAGAAAATTTTTTGAAGAAGAAGAAGAAAGCAAGAGATGTAGTTTTGTGCGACTTATCTTCGGTTAATTCTTTTTTTTTTCCTTAATGATAATTAAAGTTATATTAAACCAAAAAAGTATTACTTGTAAAGAAGTCTATAGAAAATTTTTTGAACAAGAAGAAGAAAGCAAGAGATGTAGTTTTGTGCGACTTATCTTCGGTTAATTCTTTTTTTTTCCTTAATGATAATTAAAGTTATATTAAACCAAAAAAAAATTACTTGTAAAGAAGTCTATAGAAAATTTTTTGAAGAAGAAGAAGAAAGCAAGAGATGTAGTTTTGTGCGACTTATCTTCGGTTAATTCTTTTTTTTTCCTTAATGATAATTGAAGTTATATTGAACTTGAGAAAATACTTCTTGTAAATAAGTCTAGAGAAGAGATTTTCGAAGAAGTAAAGAAGAATCAGTTTTTTTTTAAATTATGTTTTTTTTTTAATATTAGAAACAGAAACGTTTTGCGAATAAAATTGTATTTCCTGGTTTGCATCGCAAAGTACTTCATGGAAAAAAGGACTCCCAAAGGTCTATCTACAAACACTAGGGGGTACACATTCTTCTCTTAGTCATAATCTGAACACTTAACTCATAGTTACAATGTTGCTGTATTAAATGTTAGTTTGAGCATCAAGAAATAATTTTTGTTATGGAGAGGGGGGGGGGCCTAAAAATATTGCTATTAATGCAGAACTACTACCAAACAAAAGCTAATGAGACAATAATTCTTCCATAATCTGCTTATCATTACTTATAGAACAGAACAATATAATTGTAATTGTTTATTCTTGATAAATGTTGCTCCATGGAAACAGTTATTATAATTTTTCTTTTACTTTTTCTATATATTTTTCCTTGTTTCTCTTATAATAATCATTATTTATTGCATTTCTGAAAATGAACTGAATGCTTGACTTCAAGGTACGGGTTACCACGGTAAGATCTTGTTTTAGAACCGCCTAGTCCCTGAATTCAATTTGGGTTTCCAATATATTTTTTATCAAGAGTGATTAATTAGCATATTTTTTTGGTTTATTTTGTTTATTTTTAAGAGGTTGTTTGTGCTTCTCTTTAAATACCATCATTTCATACTAATGCAGAAAAAGAAAACAGTAAACTGTTAAAATGGATTGGTCCCTAGGAAGAATATAATGTTTTTCTAGCTCATAGTGTTTTATGCTAGTATCGTACTTAACATTATCTATATTTAGTGTTTTTTTTTTTTTTTTTTTTTTTTTTTTTTTTTTTTTTTTTTTTTTTTTTTTTTTTGTAAAAATTCAGTTTTATGCAAAAAAATAAGGTTTTTACCTAAGGTATGGTTCACATTTGTGTTTTGAAAGTAAAATTTGACCTACAAGAGAGAGTTCGATGGCCATATTCAAATGAGAATATTTGAAATTTGAACCTTTTAGTTCTTGTTTTTAACTGTTGAAGGTGGAACTATGTACCAAAGAAAAAGGATTTTAAAGTGACACGTCTTGATTCTGAGATAGTTTTTCTAGATATAAACTTATTGACTGTGTGAATTGACGTAGACAGCGGCTGCCTTGGCTAAACTGGGCCTTCTTTTGGCTAAACTGTGAGGTCTCGCCAGGAAAGTTTTTGGAAACTTTTCGTACGTCCTCTGTTGCATGCCACTCTTATATGGCAAGTGAAATATTTCTTATTTAAGATTTATTTTAATTGAGTTTTACCATTTTCAGCCAGAATTTGTTTTTACCAGATGCCGGTTATTGATTAAACTTCTGCACGAGGGTGGTATCCACCATTTTAATTATTTTTTTTCATGGATGTAAAGGCACTGCATAAAAATGAAACTTGAGTAGGGTTTTGATGGCAAGGTACTTTTTTCAAACCCAATTTTGTTATTTCTTGCAATACGGCTTAGAATAGTTGATATAGCATACACGGGATTTTAAATCAAAAATGAAATTGAAAATTGCATTTGTCAATTCTGAAATTTGAATCAGAATAATTTACTACCAGAAAGAACTAAAGAGGTATTTTTTTATATAAAATAAGGAAACATTACGGGTTAAAACAGTTACTTCATTTGAGGAAAAGAGGCATATCCCCCTTCCCCCTGGGACTTGTGTTTAGAAGTGTGTTTTTTTACTATTTTCGGTGAAATATTACTTTTTTAGAATTTCTTCTGAAAACTGAAAAAAAACCTTCTCTATTTTCAAAAATTTTTCTAAATTTTTCATCTGTAGTGTGGATAAAAAAAAACTTTAGACAGTGATAAAACTATGGTAGATAAACAGTGTTTTAATATTTTATCGGGTATATAATTTTTGTCGTAAGACAAAATTTTAGTATAAACTAATCTGGAAAAGTTCATTCATCTGACTTCTTCCCTCAACCCGATTTTGTGTCTTGTAGTGAAGCCCTTTGATGTATGCTACATAAATTTTCAGAACTTTTTAAAGGTGTGACGTTAAAAATAGTAATTTTTGAATCAGCTTTAAATATTAGTTTAATTAATTTTTGTTTTGTATTTGTTTTCCTTACGAATAAAGTCAGTTTTAAATTATGATTTTAACTCGTGAGATCTTTAGATCTAGAATGTGTTATTGTATTATCAGTTATCTTACGTAATCAAAATTTATTGTAAGGCTCATTTGCTTAAAAACTTTTATACTTGTTGTTATTGTTTGGTTAAATTCTATTTCTATTAGGTTTCTGTAAGATTGATTGAACCCGGGTGAGTGAATGGTTCCAATGTATAGTGAGTTTTTCATGCAACAAGTGTTGTCGTATGGCAGCTGACTTATTTTGTCGTCTTCTTGCCTTATCAACTTTCTGAAAAACTCCCCCGGGGTGATCACATCAAACCGAAGGCATAGATAATTCGGAAAGAGCTAATTTGAACGTAAATTAAAAGTTCCTTTTTAAGTCACCATTGAGATTGTGCACGAGTGTTCTCTTCGGCCATTTTATGGCATCTAACTACGACTTCGCCCGAAAGAAGACTAATTTGTGATCAATTTAAAATTCTGAGAAGCTATTCGATTTGAAGTAGATTCACTTTATTTTCTTTTGAAATTGTGTTTGGTGATGTATAATTGTGTATCAGCTATCATGAAGGGAAGGAGGTGAGTCATTGTGCAGGCGGGGGTAGGGCCATTGCCTAAAGAGCTCATTTTAATGCCCAAACTGCTAACTCTCCATGAGCCTTTAAGTAAACGTAGAAAGAGGTAGAGGGGGAGAGGAGGTAGGAATTAATTAAATCGGGATTGACCCTTTCTGAAGTCGTTTTCCTTCCTTTTCTATAATTATGCCAACATTCTTATGTACTAATAACTTCGGATGTTTAACTTTAAACTCGCAACAAACACATATTTGGAATAAAAAGCTGATTCTTTGATTTAATGTTATCAATATTTAGGTTCTTACGCTTTTGTTGTTGATAAATATCGCTATTTACTTATCATTTATTACTATGAAGAACTCATTTATTTTTACTTCAACCCAATCATATAAAAAAAATGTTTGCTAAAAACTGGAATAGGTCAATACATATTGGTACATAGCCAAGCATGGGCCAACACACATTTTTTCCATGTTTCATTTTTTACTCTGCTCTCTTTCCTTTGGCTTCCTGATAATTCCTATATAGTCCCCAACTTCCTGGAGGGGTATGGCCCCTTCACTGCCCCCCCCCTCCCTCCGTCCCTGTGAGCACCCTTGACGCGCTGAAAAATTGCCGCATGCATAGCTGATGAAGCCTGGATGCTATGATTCTCTCTATAGTTTCCATTATATTTCATGGTGTTGGCGTATTTTTTTGTTGTTGTTTATACCCTCCTCCTCCCCCCTTTCAAATCCGTACCCAATGAGGTGAATTTTTAAATGTGGCAGCTTTCCCAAAACCTTATAAACTTAAATGACATTAGACTGCAAACATAATCTACAAAACGGAAAACCAGCTTGTTCTAAAAATAAAAAGTGTAAAATCATATAACATTTTTCAAGACTTGAACATTCAAACATAATTTTCCTTGGAGAATCTTTGTCTCCTTGATAGAAAACTGAGCTGAAATACAATTTATCTTTTAGTAGGCAATTTTTAGAGTAAAGGGCCTCCGAATTCTGAAGTATTTTAGTAGCCACAATTGTCGTTCTTTTTTCAGCAAATAAAGATTATGGTTTAATCAAATGATATAAAGAGCATTTATACTGTAACATCTTTGATACTGAAAGAGGTGAATACGTTTAAGAGTCAGTACAGCTACTTACGGTACTTGGCTTTATTTTTGTCTTATCAGGTTTTGTCTGTCCTTTTATTTTGTTTTGCTATCCACGTTTTATTCAGGTCTATTTCCTTAGAAGAAAATTGTGACTTTTTATTTTTGCTTCTTTCTCCTATTCCAGTTCTTTTTTTTTTTCTTTTTTCAAAGGCCCAAGCTACCGAGCATTACTTGCCAATGCCTAAAAAAGTGTTTTAATCCTGTTCTCTAGGGCCATGATGAAAGAAATGTTGCAATGGCTAGGAAACGCTTGGTGGATGTTGGATGAAGGTGTTTGCGAAAGATGTCTGCGATTGGCAGACATCTTTAGTGTTGGTAGTATTGTATAGCAAAAGGTGGCTAAAAGACATAACACATCCTATTTGTTATTCGGTACTGCTTCTTAAATGAGCTAGGTCCTAATTCAGTCCAAAAACAAGCCAAGGCTAAGCTGCGGAATTTTGGGGATGGAGGAAAGAAAGGGGGACCTGTTGGTAAATCCGTAAGAATATTTTTCAATGCCTCTATATAATGAAACGTGCCCAAAAGTACTTGCTATATCGTATTCGGCATTTGTGACTTCCTCCAATATATTCTTGGGTCAATAAAACTTAAATTTTTTATTAGTAATTAGAGTAGAACATAGAGGTATAATTGTTGCCAAGTTTAGTGGTCTATTGCAAAATAATATTCAACTAGCAAATATTGAGTCTCATCACGTAGCACCCAAACCATGTACAAGTTTTGAAAATCCGCTTTTGCTTCTTCAGAGTTGTTAGCTAACGCAGAGAAAATTATTGACTGAATTTCAGGTAAATAGTTTTGTTATTTTTCTTTCTAGTTTAATCACTCATTTACATATTGATTAATCTGAATTTCTTTAATGTCTTTCTAACTCCAACTTTCAAGTAATTTGGCCTTTACAGTTCCTATGTTTTATTATTGCATATTACTTGTAGTATTGGAACTGTTTTTTATTATAATATCCCCCATAATTAAACACCTATAAAATAGTATTTAACGTCCTATATTACTGCTACTGCGACTACTAATAATTCACTCTAACATCAAGCCACTTGAGGCCAACACAGTGGTAGATTTTAGTATCTTCAGCTGGAGGATGGTCTGGTGTCAACAGACGCCTCAAAGTTTCCATAATTTTTGAGTATTGCTAGAATTAGGTTTCAAAGTTTTTTTCCTGTAAAATTTTGATCTTAAAAATCTAAATTAAAAAGTATGGAGGGATACCATGGTGTGGTTGAATATATACCATAATGGTCGTAGCTAAGATTCAAGACAATACAAGACTTTATTCCTGTTAATCAGACAATACACTGCAAAACATGAAAGAAGGGAAGAAAACAAAGATGACTCATCCAGTCGAAGGTTTTCATCCATATAGTCATTGAAAGCCCTAAGATTGGAGCAGGAGCAACAAATTCAATAACAGAAGAAGTGGGTCTTTCTGCAGGCAGGTACCTTAAGCAAGGCAGCTAAAACCCTAAGGAAACAATTCTACTTTAACTTGACGTAGACTATGAGCCTTATAGTTGCAAATAACGGACAATCCAAAAATGCACGTAGGATATGAACAAAAATGATAATTTTTACCATCACTTGGAGAAACAATGGCGAAGCGGCAGAATTCTTTTTAGGTAAGCCTGCCTCAGATCAAAGTAATTTGAGAACCATCAAGTAAATGCTCAATAAGGCTAGTGTCTCTGAAATTTCAAACAGTCTATGGAAGGGCTATACTTTCAGTAAATTTATTAAGCCATTTGCGTTATAGATATCAATTTCCGCCCAGGTGCAATAAATACATATAACAATTCTGTTTTTTTCATCTTTGATCTTGTTCAGTCCTGATTTTTGCGTAAGTAAGCATTGTGATAAATACACATAAGATTTTTCTTTTATCTTTTTTGTATCAGCAAAAAAGCTCGCATGGAATCCGCATACGGTGGGACCTCCCGACCATAGAAACACCTTATTTTTCTTTCAATTGGGATAAAGATTTACCCCTTACAAATTGCCCGTCCCCTCCCGGATCCCCGCCCTCTATGTCTTTTAATTATTTATGTTTCTTTTGAGTCCGATTTTTATTTGAATATTAAGCAATGCTAGCAATATGTGCTAAATAGTGGCGCACATCCCTTCTACAATCTAATTACCTCTTATAAATTTAAATCTCCCTACGAAGATTTTTAATGTTTTTCGTATTTTATAACCAAACCTTTAACTTTTCTTTCTTTTGAATCTGTTCGATAATGATCTCCATGTGCAGGACAAAAGTTTAGAAATTACACCTTCTTATGCAAAAATACTTATATTTTAATCTGCTTTATTCATCTGGAATGACATTCTCTTGCCCCTAAGAATCCCACCGCTTAATTCCACCGCTTAAGTCCTAAGCAAACAGAGGAGATGGTACGTCGTGTTATTTATTTATTTTTGTATTTATTTTTTCACTAAGGCCCTTCGTATGGAAGTAGTTGTCGTAGAAACTCCGGAAGGGACTCATTCGATTGGAAATTGAAAATTCCAGAGCTCTGTTTGAGTCAAAAGTGACTGGAGGGGCAACCAGCCCCCCCCCCCTTCTTCGTGTTTTCCCCCAAAGACACCCGATCAAAATTTTAAGATAGCCATCTTGTTCAGTTCTTATGCAAAAATACTTATATTTTAATCTGTTTTATTCATCTGGAATGACATTCTCTTGCCCCTAAAAATCCCACCGCTTAATTCTTTCATGTAATCATCGACAGCGCAATAGCACAGTCCTAAGCAAACAGAGGAGATGGCACGTCGTGTTATTTTATTATTTTTTTTTTTTTTTTTTTTTGGATTTATTTTTTTCACCAAGGCCCTTCGTTTGGAAGTAGTTGTCGTAGAAACTTCGGAAGGGACTCATGCGATTGGAAATTGAAAATTCCAGAGCTCTGTTTGAGTCAAAAGTGACTGGAAGGGCAACCAGCCCCCCCCCCCTCTTTATGTTTTCCCCCAAAGACACCCGATCAAAATTTTGAGATAGCCATCTTAGTAGTATAAGAAATACAGGAGCTGCCTCACCTATCTCACCCCTTCAATTTACCCCCCTTTTCAATTGAATTTACCCCATTTTAAATGAAAATTCCCAACATTTTAACAATTTCCATCATGAGCTTTAAGATCAAAAAAGGTCTTCTGAAATAAGAATTTTTGATGTAATTTGAAAAAATATTCCATTCTTCTTATACTACTGATAAAATGTAATAATTTAATATTTATTAGATAGTTCAATATACTGCTAATTAAGTTCAATATCAATATCTAGATAATTATTATTATCTTTCCCTTTTCTTTCAATAACCTTTAAAATCATACCTTTATCTTTTTCTAATTTTTTAAATTTCTTTTCAAAATCAGCTGCTTTAGAATCAAATCGTTTTGGTGCAAAGATATCAACCATTTCACCCTCAAAATTAATAATAATAACAAGTTTATTACCATATTTAGTTACTACGTTTTTCATTGCTTTAATTGTGTATTCTATTCCAGTGTCTAAGTCTTCTTTCTTAACGGTTCGATTGTATTTATTTTCCACTTTCATTTCTCTTAAAATTTTCTCCATTTATTTGTAAATTATTTTATTAAACAAATTTTCTGAATCGAAAATAATTTATAGATTAACATTTAATTTATAGACTAACATGTAATCTATGATCAATAACCTTGGCATTATTCCCAGAAATCTTTCACCAATCGAAAGATTCTTGGGAATAATGCCAGACACGCGACAAAAACAAGTTTCAGATTACGCAACCTAGTAGGTGTATATAACGTGTCTGACTTGTATAATAGGGCTGTGAAATATTTAGAATTTAGAGCTCTGACGCAACATACAACATACACGATATTAGTCCAGAATTGTGTGCTTCAAAAAAATATTTTTAGGAAGATAATCAAAAATCGAATAGGGTTACATAGGTTTTATTCAGTAAGAGTAATAGAATTATTATAAAACACATTAAAAAAGCACAACACCAACTTCAATGTTTTCCGACATTTTCAAAGGAGGCATATTTTTCGCTAATTCTTTAAATTCCATGTCATTTGCTAAACTGTTAATAATAACGTTTTCATTTCTCACTAGAGTCACACTGTTTTCTCCACAGAATGCCAGTCCTGGATATTCTTTAATTAAATGAAATAATATGAGGTAGCGTCTGACAGTTGATTCACACATTGTATATGCCGTTTTGCAATGCTTATAAAACTCACTATCACTATAACCAGTATCGTTCATGTGTTTTTTTGTATAGTCCAATAACTGTCCTTTTTTAGCATAGCAGAGAACAGCTAAATATTGAAGATGGCTTTCTGATATGCTTAACTTGATTATTGCTGCACACAGATCGAAGTTCTGTTGCCCAAATCTTCTTCTTTCTAGGATAAGACACTGAATCAGGGACGTATGCAGGAGGGCCTCCGGTCCCTGCCCCCCCCCGAAATCTCACGATTTTTTTTCATTTTCCCATAATTTTCTGATTTTTCTCACAGAATAATGGGTTAGAAGGATTTGGCCCCCCCCCCCCGAAACCAATTCCTGCGTACGTGCCAGCACTGAATATATCATTATCAAATGTGAAGACACCATATCAAATGTGAAGACACCATACATTCGAAGTGCTCGCAATGCCGCTTTCATATTTGTAAGTAACATTATAGAATTGTCAATAGTGTTACTGCTAGCAGATTTTCGTTTACGTTTACGTTTACTTAATTGGTTTCCTTCTTTAAAATTATCCATTTTCTTCCATATTCCAATAAGAAGATTCCTCTCACTTGATTCTAGCATCCCAAGTGGCACTAAATAATCCTCCGGGAAAGTTGCTGGTATTCCCTTGTCACGATACATCTGCAAATAGAATAGTATCGTTATTTTAAGCATACTGAACGATCATAGGGAAAGTTTAAGGTTACATATCAACATATTACTAAAATTATGGTCACAATGACAATAACAGTAAAAGGGTAAATTACATAGTCATTAGTTTATGAAATTACGGTAGCGGAATATGAGCATTTTACCCTTGCAGTGCAACGGAAGTTGTCAGAAAGGTAAGCAAACGACTCATCTAGGACCTTAGAAGCCTAGGGTCATTTGCTAAGAATGACTGTTAAGGATCCTACTGATCGTTTAGCCCGTTGGTCTTTACAGCTCCAAGACTTTGATTTGCTAGAAGATTTCTTTTTCATAAGATTTCCGATCGGCCTCCCCTAACTCCCCTAGTGACCGGACCGGACTGTGATTCCAGTAACCACAACTAGGGTCTTAACCGAATTTATACACCAAGTTTCATCTTTTTAGCTTACACCTTTCTGGTAGAAGTGCTTTTTACAAGAACCTACCCACAGACAAACAGACAAAGCGAGTGGTATATGTCACATGCATATTTTAAAGTAGCATAAAAACATTTCAATTTCTCTATATTATTCCCAGTCGCTAAAGTTTTGATTAATAATAAATAGCTTACCTACGATATGAATATTCCTATCACAAAATCAAACTCAAATTAACTTCCTTGGTTAGATCTTGATTGATCTTGAGAAACACGCGAGAAATTGATGCGTCAGTTTTTGTGCAGATGTTAATAGAAACTGACATGACAATTTGACGCAAATAGAGCAAAATTGCAATTTTTGAAAAGAAATTTAGCAAATTGAGCAAATAGAGTGGTTAATGAAACAAGCAATATTACAGGTGGAAAGTAAGAAGGGTTTTATTTATGTCTTGGACTTTACAGACATGGAGCAGTGTTTATACCCGTTTAATTTCACTTGCTTCATATACTTTTCACGAGGAAAAAACTGTAATGTTTTCCGTAATTCATTTTCTCGTTTAATTATTTCTTCATTAATCAATTCATCCGTTTTGTACATAGCAAGCAATTCTAAATAGAAAGGATAAGCAGTTTTATACTGAGCCTTTCTTTCTGCTATTCTTAGATATTTTTCAAGTATTTCAATCAGAACTGTGCCAAGACTTAAAGAAGCAAGGGGTAACATAGCAAAAGCAGATAAACCTGAAGCACTAAATATAAATTTAAATACTAAGAAAGCATTACTAACATTTCCATAATATTTACAACTTCTACGATAAACAAATAATCGTTTCTCTAATTCTTCTTCCATTTATATTAAGAAATAAAATCTAAATAAAATTTTGTGGATCCACTCCCTTAAATCTTTTTTTAATATACTCTGCACATAAATGTCCACAATTGACATCACTTAAATTTTGTATTGGGATAGAGTGATAAGCAATTGGTTTATTTGAAGTCTTTAAATATTTTACTATTTCATTTCCTGGCGGAATACCAAACGAGTCAAAGAACTCTACAAATAGATGCTTAGGGTCATTGAAATAACAAGTCCAATGAGTTCCAGGTGAACCACTTAAATCATAATTAATAACACCACATTCTTTTTTATTGATTTTATTTGGTAAATTATTTCTAGAAAATACGCCTCTGAAATAAGGAATGTGGTGTAATTCAGCAGTTATATCAATATTTGTTAAGGGATTTTTTCTTTTTTTACTCGCTTCACGTTTTTTGGATAAGGAGATGAAACTGCAGTATCAGCAAGTTTTTTGGGTCTTCCACGTTTCTTAGGAACTTCAACGTTTTCAGCAAGTTTTTTGGGTCTTCCACGTTTCCTAGGAACTTCAAGGTTTCCCATTCCAACGATTTTCTGTGTACCTGGAAGTCTTAAAGCTCCTCCACCGATTTTCCCAGGTAATTTTAAAGCTCCACCAGAGTTGCCAGTAATTTTATCAGCAACTTTTTTACCAGCATAGGTTCCTAAGGCTGCAGCACCACTTTTCAAAGCCGCTTTTCCAAGTGCAACAGCTAAAGGTATTAAAACCGGTAAAAATCCTCCATTTTGGACTAGCTGTTTGTACGAAACATCAATATCACATCCTTTGTTTTCTTTTTTAAATTTTTCTATTGTATTCACTTGCCTTTGGTTTAAAAGAAATTCAACGGGTTCTCTATCATTTTTTTCTGCTGTGACTTACACGAATATGACATTTTTGTTTTGCCTTAAAGCATTTTTTAATTTTTCATTTTTGAAAAGGGGATAGATAAATTGTATACTCAATAAAACTTGACATTTATTAGTGAATTATTTTATGTAATAAAAAATCTAACATTATTTATTTCGTTTCAACCTTCCTTTCATTCTCTTTTTAAATGCTTCATCGGGATCTTTTTCAAGTATATTTATTATAACATTTTCTAAATTGTCTAAACGCTCAGATAACTGCATAATTTCATTCGCATATACCAATACTGATGAAAGATTAACTGCATCTGCACCATTTTTTGGGTTTGCAACTTTTCTAATTCTTCTACTTTCAGCATTTATATCTTCTTTAGTTATTTTTAAGGTATTTTTTACGAATAATCCTTTGTTATCAACTCTAGTCAATATATTGTCAGATGATTCATAAATTTTAGTTAATCTATTAATATCCTTGCTTAAATACTGATTTGTAAGGATTTGTTGGTTGACAACTTCATCCTTGAAATCGTTTAAAATAATTTTAACATTTTGTAAAGTAATAGCATCATTGTTTGATTTTGCATCACCTAAATTAATTAAGCGCTTACCCTGTAAATCAAGATTACCATTATCATCGAGTAATCTGCTTTCACTGTTATCTTTACTGTATTTACTTCCTAAACTCCCAAACTTATTCATTTATTGTACAAATAAATTTATTAACTAATTTTATTCGATGAGTAGTATAGAAGCATATAAAACAAGCCAGTGATTTTTTTTCATAATGTTATGTCAAAGTTCTTTCTATATTTCAGAGATTCTTTATTTGTTTTCAGATCAATAAGTAAAAATCCATGATCCTTTGTAGCACGATTAAAGTAATTGAGAAATTTATCTTCTTTTAAGTCAGATGCAGGAATTTGTCCAATTCTACCGATTTCGCTTCGATTACAGCATTTGAAAAATGCAAAATAATTACAATTTAATCGTATGATTTTAGGGGTATTAAAATAGCTTTGAGAAATATATACTATTGAGGCATTTCGTTTTCTACCTCTCACGAATAAATCTTCAATTTTTTTTTCTGATCCTTTTCTGTTACAAAATCGTCAAAGATAACTAAATTCTTTTAATTAGGTTCTAAGTCATCTACTTCTACGATATCGTTTTTATCATTACTTGCAAACAATATATCCTGCCCACTTTTTTCTTCTAACCAATTTATGCTTTGAATTAAGTCTTGATATTTGTCTTCTTCAAGATCTTTAGCATATAAATAAATTTTATTGAAATATACATAATCATATATTAAATTTAAAAGTAAATTGGTTTTACCACTACCCGAATTTCCACAAATTAATAATCGAAAAGGCCATTGAGGTGCTAGTGGATGTTTATTTTGGGATTGACTATTCGAGTGTTTAAACTCATATACTTTAATAGATGCTTTTTTATTCATTTACTTAGTATAAAATTTTAATAGATAAAGTACTAGTAGTATATAATGTAGTATATCTACCTACCTAACTTAGCTACCTACCTACCTAACTTAGCTACCTACCTACCTAACTTAGCTACCTACCTAACTAACTTAACTACCTACCTAACTAACTTAACTACCTACCTAACTATCCAACTAACTTAACTACCTAACTATGGGTTAAATCCCCACGGTACTGTGTTAACTTTATTTTTCAATACTTTTCTTTTAGTGTCATTGGGGTCTAGAGCTTTTTTTATTTTGTTTTTCTAAGAACATTCTGTGTTTATTTGCTCTTAAAGTATATTGGGTTTTTGATAGACTTTCCACTTTTCCGAATAATGCATCTTTATAATTCTATGATGTTATTTTATCTTTGACGATATTAGTTTTGATTCCTTTTAATTTTTTCTTTGCTTTAGTTTCATTTTCACCCTCTTTTAAATAAGCGTATATTTTGACCTCAAACCTACAAACTCAGACATTATTGTTCCAGATAATTCATCCTTCATCATACCTATCACTTTTTTATTGACTGCAGGGAAGTTATAAGGATTATTTTTTTTGTAATCTGAAATATCGAATTTTTCTTGGAGGTCAGCTTTAATGTCTCCATAAAAATCCTCAGTTTGGATATCATAAATAAAACTATCCGGATCCATGTAGCATAAGTCAATATTTTTATCATATTTAGGTTTAATGTATTCATAATGAAATTCATACATTAATAGCTTGGATAACTCTAATACAGCGAATCCGATATAAATGGGTTTATCTAGATTTATTTTTGACTTGGCCATTCTGGCTACCGAGAAATTCTCGCTAAAGATTATTTCCGATCTAAAGTTATGTTTTTTAATTATTTTTTGTCTTTGTTCATCACTGGTGATTATTTCAATACTAGCTCTTTTTCTAACATTTTCCATAGTTTTCCCAAAACAAGCATTATTCATTAATTTAAAGAAATCTTTCTCGAAATCATTCTTATCATTCTTGAGGACTGATGGTTCTCATTCATTATTTTTTCATGAAAAACAAACTATTTTTTTTAACTAAATTTTTTTAGGACCTCGAAATTATTCAACTTTTTTTTTACATCTCTAAATCATATCAGAAAAATAGAATGACACTTTTGATTTAAATTTTAAAACATATTCTTATGCATACCCATACTCCTATTGATGAGGACTGATGGTTCTCATTCAATATTTTTTCATGAAAAACAAACTATTTTTTTTAACTAAATTTTTTTGGACTTCGAAATTATTCAACTTTTTTTTTAACATGTTTTTTTTCAACTTTTTTTTACATCTCTAAGTCATATCAGAAAAATAGAATGACACTTTTGATTTAAATTTTAAAATATATTCTTGTGCATACCCATACTCCTATTGATGAGGACTGATGGTTCTCATTCAATATTTTTTCATGAAAAACCAACAATTGTTTTTAACTAAATTTTTTATGGACTACGAAATTATTCAGCTTTTTTTTAACATGGAATTTTTTTCAACTTTTTTTACATTTCTAAATCATATCAGAAAAATAGAATTACACTTTTGATTTAAATTTTAAAACATATTTTTATGCATACCCATACTCCTATTGATGAGGACTGATGGTTCTCATTCAATATTTTTTTCATGAAAAACAAACTATTTTTTTTAACTTATTTTTTTAGGACTTCGAAATTATTCAACTTTTTTTTACATCTCTAAATCATATCAGAAAAATAGAATGACACTTTTGATTTAAATTTTAAAACAAATTCTTGTGCATACCCATACTCCTATTGATGAGGACTGATGGTTCTCATTCAATATTTTTTCATGAAAAACAAACTATTTTTTTTTAACTAAATTTTTTTTGGACTTCGAAATTATTCAACTTTTTTTTATTTTTTTTTAACATGGCATTTTTTCAACTTTTTTTTTACATCTCTTAGAATGACATGAAACATACTTAAAACATAAAAAACTCATATTTAATAGGAATAAGCAAACACCCGCCCAGACACACAGGCAAAAAGAGTGAGAGAGACAAAAACGCATACAAATACGTAGATTCAGACACACAAACCGTGAAAGACATGCATTTGGAATAAGCAAACACCCGCCCAGACACACAGGCAAAAAGAGTGAGAGAGACAAAAACACATACAAATACGTAGATTCAGACACAAAAACCGAGAAAGACATGCATTGGAAAAAGCAAACACCCGCCCAGACACACAGGCAAAAAAGAGAGATACCTTTATTTGATTTTAAGGTTAATTTAGACTAGGTTACTTGCGCGCACGTAACCTATTCTAAATTAACCTTAAAATGGAATAAAGGTATCTCGACTTTGCATGTCTCTCTCACTATGTATGCGCCGTCGCGGGGGTACACTCTTTTTGCAAAATAGTTCGACATTTTTCTTAAACATTTTTTTAAACATAAAACATTAAAACTCTTAACATTTTTTCTTGTCAATAGCCCCTTTTCAAGGAGTTAGAAATTTTTGGAGTAGTATTTAGCTCAGAAGGCTGCATAAAACGGACTAGTACCCTTAAAAAAGAGACAAATAGGCTTGGATTTGCTTAGGGACGCTTATTCCAATGAATGTCTTTCTCGGTTTGTGTGTCTGAATCTACGTATTTGTATGTGTTTTTGTCTCTCTCACTCTTTTTGCCTGCGTGTCTGGGAAGGTGTTTTCTTATTCCAATACATGTCTTTCTCGGTTTGTGTGTCTGAATCTACGTATTTGTATGTGTTTTCGTCTCTCTCACTCTTTTGGCCTGTGTGTCTGGGCTGGTGTTTGCATATTCCAAATGCATGTCTTTCTCGATTTGTGTGTCTGAATCTACGTATTTGTATGTGTTTTTTTTGTCTCTCTCACTCTTTTTGCCTGTGTGTCTGGGCGGGTGTTTGATTATTCCAATTAAATGTCTTTCTCGGTTTGTGTGTCTGAATCTACGTATTTGTATGTGTTTTCGTCTCTCTCACTCTTTTTGCCTGTGTGTCTGGGGTGGGTGTTTGCTCATTCCAAATACATGTCTTTCTCGGTTTGTGTGTCTGAATCTACGTATTTTTATGTGTTTTTGGTTCTCTCAGTCTTTTTGCCTGTGTGTCTGGGCGGGTGTTTGCCGATTCCAATTAAATGGGTTTCTCAGTTTGTGCGTCTGAATCTACGTATTTGTATTTGTCTTTGTTTCTTTCACTCTTTTTGCCTGTGTGTCTGGGCTGGTGTTTGCTTATTCCACTGCATGTCTTTCTCGGTTTGTGTGTCTGAATCTACGTATTTGTATGTGTTTTTGTCTCTCTCACTCTTTTTGACTATGTGTCTGGGCGGGTGTTTGCTTATTCCAAATGCATGTCTTTCTCGGTTTGTGTGTCTGAATCTACGTATTTTTATGTGTTTTTGTCTCTCTCGCTCTTTTTGCCTGTGTGTCTGGGCGGGTGTTTGCTTATTCCAAATGCATGTCTTTCTCGGTTTGTGTGTCTGAATATACGTATTTGTATGTCTTTTTGTCTCTCTCACTCTTTTTGCCTGTGTGTCTGGGCGGATGTTTGCTTATTCCAATGCATGTCTTTCTCGGTTTGTGTGTCTGAATCTACGTATTTGTATGTGTTTTTGTCTCTCTCACTCTTTTTTGCCTGTGTGTCTGGGCGGGTGTTTTCTTATTCCAAATGCATGTCTTTCTCGGTTTGTGTGTCTGAATCTACGTATTTGTATGTGTTTTTGTCTCTCTCACTCTTTCCGCCTGTGTTTCTGGGCGGGTGTTTGCTTATTCCAATGGATGTCTTTCTCGGTTTGTGTGTCTGAATCTACGTATATGTATGTGTTTTTGTCTCTCTCACTCTTTTTGCCTGTGTGTCTGGGCGGGTGTTTGCTTATTCCAATGCTTGTCTTTCTCGGTTTGTGTGTCTGAATCTGCATATTTATATGTGTTTTTGTCTCTCTCAATCTTTTTGCCTGCGTGTCTGGGCGGGTGTTTGCGTATTCCAAATGCATGTCTTTCACGGTTTGTGTGTCTGAATCTACGTATTTGTATGCGTTTTTGTCTCTCTCACTCTTTTTTGCCTGTGTGTCTGGGCGGGTGTTTGCTTATTCCAATTAAATGTGTTTCTCGGTATGTGTGTCTGAATCGATGTATTTGTATGTGTTTTTGTCTCTCTCAACCTTTTTGCCTGCCTGTCTGGACGGCTGTTTGCTTATTCCAAATGCATGTCTTTCACGGTTTGTGTGTCTGAATCTACGTATTTGTATGCGTTTTTGTCTCTCTCACTCTTTTTGCCTGTGTGTCTACGCGGGTGTTTGCTTATTCCAAATGCATATCTTTCTCAGTTTGTGCGTCTGAATCTACGTATTTGTATATGTCTTTGTCTCTCTCACTCTTTCTGCCTGTGTGTCTAGGCGGGTGTTTGCTTATTCCAAATGCATGTCTTTCTCGGTTTGTGTGTCTGAATCTACGTATTTTTATGTGTTTTTGTCTCTCTCACTCTTTTTGCCTGTGTGTCTGGGCGGGGGTTTGCTTATTCCAAATGCATGTTTTTCTCGGTTTGTGTGTCTGAATCTACGTATTTATATGTGTTTTTGTCTCTCTCACTCTTTCTGCCTGTGTGTCTGGGCGGGTGTTCGCTTATTCCAAATGCATGTCTTTCTCGGTTTGTATGTCTGAATCTACGTATTCGTATGTTTTTTTGTCTCTCTCACTCTTTTTGCATGTGTGTCTGGGCGGGTGTTTGCTTATTCCAATGCATGTCTTTTTCGGTTTGTGTGTCCGAATCTACGTATTTGTATGTTTTTTTGTCTCTCTCACTCTTTTTGCATGTGTGTCTGGGCGGGTGTTTGCTTATTCCAATGCATGTCTTTCTCGGTTTTTGTGTCTGAATCTACGTATTTGTATGTGTTTTTGTCTCTCTCAATATTTTTGCCTGCGTGTCTGGGCGGGTGTTTGCTTATTCCAAATGCATGTCTTTCACGGTTTGTTTGTCTGAATCTACGTAATTGTATGCGTTTTTGTCTCTCTCACTCTTTTTGCCTGTGTGTCTTGGTGGGTGTTTGCTTATTCCAAATGCATGTCTTTCTTCGTCTGTGTGTCTGAATCAAGGTATTTGTATGTGTTTTTGTCTCTCTCACTCTTCCTGCCTGTGTGTCTGGGACGGTGTTTGCTTATTCCAATGTATGTCTTTCTCGGTTTGTGTGTCTGAATCTACGTATTTTTATGTGTTTTTGTCTCTCTCACTCTTTTTGCCTGTGTGTCTGGGCGGGTGTTTGCTTATTCCAAATGCATGTCTTTCTCGGTTTGTGTGTCTGAATCTACGTATTTATATGTGTTTTTGGCTCTCTCACTCTTTCTGCCTGTGTGTCTGGGCGGGTGTTTGCTTATTCCAAATGCATGTCTTTCTCGGTTTGTATGTCTGAATCTACGTATTTGTATGTGTTTTGTCTCTCTCACTCTTTTTGCCTGTGTGTCTGGGCGGGTGTTTGCTTATTCCAATGCATGTCTTTCTCGGTTTGTGTGTCCGAATCTACGTATTTGTATGTGTTTTTGTCTCTCTCACTCTTTTTGCCTGTGTGTCTGGGCGGGTGTTTGCTTATTCCAATGCATGTCTTTCTCAGTTTTTGTGTCTGAATCTACGTATTTGTATGTGTTTTTGTCTCTCTCAATCTTTTTGCCTGCGTGTCTGGGCGGGTGTTTGCTTATTCCAAATGCATGTCTTTCACGGTTTGTGTGTCTGAATCTACGTAATTGTATGCGTTTTTGTCTCTCTCACTCTTTTTGCCTGTGTGTCTGGGCGGGTGTTTCCTTATTCCAAATGCATTTCTTTCTTCGTTTGTGTGTCTGAATCTACGTATTTGTAGGTGTTTTTGTCTCTCTCACTCTTTCTGCCTGTGTGTCTGGGACGGTGTTTGTTTATTCCAATGTATGTCTTTCTCGGTTTGTGTGTCTGAATCTAGGTATTTTTATGTGTTTTTGTCTCTCTCACTCTTTTTGCCTGTGTGTCTGGGCGGGTATTTGCTTATTCCAATTAAATGTAATTTTTTTATGTTTTAAGTATATTTCATGTCATTCTAAGAGATGTAAAAAAAAGTTAAAAAAATACCATGTTAAAAAATTAAAAAATTAAAAAAAAGTTGAATAATTTCGAAGTACAAAAAAAATTATTTTAAAAAAATAGTTTGTTTTTCATGAAAAAATATTGAATGAGAACCATCAGTCCTCATCAATAGGAGTATGAGTATTTACAAGAATATGTTTTAAAATTTAAACCAAAAGTGTATTTCTATTTTTCTGATATGATTTAGAGATGTAAAAAAAAGTTGAATAATTTTGAAGTCCTAAAAAAATTTAGTTTAAAAAAATTGTTTTTTTCATGAAAAAATAATGAATGAGAACCGTCAGTCCTCATCAATAGAAGTATGGGTATGCACAAGAATATGTTTTTAAAATAAATCAAAAGTGTCACTCTATTTTTCTGATATGATTTAAAGATGTAAAAAAAAGTTGAAAAAAATACCATGTTAAAAAATAAAAAAAAAGTTGAAAAATTTTGAAGTCCAAAAAAAAATTAGTTAAAAAACAGTTTTTTTTTTCATGAAAAAATAATTAATGAGAACCATCAGTCCTCATCAATAGAAGTATGGGTATGCACAAGAATATGTTTTAAAATTTAAATCAAAAGTGTCATTCTATTTTTCTGATATGATTTAGAGATGTAAAAAAAGTTGAAAAAAATACCATGTTAAAAAATAAAAAAAATTAAAAAAAAAGTTGAATAATTTTGAAGTCCAAAAAAAATTTAGTTAAAAAATAGTTTGTTTTTCATGAAAAAATATTGAATGAGAACCATCAGTCCTCATCAATAGGAGTATGGGTATGCACAAGAATATGTTTTAAAATTTAAATCAAAAGTCTCATTCTATTTTTCTGATATGATTTAGAGATGTAAAAAAAAGTTGAATAATTTCGAAGTCCAAAAAAAATTTAGTTAAAAAAAATAGTTTGTTTTTCATGAAAAAATATTGAATGAGAACCATCAGTCCTCATCAATAGGAGTATGGGTATGCACAAGAATATGTTTTAAAATTTAAATCAAGTGTCAATCTATTTTTCTGATATGATTTATAGATGTAAAAAAAGTTGAAAAAATGTATCTTGTTAAAGAAATAAATAAAAAAAAGTTAAAAAAACAAAAAAAAATCAAAAAAATGGGGGGGGGCAAAAAGTTGGAGGGGAGGGTGTCCTCTTGGAGTTTGGGGATAGGGGACCTTTGGGGGTTGAGGTCCCTGGTGGTTAGGGTCATTGGTGCTTATGATCCTTGACGGTTCGAACTCATAACACTTCACTACTTGATTTGTAAGGATTTCTATGGATTGTTCTGAATTTCATTATTAAAATTTTTTTCTTGCCGTCTACATCTCTCTTAGTATCAACTTTTTTGTTTACTATAACGTTAGACTCTATTTCAAATTGACAACACTGTTCAAACGCCACTTGTGTGTTATACAGAAAACATCGAAAAAGTAAAGCTAGGTCAAGTCACAAGACCATTTTATCAGTGTTAACCATTTTCATAGATTGATGGTATTCCAAATTTATAATAAATAAGCTATGTGTTAACAACCCCGAGGGGTTACCTTAACTGCTAATCAGTTTAACCCTTTTTTTACCACCTTCATACAATCCGATCATTAATTAGGATCATTCACATCCCTATTATTCAATCAAAAATTAATATCCTTCATACAATCCAATTCGCAAATGCTATACCCTTTTTTGCAATTAGAGTTAGCTTTTACGCAAAATGATATAAAGCCAATTCAGCTATTGAATACCTTGTACCAATGTCTCTTGTAGGCGTCAAATCTATTACGTATCTGAGCATATTCTAGTAGAAAGGGGGGTGCTACTCGTGACATGACACCATATATGGGCATAGAGTCCCTAGGGAGAATGATTGCGTAATCGATTGGGAATTTGGAACACCTGTGCTGTCTGTCATTAATCAAATTGTTTCCGGGATGAAGTTTATTAATATCTTTTGAGTTCGACCAGAATTGTTTCCGGGGCAAAGTTTATAAATAACTGACAGGTGATGGCAAGGTTAATTGCAACTCCGGCGAATGTTTTGATCATAGAGATGCGCTGAAATTACGTTTAGGGATTATTTGGGCGAAACCGTTTTAGACATTTTATGGAATTATTTCGGCGAAACAGTTAGAGACAGGTTACACGTGACACATGACACATGACACATGACACATGACACAACACATGACACATGACACGAAACATGACACATGACACATGACATATGACATAAGAATGACGTAATCGACTAGGACAAATGGATTTCTGAGAAATTGATTACATAATCAGTAGAACCCTATCAGGAGGTCGTGACGGGGGTCCATATATGGACATAGAATGACGTAATCGACTAGGACAAATGAATTTCTGAGAAATTGATTACATAATCAGTAGAACCCTATCAGGAGGTCGTGACGGGGGTCCATATATGGACATAGAATGACGTAATCGACTAGGACAAATGGATTTCTGAGAAATTGATTACATAATCGGTAGAACCCTATCAGAAGGTCATGACTGGGGTCCATATATGGACATAGAATGACGTAATCGACTAGGACAAATGGATTTCTGAGAAATTGATTACATAGTCAGTAGAACTCTATCAGGAGGTCGTGACGGGGGTCCATATATGGATATAGAATGACGTAATCGACTAGGACAAATGCATTTCTGAGAAATTGATTACATAATCGGTAGAACCCTATCAGAAGGTCATGACTGGACTCCAAGCAATACTTTTCAAAAGGCATTTCAGAACAAGTTCTTTTCTTAGTGACCGTCCTAAACCCATTTTCCAATTGAAGTACCCATCTTTTTCATCCACAACTATACTTTACAGCTTTTTGGATACCTCAACACCAAGAAATACTTTTCAAAAACCATTTCACAGCAAGTTACTTTCTTAATGTCCCTCCTAAACCCATTTTCCAACTTGAAGTACTTATCTTTTTCACCCACAACTATACTTTACAGCTTTTTGGTTACCTCAACACCAAGAAATACTTTTCAAAGACCATTTCAGAGCAAGTTACTTTCTTAATGTCCCTCCTAAACCCATTTTCCAACATGAAGTACTTATCTTTTTCATTCACAACTATACTTTACAGCTTTTTGGATACCTCAACACCAAGAAATACTTTTCAAAGACCATTTCAGAGCAAGTTACTTTCTTAATGTCCTTCTAAACCCATTTTCCAACTTGAAGTACTTATCTTTTTCACCCACAACTATACTTTACAGCTTTTTGGATACCTCAACACCAAGAAATACTTTTCAAAGACCATTTCAGAGCAAGTTACTTCCTAAATGTCCCTCCTAAACCCATTTTCCAACATGAAGTACTTATCTTTTTCATTCACAACTATACTTTACAGCTTTTTGGATACCTCAACACCAAGAAATACTTTTCAAAGACCATTTCAGAGCAAGTTACTTTCTTAATGTCCCTTCTAAACCCATTTTTCAACTTGAAGTACTTATCTTTTACATCCACAACTATACTTTACAGCTTTTTGGTTACCTCAACACCAAGAAATACTTTTCAAAGACCATTTCAGAGCAAGTTACTTTTTTAATGTCCCTCCTAAACCCATTTTCCAACTTGAAGTACTTATCTTTTTCACCCACAACTATACTTTACAGCTTTTTGGATACCTCAACACTAAGAAATACTTTTCAAAGACCATTCCAGAGCAAGTTACTTTCTTAATGTCCCTCCTAAACCTATTTTACAAGTTGAAGTACTTATCTTTTTCACCCACAACTATACTTTACAGCTTTTTGCATACCTCAACACCAAGAAATACTTTTCAAAGACCATTTCAGAGCAACTTTTTTTCTTAATGTCCCTCCTAAACCCATTTTTTACGTTGAAATGCAAGAGTTGGAATATTTCAGTAGTGTTTTGTCATGGTTTACCTTGTCACAGTTACATTCTCTTGATTTTTCAAAGTTCATTTTGAATTTCTTTCGTTGAAATGCAAGAGTTGGAATATTTCAGTAGTGTTTTGTCGTGGTTTACTTTGTCACAGTTACATTTTCTTGATTTTTCAAAGTTCATTGTGGATTTCTTTCGTTGAAATGCAAGAGTTGGAATATTTCAGTAGTGTTTTGTCGTGGTTTACTTTGTCACAGTTACATTTTCTTGATTTTTCAAAGTTCATTGTGGATTTCTTTCGTTGAAATGCAAGAGTTGGAATATTTCAGTAGTGTTTTGTCGTGGTTTACCATGTCACAGTTACATTCTCTTGACTTTTCAAAGTTCATTGTGGATTTCTTTCGTTGAAATGCAAGAGTTGGAATATTTCAGTAGTGTCTTATCGTGGTTTACCTTGTCACAGTTACATTCTCTTGATTTTTCAAAGTTCATTGTGGATTTCTTTCGTGAAATCCAAGAGTTGGAATATTTCAGTAGTGTTTTGTCATGGTTTACCTTGTCACAGTTACATTCTCTTGATTTTTCAAAGTTCATTTTGAATTTCTTTCGTTGAAATGTAAGAGTTGGAATATTTCAGTAGTGTTTTGTCGTGGTTTACTTTGTCACAGTTATATTCTCTTGATTTTTCAAAGTTCATTGTGGATTTCTTTCGTTGAAATGCAAGAGTTGGAATATTTCAGTAGTGTCTTATCGTGGTTTACCTTGTCACAGTTACATTCTCTTGATTTTTCAAAGTTCATTGTGGATTTATTTCGTGAAATCCAAGAGTTGGAATATTTCAGTAGTGTTTTGTCGTGGTTTACCTTGTCACAGTTACATTTTCTTGATTTTTTAAAGTTCATTTTGAATTTCATTCGTGAAATGCAAGAGTTGGAATATTTCAGTAGTGTTTTGTTGTGGTTTACCTTGTCACAGTTACAATTTCTTGATTTTTCAAAGTTCATTTTGGAATTTCTTTCCTTGAAATGCAAGAGTTGGAATATTTCAGTAGTGTTTTGTCGTGGTTTACCATGTCACAGTTACACTCTCTTGATTTTTCAAAGTTCATTTTGAATTTCTTTCGTTGAAATGCAAGAGTTGGAATATTTCAGTAATGTCTTATCGTGGTTTACCTTGTCACAGTTACATTCTCTTGATTTTTTAAAGTTCATTTTGAATTTCTTTCGTTGAAATGCAAGAGTTGGAATATTTCAGTAATGTCTTATCGTGGTTTACCATGTCAAAGTTACACTCTCTTGATTTTTCAAAGTTCCTTTTGAATTTCTTTCGTTGAAATGCAAGAGTTGGAATATTTCAGTAATGTCTTATCGTGGTTTACCTTGTCACAGTTACATTCTCTTGATTTTTCAAAGTTCATTTTTGAATTTCTTTCGTTGAAATGTGTTTTGTTGTGCTTTACCTTGACACAGTTACATTTTCTTGTTTTTTCAAAGTTCATTTTGAATTTCTTTCATGAAATGCCAGAGTTGGAATATTTCAGTAGTGTTTTGTCGTGGTTTAATGTGGTTTACCTTGTCACAGTTACACTTTCTTGATTTTTCAAAGTTCATTTTGAATTTCTTTCGTTGAAATGCAAGAGTTGGAATATTTCAGTAGTGTTTTGTTGTGGTTTACCTTGTCACACTTACATTCTCTTGATTTTTCAAAGTTCATTTCAAATTTCTTTCATTGAAATGCAAAAGAGTTGGAATATTTCAGTAGTGTTCTGTCGTGGTTTACCTTGTCACAGTTACATTCTCTTGATTTTTCAAAGTTCATTTGAATTTCTTTCATTGAAATGCAAGAGTTGGATTATTTCAGTAGTGTTTTGTCATGGTTTACCATATCACAGTTACATTCTCTTGATTTTTTCAAAGTTCATTTTGAATTTCTTTCGTTGAAATGCGAGAGTTGGAATATTTCAGTAGTGTTTTGTCGTGGTTTACCTTGTCACAGTTACATTCTATTAATTTTTCAAAGTTCATTTTGAATTTCTTTCATTGAAATGCAAGAGTTGGATTATTTCAGTAGTGTTTTGTCATGGTTTACCTTGTCACAGATACATTCTCTTGATTTTTCAAAGTTCATTTTGGATTTCTTTCGTTGAAATGCAAGAGTTGGAATATTTCAGTAGTATTCTGTCATTGTTTACCATGTCACAGTTACATTCTCTTGATTTTTCAAAGTTCATTTTGAATTTCTTTCGTTGAAATGCAAGAGTTGGAATATTTCAGTAGTGTTTTGTTGCGGTTTACCTTGTCACAGTTTTATTCTCTTAGTTTTTCAAAGTTCATTTTGGATTTCTTTTGTTGAAATGCAAGGGTTGGAATATTTCAGTAGTGTTTTGTCATGGTTTACCTTGTCACAGTTACATTCTCTTGATTTTTCAAAGTTCTTTTTGAATTTCTTTCATTGAAATGCAAGAGTTGGAATATTTCAGTAGTGTTTTGTCATGGTTTACCTTGTCACAGTTACATTCTATTAATTTTTCAAAGTTCATTTTGAATTTCTTTCGTTGAAATGCAAGAGTTGGAATATTTCAGTAGTGTTTTGTCATGGTTTACCTTGTCACAGATACATTCTACTGATTTTTCAAAGTTCATTTCGAATTTCTTTCATTGAAATGCAAGAGTTGGAATATTTCAGTAGTGTTTTTTCATGGTTTACCTTGTCACAGATACATTCTATTGATTTTTCAAAGTTCATTTCGAATTTCTTTCATTGAAATGCAAGAGTTGGAATATGTCAGTAGTGTTTTGTCGTGGTTTACCTTGTCACAGTTACATTCTCTTGATTTTTCAATGTTCATTTGAATTTCTTACATTGTAATGGAAGAGTTGGATTATTTCAGTAGTGTTTTGTTGTGCTTTACCTTGTCACAGTTACATTCTCTTAATTTTTCAAAGTTCATTTTGAATTTCTTTCGTTGAAATGCAAGAGTTGGAATATTTCAGTAGTGTTTTGTCGTGGTTTACCTTCTCACAGTTACATTCTCTTGATTTTTCAAAGTTCATTTTGAATTTCTTTCATTGAAATGCAAGAGTTGGATTATTTCAGTAGTGTTTTGTCGTGGTTTACCATGTCACAGTTATATTCTCTTGATTTTTCAAAGTTCATTTCGGATTTCTTTCGTACAAATGCAAGAGTTGGAATATTTCAGTAGTGTTTTGTTGTGGTTTACCTTAACACAGTTACATTCTCTTAATTTTTCAAAGTTCATTTTGAATTTCTATCGTTGAAATGCAAGAGTTGGAATATTTCAGTAGTGTTTTGTTGTGGTTTACCTTGTCACAATTACATTTTCTTGATTTTTCAAAGTTCATTTTGAATTTCTTTCGTTGAAATGCAAGAGTTGGAATATTTCACTAGTGTTTTGTTGCGGTTTACCTTGTCACAGTTACATTCTCTTAATTTTTCAAAGTTCATTTTGAATTTTGAAATGCAAGAGTTGGATTATTTCAGTAGTGTTTTGTCGTGGTT
The DNA here is from genome assembly GCA_027921565.1 of Artemia sinica. Lineage (NCBI taxonomy): Eukaryota > Metazoa > Arthropoda > Branchiopoda > Anostraca > Artemiidae > Artemia > Artemia sinica. The sequence continues at coordinate 37,675,403 of CM051258.1, forward strand.
TACCATGTCACAGTTACATTCTCTTGATTTTTCAAAGTTCATTTTGGATTTCTTTCGTGAAATGCAAGAGTTGGAATATTTCAGTAGTGTTTTGCCATGGTTTACTTTGTCAAAGTTACATTCTCTTAATTTTTCAAAGTTCATTTTGGATTTCTTTTGTTGAAATGCAAGAGTTGGAATATTTCAGTAGTGTTTTGTCGTGTTTTACATTGTCACAGTTACATTCTCTTGATTTTTCAAAGTTCATTGTGGATTTCTGTCGTTGAAATATGTTTTGTTTTGCTTTACCTTGACACAGTTACATTATCTTGATTTTTGTTAGGTTAGGTTAGGTTAGGCTAGATCAAGTTAGGTTAGGTTAGGTTAAGTTAGGTTAGCCTACGCACGCGCGCGTACGTAGGCTAACCTAACCTAACTTAACCTAACCTAACCTAACTTGATCTAGCCTAACCTAACCTAACCTAACAAAAATCAAGAAAATGTAACTGTGTCAAGGTAAAGCACAACAAAACATATTTCAACGAAAGAAATCCACAATGAACTTTGAAAAATCAAGAGAATGTAACTGTGACAATGTAAAACACGACAAAACACTACTGAAATATTCCAACTCTTGCATTTCAACGAAAGAAATCCAAAATGAACTTTGAAAAATTAAGAGAATGTAACTTTGACAAAGTAAACCATGGCAAAACACTACTGAAATATTCCAACTCTTGCATTTCACGAAAGAAATACAAAATGAACTTTGAAAAATCAAGAGAATGTAACTGGGACATGGTAAACCACGACGAAACACTACTGAAATATTCCAACTCTTGCATTTCAACGAAAGAAATCCAAAATGAACTTTGAAAAATCAAGAGAATGTAACTGTGACAAGGTAAACCACGACAAAACACAACTGAAATATTCCAACTCTTGCATTTCAACGAATGAAATTCAAAATGAACTTTGGAAAATCAAGAGAATGTATCTGTGACAAGGTAAACCATGAGAAAACACTACTGAAATATTTCAACTCATTTCAACGAAAGGAAATTCAAAATGAACTCTGAAAAATTACGTGAATGTAACTGTGACAAGGTAAACCATGACAAAACATTACTGAAATATTCCAACTCTTGCATTTCAATGAAAGAAATCCAAAATGAACTTTTAAAAATTAAGAGAATGTATCTGTGACAAGGTAAACCACAATAAAACACTACTGAAATATTCCAACTCTTGCATTTCAATGAAAGAAATTCAAAATGAACTTTGAAAAATTAAGAGAATGTAACTGTGACTAGGTAAACCACGACAAAACACTATTGAAATATTCCAACTCTTGCATTTCATCGAAAGAAATCCAAAATGAACTTTGAAAAATCAAGAGAATGTAACTGTGACAAGGTAAACGATGACAAAACACTACTGAAATATTCCAACTCTTGCATTTCAACGAAAGAAATTCAAAATGAACTTTGAAAAATTAAGAGAATGTAACTGTGACTAGGTAAACCACGACAAAACACTATTGAAATATTCCAACTCTTGCATTTCATCGAAAGAAATCCAAAATGAACTTTGAAAAATCAAGAGAATGTAACTGTGACAAGGTAAACCACATCAAAACACTACTGAAATATTCCAACTCTTATATTTCACCGAAATAAAACCAAAATGAACTTTGAAAAATTAAGAGAATGTAAGTCTGACAAGGTAAACCATGACAAAACACTATTGAAATATTCCAACTCTTTCATTTCATCGAAAGAAATTCAAAATGAACTTTGAAAAATCAAGAGAATGTAACTGTGACAAGGTAAACCACGACAAAACACTACTGAAATATTCCAACTCTTGCATTTCAATGATAGAAATTCAAAATGAACTTTGAAAAATTAAGAGAATGTAACTGTGACAAGGTAAAGCACAACAAAACACTAGTGAAATATTCCAACTCTTGCATTTCAACAAAAGAAATTCAAAATGAACTTTGAAAAATCAAGAGAATGTAACTGTGAAAAGGTAATCCATATCAAAACACTACTGAAATATTCCAACTCTTGCATTTCACCGAAGAAAATTCAAAATGAACTTTGAAAAATCAAGAAAATGTAATTGTGACAAGGTAAACCACAACAAAACACTACTGAAATATTCCAGCTCTTGCATTTCAACGATAGAAATTCAAAATGAACTTTGAAAAATTAAGAGAATGTAACTGTGTTAAGGTAAACCACAACAAAACACTACTGAAATATTCCAACTCTTGCATTTCAACGAAAGAAATCTGAAATGAACTTTGAAAAATCAAGAGAATATAACTGTGACATGGTAAACCACGACAAAACACTACTGAAATAATCCAACTCTTGCATTTCAATGAAAGAAATTCAAAATGAACTTTGAAAAATCAAGAGAATGTAACTGTGAGAAGGTAAACCACGACGAAACACTACTGAAATATGCCAACTCTTGCATTTCAACGAAAGAAATTCAAAATGAACTTTGAAAAATTAAGAGAATGTAACTGTGACAAGGTAAAGCACAACAAAACACTACTGAAATAATCCAACTCTTCCATTACAATGTAAGAAATTCAAATGAACATTGAAAAATCAAGAGAATGTAACTGTGACAAGGTAAACCACGACAAAACACTACTGACATATTCCAACTCTTGCATTTCAATGAAAGAAATTCGAAATGAACTTTGAAAAATCAATAGAATGTATCTGTGACAAGGTAAACCATGACAAAACACTACTGAAATATTCCAACTCCTGCATTTCAACGAAAGAAATCCAAAATGAACTTTGAAAAATCAAGAGAATGTAACTGTGACAAGGTAAACCATGACAAAACACTACTGAAATATTCCAACTCTTGCATTTCAATGAAAGAAATTAAAAATGAACTTTGGAAAATTAAGAGAATGTAACTCTGACAAGGTAAAGCACAACAAAACACTACTGAAATAATCCAACTCTTGCATTTCAATGAAAGATATTCAAATGAACTTTGAAAAATCAAGAGAATGTAACTGTGACAAGGTAAACCACGAAAAAACACTACTGAAATATTCCAACTCTTGCATTTCAATGAAAGAAATTCGAAATGAACTTTGAAAAATCAATAGAATGTATCTGTGACAAGGTAAACCATGACAAAACACTACTGAAATATTTCAACTCTTGCATTTCAATGAAAGAAATTCAAAAAGAACTTTGAAAAATCAAGAGAATGTAACTGTGACAAGGTAAACCATGACAAAACACTACTGAAATATTCCAACTCTTGCATTTCAACGAAAGAAATCCAAAATGAACTTTGAAAAATTAAGAGAATGTAACTGTGACAAGGTAAACCGCAACAAAACACTACTGAAATATTCCAACTCTTGCGTTTCAACGAAAGAAATTCAAAATGAACTTTGAAAAATCAAGAGAATGTAACTGTGACATGGTAAACAATGACAGAACACTACTGAAATATTCCAACTCTTGCATTTCAACGAATGAAATCCAAAATGAACTTTGAAAAATCAAGAGAATGTATCTGTGACAAGGTAAACCATGACAAAACACTACTGAAATAATCCAACTCTTGCATTTCAATGAAAGAAATTCAAAATGAACTTTGAAAAATCAAGAGAATGTAACTGTGACATGGTAAACCATGACAAAACACTACTGAAATAATCCAACTCTTGCATTTCAATGAAAGAAATTCAAATAAACTTTGAAAAATCAAGAGAATGTAACTGTGACAAGGTAAACCACGACAGAACACTACTGAAATATTCCAACTCTTGCATTTCAATGAAAGAAATTCGAAATGAACTTTGAAAAATCAAGAGAATGTAAGTGTGACAAGGTAAACCACAACAAAAAACTACTGAAATATTCCAACTCTTGCATTTCAACGAAAGAAATTCAAAATGAACTTTGAAAAATCAAGAAAATGTAACTGTGTCAAGGTAAAGCACAACAAAACACATTTCAACGAAAGAAATTCAAAAATGAACTTTGAAAAATCAAGAGAATGTAGCTGTGACAAGGTAAACCACGATAAGACATTACTGAAATATTCCAACTCTTGCATTTCAACGAAAGAAATTCAAAATGAACTTTGAAAAATCAAGAGAGTGTAACTTTGACATGGTAAACCACGATAAGACATTACTGAAATATTCCAACTCTTGCATTTCAACGAAAGAAATTCAAAATGAACTTTAAAAAATCAAGAGAATGTAACTGTGACAAGGTAAACCACGATAAGACATTACTGAAATATTCCAACTCTTGCATTTCAACGACAGAAATTCAAAATGAACTTTGAAAAATCAAGAGAGTGTAACTGTGACATGGTAAACCACGACAAAACACTACTGAAATATTCCAACTCTTGCATTTCAAGGAAAGAAATTCCAAAATGAACTTTGAAAAATCAAGAGAATGTAACTGTGACAAAGTAAACCACGACAAAACACTACTGAAATATTTCAACTCTTGCATCTTACGAAAGAAATTCCAAAATGAACTTTGAAAAATCAAGAAAATGTAACTGTGACAAGGTAAACCACGACAAAACACTACTGAAATATTCCAACTCTAGCATTTCACGAATGAAATTCAAAATGAACTTTAAAAAATCAAGAAAATGTAACTGTGACAAGGTAAACCACGACAAAACACTACTGAAATATTCCAACTCTTGGATTTCACGAAACAAATCCACAATGAACTTTGAAAAATCAAGAGAATGTAACTGTCACGATAAGACACTACTGAAATATTCCAACTCTTGCATTTCAACGAAAGAAATCCACAATGAACTTCGAAAAATCAAGAGAATGTAACTGTGACATGGTAAACCACGACAAAACACTACTGAAATATTCCAACTCTTGCATTTCAAGGAAAGAAATCCACAATGAACTTTGAAAAATCAAGAGAATGTAACTGTGACAAAGTAAACCACGACAAAACACTACTGAAATATTCCAACTCTTGCATTTCAACGAAAGAAATTCAAAATGAACTTTGAAAAATCAAGAGAATGTAACTGTGACAAGGTAAACCATGACAAAACACTACTGAAATATTCCAACTCTTGCATTTCACGAAAGAAATTAAAAATGAACTTTAAAAAATCAAGAGAATGTAACTGTGACAAAGTAAACCACGACAAAACACTACTGAAATATTCCAACTCTTGGATTTCACGAAAGAAATCCACAATGAACTTTGAAAAATCAAGAAAATGTAACTCTGACAAGGTAAACCACGATAAGACACTACTGAAATATTCCAATTCTTGCATTTCAACGAAAGAAATACACAATGAACTTTGAAAAATCAAGAGAATGTAACTGTGACATGGTAAACCACGACAAAACACTACTGAAATATTCCAACTCTTGCATTTCAACGAAAGAAATCCACAATGAACTTTGAAAAATCAAGAAAATGTAACTGTGACAAAGTAAACCACGACAAAACACTACTGAAATATTCCAACTCTTGCATTTCAACGAAAGAAATCCACAATGAACTTTGAAAAATCAAGAAAATGTAACTGTGACAAAGTAAACCACGACAAAACACTACTGAAATATTCCAACTCTTGCATTTCAACGAAAGAAATTCAAAATGAACTTTGAAAAATCAAGAGAATGTAACTGTGACAAAGTAAACCATGACAAAACACTACTGAAATATTCCAACTCTTGCATTTCAACGTGGAAAATGGGTTTAGGAGGGACATTAAGAAAAAAAGTTGCTCTGAAATGGTCTTTGAAAAGTATTTCTTGGTGTTGACGTATCCAAAAAGCTGTAAAGTATAGTTGTGGATGAAAAAAATAAGTACTTCAAGTTGGAAAATGGGTTTAGAAGGGACATTAAGAAAGTAACTTGCTCTGAAATGGTCTTTGAAAAGTATTTCTTGGTGTTGAGGTATCCAAAAAGCTGTAAAGTATAGTTGTGGGTGAAAAAGATAAGTACTTCAATTGGAAAATGGGTTTAGAAGGGACATTAAGAAAGTAACTTGCTCTGAAATGGTCTTTGAAAAGTATTTCTTGGTGTTGAGGTATCCAAAAAGCTGTAAAGTATAGTTGTGGGTGAAAAAGATAAGTACTTCAACTTGTAAAATAGGTTTAGGAGGGACATTAAGAAAGTAACTTGCTCTGAAATGATCTTTGAAAAGTATTTCTTGGTGTTGAGGTATCCAAAAAGCTATAAAGTATAGTTGTGGATGAAAAAGATAAGTACTTCAAATTGGAAAATGGGTTTAGGAGGGACATTAAGAAAGTAACTTGCTCTGAAATGGTCTTTGAAAAGTATTTCTTGGTGTTGAGGTATCCAAAAAGCTGTAAAGTATAGTTGTGGGTGAAAAAGATAAGTACTTCAAGTTGGAAAATGGGTTTAGGAGGGACATTAAAAAAGTAACTTGCTCTGAAATGGTCTTTGAAAAGTATTTCTTGGTGTTGAGGTATCCAAAAAGCTGTAAAGTATAGTTGTGGATGTAAAAGATAAGTACTTCAAGTTGAAAAATGGGTTTAGAAGGGACATTAAGAAAGTAACTTGCTCTGAAGTGGTCTTTGAAAAGTATTTCTTGGTGTTGAGGTATCCAAAAAGCTGTAAAGTATAGTTGTGAATGAAAAAGATAAGTACTTCATGTTGGAAAATGGGTTTAGGAGGGACATTAAGAAAGTAACTTGCTCTGAAATGGTCTTTGAAAAGTATTTCTTGGTGTTGAGGTATCCAAAAAGCTGTAAAGTATAGTTGTGGGTGAAAAAGATAAGTACTTCAAGTTGGAAAACGGGTTTAGAAGGACATTAAGAAAGTAACTTGCTCTGAAATGGTCTTTGAAAAGTATTTCTTGGCGTTGAGGTATCCAAAAAGCTGTAAAGTATAGTTGTGAATGAAAAAGATAAGTTCTTCATGTTGGAAAATGGGTTTAGGAGGGACATTAAGAAAGTAACTTGCTCTGAAATGGTCTTTGAAAAGTATTTCTTGGTGTTGAGGTATCCAAAAAGCTGTAAAGTATAGTTGTGGATGAAAAAGATAAGTACTTCAAGTTGGAAAATTGGTTTAGGAGGGACATTAAGAAAGTAACTTGCTCTGAAATGGTCTTTGAAAAGTATTTCTTGGTGTTGAGGTAACCAAAAAGCTGTAAAGTATAGTTGTGGGTGAAAAAGATAAGTACTTCAACTTGGAAAATGGGTTTAGGAGGGACATTAAGAAAGTAACTTGCTCTGAAATGGTCTTTGAAAAGTATTTCTTGATGTTGAGGTATCCAAAAAGCTGTAAAGTATAGTTGTGGATGAAAAAGATGGGTACTTCAATTGGAAAATGGGTTTAGGACGGTCACTAAGAAAAGAATTTGTTCTGAAATGCCTTTTGAAAAGTATTGCTTGGAGTCCAGTCATGACCTTCTGATAGGGTTCTACCGGTTATGTAATCAATTTCTCAAAAATCCATTTGTCCTAGTCGATTACGTCATTCTATGTCCATATATGGACCCCCGTCACGACCTCCTGATAGGGTTCTACTGATTATGTAATCAATTTCTCAGAAATCCATTTGTCCTAGTCGATTACGTCATTCTATGTCCATATATGGACCCCAGTCATGACCTTCTGATAGGGTTCTACCGATTATGTAATCAATTTCTCAGAAATCCATTTGTCCTAGTCGATTACGTCATTCTATGACCATATATGGACCCCCGTCACGACCTCCTGATAGGGTTCTACTGATTATGTAATCAATTTCTCAGAAATCCATTTGTCCTAGTCGATTACGTCATTCTATGTCCATATATGGACCCCCGTCACGACCTCCTGATAGGGTTCTACTGATTATGTAATCAATTTCTCAGAAATCCATTTGTCCTAGTCGATTACGTCATTCTATGTCCATATATGGACCCCCGTCACGACCTCCTGATAGGGTTCTACCGATTATGTAATCAATTTCTCAGAAAATCCATTTGTCCTAGTTGATTATGTCATTCTTATGTCATATGTCATGTGTCATGTGTCATATTTCGTGTCATGTGTCATGTGTCATGTGTTGTGTCATGTGTCACGTGTCATGTGTCATGTGTCACGTGTCACGTGTAACCTGTCTCTAACTGTTTCGCCGAAATAATTCCATAAAATGTCTAAATCGGTTTCGCCCAAATAATCCCTAAACGTAATTTCAGCGAGTTCCTTTTGTTTTTGGCATCTCTGCGCTGTCACATTTGAAATTACTAAGAAACCTTTTCCCGCGCATCTCTATGATCTGAGCTAGGTTTCTTAGTCTTTCGTTGGTGTGTGTTGACTGAAACCTATGATTTGGGATAGTTAGTTTGCTATTTTTGACTTTTCTGAGCTAGATTTCTTAGCCTTTCATAGGTGTGTCCTTTCTGAAAATTATGATTTGGGAGGTGTAGTTTGCTTTTTAGACTTTTCAGAGCTAGGATTCTTAGTCACTCATAGGTGTTTGTTGTCTGAAACTTCGAGTTTGGGATGAGTAGTTGGTTATTTCAGACTTTTCTGAGCTAAGGTTTCTTAGTATTTCGTAGGTGAATGCTGTCTGAAACTTATGATTTGGGATATGTAAATTACTATTTCGGGCTTTTTTGAGTTGGATTTCTTAGTCTTTCATAGGTGTGTGGTGTCTGAAACCTATGATTTGGGATGTGTAGTTTGCTATTTTCGACTTTTCTGAGCTAGGTTTCTTAGCCTTTCATAGGTATGTGTTGTTAGAACATTATGATTTGGGATGTGTAGTTTGCTATTTCAGGCTTTTCTGAGCTAAGGTTTTCTAGTATTTCGTAGGTGAATGTTGTCTGAAACCAATAGTTTGGGATGAGTAGTTTGCTATTTTTGACTTTTCTGAGCTAGGTTTCTTAGTCTTTCGTTGGTGTGTGTTGACTGAAACCTATGATTTGGGATATGTAGTTTGCTATTTTTGACTTTTCTGAGCTGGATTTCTTAGTCTTTCATAGGTGTGTGTTGTCTGAAACCTATGATTTGGGATGGGTGGATTGCTACTTTTGACTTTTCTGAGCTGGATTTCTTAGTCACTCATAGGTGTTTGTTGTCTGAAACCTATAGTTTGGGATGACTAGTTTGCTATTTTTGACTTTTCTGAGCTAGGTTTCTTAGCCGTTCATAGGTGAGTGTTGTCTGAAACTTATGATTTGGGATATGTAAATTACTATTTCTGACTTTTCATAACCGGATTTCTTAGTCTTTCATAGGTGTGTGGTGTCTGAAACCTATGATTGGGATGTGTGGGTTGCTATTTTTTGACTTTTCTGAGCTAGGTTTCTTAGCCATTCGTAGGTGTGTGTTGACTGAAACCTATGATTTGGGATGGTTAATTTGCTATTTTTGACTTTTCTGAGCTAGATTTCCTAGCCTTTCATAGGTGTGTGTTGTCAGAAAATCATGATTTGGAAGGTGTAGTTTGCTTTTCGGACTTTTCAGAGTTATGATTCTTAATCTCTCATAGGCGTTTGTTGACTGAAACTTCTAGTTTGGGATGAATAGTTTGCTATTTCAGGCTTTTCTGAGATAAGGTTTCCTAGTATTTAGTTGGTGAATGCTGTCTGAAACCTATGATTTGGGATTACACATGCACACGAAAACTTACATGCACACAAAAACTTACATGCACACAAAAACTTACATGCACACAAAAACTTACACACACACACACACACACACGAAAACTCACACACACACACCAAAACTTACACACACACAAAAAATTACACACACACACACACACACACACAAAAACTTACACATGAACACAAAAAAAAAAACTCACACACTCACACACAAAAACTTACACACACACACACACACACAAAACTTACACACACACACACACGAAAACTTACACACACACGCCAAAACTTACACACACAAAAACTTACACACACACACACACGCACACACACACACACACACACAAACTTATACACACACACACACAAAAAAAAAACTTACACACACGAAAACTCACACACACACGCCAAAACTTACACACACACACACACACAAAAAACTTACATCCACACACAAAAACTTACACATGAACACAAAAAAACTCACACACACACGCACAAAAACTTAGACCCACACGCAAAAACTAGCACACACGCCAAAACTTACATGCACACGAAAACTTACACACACACACATGAAAACTTGCACACACACGCCAAAACTTACTCACACACACGAAAACTTACACACACACGTCAAAACTTACACACACACACACGAAAACTCACACACACACGCACACACAAAAACTTACACATGCACACGAAAACTTACATGCACACAAAAACTTACATGCACACAAAAACTTACACACACACACACACACACACACACACAAAACTTACACACACACACACACACGAAAACTCACACACACACGCCAAAACTTACACACTCACACAAAAACTTACACACACACACACACAAAAACTTACACATGAACACAAAAAAAACTCACACACACACACAAAAAAACTTGTGTACACACACACACACACACACACACAAAACTTACACACACACACACGAAAACTTACAGACACACGCCAAAACTTACACACACAAAAAACTTACACACACACACACACAGACACACACACACACACACAAAAACTTACACATGCACACGAAAACTTACATGCACAAAAAAACTTACATGCACACAAAAACTTACACACACACAAAACTTACACACACAAACACACGAAAACTCACACACACACGCCAAAACTTACACACACACAAAAACTTACACACACACACACAAAACTTACACACACACGCCAAAACTTACACACACAAAAACTTACACATGCGCATGAAAACTTACACACACACACACACGAAAACTTACACACACACGTCAAAACTTACACACACACACACAAACTTGCACACACACACACACACACACACAAAAAAAAAACATACACATGCACACGAAAACTTACATGCACACAAAAACTTACAAGCACACAAAAACTTACACACACACACACACACACACACACACACACACACACAACTCAAACACACACACACACACACGAAAACTTACACACACACACGCCAAAAACTTACACACACACACACAACACACACACACACACACACACAACACACACACACACACAAAAACTTACACACAACAAAAACTCACACACACATGCACAAAAACTTACGCACACACACACACACACAAAACTTACACACACACACACGAAAACTTACACACACACGCCAAAACTTACACAACCAAAAACTTACACACACACACACACACACACACACACACACACACCACACACACACACACACACACACACACACACAAACATACACACACACACACACACAAAAAAAAAAAACTTACACACACACACAAACACACACAAACTTACAAACACACACAAAAACTTACACCCACACACAAAAGCTTAGACACACAAAAACTTACACACACACGCAAAAACTTACACCCACATGCAAAAACTTACATGCACACAAAAACTTACATGCACACAAAAACCTACACACACACAAAAACTTACACACACGCACAAAAACTTACACACACACACAAAAACTTACACACACACAAAAACTTACACACACACACACACACACACACACACACACACACACACACACACACACACACACACACACACACACACACTTACACATGCACATGAAAACTTACATGCACACA